>OZ007505.1:2146243-2166243 GCA_963931865.1 Axinella damicornis | reverse complement strand
AATGAGGCACAATCCAGTCCAATCTTCTATAACAGAAAGATTAATCGTATCCTACATAATTCCTAATATTTATGGTTGTGTTGCAAACACCTTTACAGGCATTCATGTGGTTATAAGGATTCTTATATGTCATTGACGTACAGGGTGAGGGGTGGATACCTTTTCAGAACTAGTGACGATACAAAGAACAGTGCATGTACTGTGTGACCTCCGACACATGCTTACAAATATAAATGACGAACGGTGTAATTGGCATGGCAAGGGTTGTAGAGAGCATACATTTGGATCACTCATTTAGATGTGAAGACATCTAGAGCTCACTAGTGCACTAGCATACCAGGTAGACAGGATACCGGCTTCCAGGTACATTAGCTTTGTTGCTTTGCCAGTACTTGGACCCAATCTCAGGTCTGCTAGAGCCACTGTAGAGTATTTTTGTATATGCATCCTAGCATAATTAAAATGGTCAAGCCAGAGTGTGCCTCTAGTCTGGGCTAGGGATGGACAACATTGACAATGGCGATTATTGCCAAGACAAGTGCCACGATTATCGCAGTATTGATATTTTCAAGGATGAAACCTGAATATAATAGCCAGCCTGTCCAAGGTTACATGTATCTTGTTCCAGGTACATATGTACTTTGTCCTTTCGTTATCAGCCGATTACTGTGGTTACTGAAGCTTATCAAAGTACTCATCATAACGATTATTGCCAGTTTTAGTAATTTTTGCCCATCCCTTGTCTGGGATTTCCAGCTCACTGAAACCCAACTACTGTGAACTATCTTAGAGAGCCCAGTACTGTGAACTATCTTAGGAGTACTGAGAGCCCAGTACCGTGAACTATCTTAACTGTTGACACAGGCAGACTGTCTCCAGAGGGAATCAGCTTGGTGCTTGGGACGTTGGAATCTGGAGGTATGTATCCACACTTGCGTTGTACATTAGTCCCAACGTTTCACACACCAGAGGAGATTGGACAAGGTCATGTGCAAATTGTGGAGTTGGCCAAGGAAGCCTACCGGTCGATCTATTTGTAATGAATAGAAACTGTTGCTGGCCTGGTCCCTAAATGAAGAGAGGGAGCAGAGCATTAAGAATTAGTGACCCAAAATGTCATAATTATATCATACACACTAGTATAATTTTTGTGTAGAGCTCTGTCCAACCTAGCCTCGTTCCCAGACTCCCCGCTGCGTGCGCGATGATGAAAAGTATGGTTCGTCACCGTGCGCGCAGGGGGGAGCCTGGGAACGAGGCTGTGTCCAACCTCCTCCAGTGCTGCACAGCCTTCTAGTTACATGTGTGCCCCGTTAAACTGCATGGTAAACTGGAGGAGCAATCGTTAATGAGAATGGTTGTCTGCATGACTGTCTCCACCAGGTAATGTGGAGTGGCAAGACAACCAGAAGTCAAGATGTCTGGTGATGTGGAGGTCGCCACAAGAATGGGGACAGCTTATCTATCAGTGGGTAAGATAACTTGGCCATACACATTGGCTGTACTGGTCCTGTACATGTCAGAGCAGTGTTCATGTACATGTATCGCCTCATTCCCAGATAGCTTCATACTCAGGCTCCTCACCCTAGCGTTTGTCACTTGTAGTACTAGAACACGTCACATGCAGTGACGCACCTGGACGTTGGGTGGACGTGTGGGGGAGTGGCACATTCCTTCTGTGCAACTGTGGGATGGCTTTCTGAACATACAAGGACACATCATGAAGACAGCCTGATGTTGACCACTCCGTTGCTTCATGGTCCATGGTTCCTCCACATGTCCACCCAATGTCCAGGTATGTCACTGCACGTGACACGTTTTACCAGGCCTTCAATCCCTGTGTTAGTACTGCAAGCAGGGTGAGAAGGCCATGGTACAAACCAGTTAACTGTAAGAATTTGATAAATTCTTGGATAACTGGCCACACCCTAAATGGATCAAATTTTGGGTCCACATAAATTATTCTCAGTGCTCACCCATCAGAATAATAGATTATGACAAACTTTCTAGCTGTAGAAAAAATTAATGTCATCTTCCAAATTCGTGAAGAACATAATTGTCAAAGGTTGAGGTTTGTTTGTGTTCTACTGGAATTACATGTTGGTTTCAATTGCAACAGGCCGCAGCCAATGGACTGGGCAGCAGTGTGTGCACATTGTACGAGATACACGCAGGAGAAGACACTTCAGGGGAAGGTGAGATAACCTTTGAGACCCAAGAACTCCATCCCAGCAAACACTATAATTATGACCTATACTGAAGGTTTCAAGTTGCTTGTTCAATAGCCATTTCAAATGTGCACTGATGATCGAGAGGGAGTGTGCTATGTGCGCCTTCGACGTTACATGGCGTATATAGGCGTTCTGCCCTTAAACGAGCACACAATCACTCTAACGAACACGCAGTAATTTGTAATTCCTAGCTTTTGCAAAGGCTGTTTCAATAGGCCAGTGCATGTGCTAGTTTTTTGAATGGATCTCGGACAAGCAACCTGAAATCTTCAGATGTTTGACTCTCCTACAGAATTTCACGGTATGGAGTTGTGGATGTTGAAGAGGGCTGTTGAGGCTCTGGCAAGGGAGGGGAAAGCAGAGTTTATCCCTGGATCCAATCCAGATGACTCGGACGCTGGAATAAAGTTCTTCTCATAACAGCACAGTTCTTTTGTGTGTATAAAGAAACATTTGTACCGTTTTTGTGTGGTATAATTATTGCGAATCAAAGGAGCTGGATGAGAGCCAGGGTCAGGACTGCATGCTAATATTATATAGGCTTGCTCATGATCAAGCACTGCATGTATGATCGAGCTTCATGATCAAGCACTGTATGATCGAGCTTCATGATCAAGCACTGTATGATCGAGCTAGTGCATGTTGCAATTGTGTAATTATTGCAGTAGTTACATTACACAAGCAGTTGCGTTTGCACATCGCACCATGCACTCCAGTTCTAGTTCTCAAGAGTTATATTACATGACAAAAGTATAATGCAGCCATGGAATAATGCAGGAATTTGCAACCTGTTAGCTGTGTCAATACTATAAGGAGACTATGTAGTACAACGTACACCTACTACAGAAACATAACTGTTGAGCACATAATGATGTTACGATGACACCTACGTGTAGACAATGCATGGAGCTACTTGAATTTGGCCTTCTCATTTGCAAGAGCCAGGTGACGGATGTTACTGATGCACCCTGAAGCAGCCTCCTGCAGTACTGCATCCAGGGAGCCCACCATCTGAAGAAGAGGCTGGATTGGGGTTGGGAGGGTTAGATTGTATGAGGGATGCAGGGAAACTTGCATTGATGTATAAAGCAGCTGCAAAGAATCACTTCAAACTAAGCAGGAGGGTAAAGGCAATTGAAATGAAACTGCTGAACAACTATAGTTAATTGTACTTGTCCATCCAGTACGGACATGCAGGCATGAACATCATTATCAGAGCTACAAGCAATCTAGCCACTAGCCCCTAGCTCTCCGCCAGGCCGGTTACACGTGCACATGGTGAAGCCGCACGCAGAAGGCGGAGAGGGTCTAGCAAACATTGCACTAGATCACGTTTCTCTTGAATGCCAATTATTGTACCTGTGAACCGGTCAAGTGCCAGCTAGATTTGAGGACGAGTTCTGTACCCTTGGAGGCATCCAGGTTGGACTAGTTTAGCTTGAGTGTAGGCTTTTAGACACTCTCCGACGGGCTGATCGCATGCGAGCGGCTCGGTTTACTACCACGAGAGTCATGAATAAAATTGGAACGAATCGCTTCAGTGAGATCTGATTGGTCACCCTTCAATTGACTAATGGGTGGAGCAAACAGGGCTGAATGGCACAAGGTGAGTATCCACATTCCAGATTTTCTGTTTTCTATTCAGTATGTAATGGAACTCAGGAGGCTTATCATTGAAACTTTGAGCCATATGTACCACATGAGAGAGTTTTGGGGCAAAGTTTTGATTGCGCAGAATAATTTGGGAAATGGATATACTACCAATGAAACACAATCAAGTGCAATGTTTGCTAGACCCTCTGCCCTCCGGGCGCCCACTTGACTGGCCGGGTGGAGAGGGGCTAGTGGCTAGACTGGGCTACAAGTAGTTATTGCACTAGTTGCTCACCTGAACCACTCCAGCATCATGCATAGTTATGCAGTTGTCAGGATCCTTGGAGAGCTGATGGAGAGCACAGGCAGTTGCACGGTGAACCTCCGGGTCTGGGGACCGCAGGTAGCTCACCAGGGGAGCCACTGCAGCTGCCTCACCAAACGCCACACGGTTGTTACGCCACATGCAGCACCTGGTATGAAATTGTGGTACATGATCACAAAAGCACTCCCTGAGGTTTCAAACACAAGCATAATTATGGTTCACTCAATGCATTCTAGCAACAAATACTTCTCACATGTGCATATTTACCTTGCAATCGCATCCGCAAGATGCTTTCGCAGGTGGTCATCAGTCTGGTATGGGCGAGAGAAGAACAGTTAACAGAAACTGAAACACAACTTCCCGTTGGACATAATCCACAGTAGCCATGCATACGGGTTCAAGGCTAATTCCACTGTTATAATACATTCACTTTGGTTGTATTGTTTGCAATGCTGAAGACGATGTACCCTTGGATTTGTGGAAACGTGTCATGCGTAAGCCACACCCTTCAATTGACTAATGGGTGGAGCAAACAGGGCTGAATGGCACAAGGTGAGTATCCACATTGATTTTCTGTTTTCTATTCAGTATGTAATGGAACGTTAACTCAGGAGGCTTATCATTGTGGAAATTAAAACTTTGAGCAATATGTACCACATGAGAGAGTTATGGGGCAAAGTTTTGATTGCTCAGAATGATTTGGGAAATGGATATACTACCAAGGCACTACAACTGTACTATCTCTGGAATACAGGGAGCTTCTGAATCACTGCTAGCGGTTTCAAGGTTAGTATACCTGTACTGTACTGTGAATCGGTTCGTTCTCTCAAAGGGTTGTGGAGGTATGAGGGTTTGTAAAATGATAAAATGAAGGAGGAAAATAGAAAGTAGTCTCTTTTGTACTATCCCGTCACATTTCAGTATCTGCAGCGCAAGTGCAAGCCACTAACTCTCAGTGACACATTGCTGGTACAAAGGCAGCTCACCGTGTTGGTGAGTTTTGCAAGGAGTGGCACCACCCCATGGTCAGTGATCACACCAAGGTTCTCCTCGTCTTTGGCTATCTTGGCAATGGCAGCACACACACTGGCCAGGACCTCGTGGTCAGGTGACTTCAGCAAACCAACAATCAGCTCCAGGCCACCAACAAAGGACCGCACCAATTCACCAGCATCTTTGGCATTCTCAATGCAAGGGCATATAGCCCAGGCTGCACACGCTTGCACCTGTGTGGGGGCATAGAGCAACAGAACCAGTAACAGTACCAGAGGCTGCCCTCACGCAAAATGGGTTAAGGCAGTGTCAGCAATTTTTTTCACAATAGATACTGAAGAGGAGAAATTTGGACCACGTGCTACCAAAAATCATGAATGCTAGTGGACAAAGGCATCCGCAAGAAACCTAATAAGGTATACCTTACGACAGATCATTCCAGGTACAAGTGGATGAATACAAATGGATGAATGGTGAATACAGCTGGACAATACAAACCTCAGGATTAGTTGATTTCAGTAGTGACCACAGCAGTCTCACCCCATCCTGTTTGTCAATAGCACTGCAGAGAGAGAGTGCACTTAGATGATTTTAGTCGAGCAATTACACAAGAAGATCATCATATTCGAAATCAAGTCGTGCA
The DNA here is from genome assembly GCA_963931865.1 of Axinella damicornis. Taxonomy (NCBI): domain Eukaryota; kingdom Metazoa; phylum Porifera; class Demospongiae; order Axinellida; family Axinellidae; genus Axinella; species Axinella damicornis. The sequence continues at coordinate 2,160,458 of OZ007505.1, read as the reverse complement.
ACATACGCCATGCTGTCTGCCTCCAGAGCACAGGCTCCCACAGCCTTAGTAGTGTTGATGAGTAAGGCCTGGTTGGTTCCAGTAAGCAACTGAACAAGAGGGGACACTCCTCCAGCCTTCCGGATAGTGACCCTGTTGTCTGGGTCTCTGGCAGCACACTCTCCCAGTGCTCCCACTACGTTTACCAACACCTACCGGAAGACAGATACGTATGTGTGTAAGGGTAGCAACTTGCGAGACGATGTTCTATTTTAAAGTTGGTAGAGCTATAATGAACAGCAGATAAGTAACTGTTAATCATTGAATCTTCTCCCGAAGGCCTCAAGCAACAGAATTGACAAAAGTGGGTGTGGCTTTTTACATGCATGTGTATGATTTGTATAGTCCCAATCGCTATTTTGCTTGCTTTGAATGGGGTGGTATAGTATCTCATAGCAGGTTAATGGTATAGTGTACCACCAGACAGCCTAGCCACTATCAGCTGCTGGTATACCATTATGGAAGTTGGTACATGTGGTGCCCTAAAAAAACATACACCTAGCTGGCAACTCAAGCCGCTCCTAGCAAAACATTCTGCAGCCATTCTCTAGAACACTTTCCTGCACTTGCGTACTCATAATCTGTCACTTACCTCCTCAGGTTGATTTGATAGCAGACCCACCAGCTTATCTAGGGCTTTCAGTGCCTTGAATCTATCAGGGATAAGTGAGGAGAGATGAATGGCTATAGAAACACCATTCCTAGCTGTAGTCCTCAATGAATTGCTTCAACACATGCAATAACGGGGTATGATGAAGTGTATGCTTTTTTGATGGTTCTTCAAGCCAACGTTTTGTATACGTATAGATGTACGCACACAAACAGAGAGAAGTTAGAACAGACACTAACTTTGCCACATTCTCAGGGCTCTTGCTGCACTTCCACACAGCCCCCGTGACAGCACAGAGCAGGTCTTTGTCATCCTTCATCTTTAGCAGGGAGGCCAGTGGCTCCAGGCCATCATGCTCACGCACAAGTGTTCGGGTTGCCTTCTCCTCTGCACACTGACGGAAACATAGTGGAACGCAAGTGGATAATACAACATTGGGAATCAATCAGATGCCATAGATACTTGGATGCTGCACATGAACACAAAATGCATGCAGAAAGCATTCAAGGATGCATCAAATTGCAATGCAGATGCAAAAATCAGGGCAACAGCGAACAATGGTCTGATGTCTGTGCTGGAAGCGAGAGTGCTATCATTTATATATTTGGACTTCATTGAAGGACAGCCATTTGTGTGCCTTGCTTATATGGCATATATAGTTCAGCCAGACTCATGAGCTAGCTCTCTGCACAAAACCATGCCCAGTGGTAGCTCTACATGGGCCAAGTACCATTTTCACTTGAAGCAAGTTGTGAAGTTGGCAATTGTATTCTAGTGAAAACTCTCCGTGTGTGTTATACACTGACATATGTTCATGCCCTCCTAAAAATAATGCCAAAAATTCATCATCATAGCCACCTTTGCCGCCAAGGGAGAGGCTAGATGCTGTTGCTAAACTGAATTACTTTTCAATACAAGCAGACAGTAGAATAGGCCATCGTCCACTGGTGCCCAGATTAACTGTGTCTGTATTACAACTTGATATAATTATTCCTTGGGCAGTTTGTATCCGGGCATTGGAGGATCCCTAGTGCCCGATTATTGAACGGAGGACTATTTCTGCACACATAGGTACGTATTGGTCAGCTGTACCACAGCAATGCAGGTGTTACCTGGAGGTATGTATTGATCAGCTATACCCCAGGTGTTAGCTGGAGGTACGTATTGGTCAGCTGTACCACAGCTATGCAGGTGTTAGCTGGAGGTACGTATTGGTCAGCTGTACCATAGCAATGCAGGTGTTAGCTGGAGGTACGTATTGGTCAGCTATACCACAGCAATGCAGGTGTTAGCTGGAGGTACGTATTACCTTAAATATGGCAGAGGCACAGTGTTTCTGCAGTTCCTTGTTTGTGGTCTTGAGGCCACGTACCAGATGTTCCACCATCCCCTCAGAATGGATCAACTCCTGGTATGTACGCTGGAAGAGTGGGATAAGATGAGATCAGTCACAGAGCAAGTACTCCGTGGTTTCGGACCCAAGTATGTGACCACCGATAAGAGAAAGGCTCATAACTGAAGTAACTGCATGTGCAATTTTGGACCTGTAGGTAACATAATATAAGTACACTGCTCCTGATCTGATTGGTCAGCAAGTCGTGAATGCTAAGTACATCCACTAAACCCTCTCTCGCTTTTCAGTTCACTCCACCAAGAACTTCCTGAGTGTGTGGCACGAGAAAGGATAGACCAGCAGTGTCCCAGTCATCCAGCTTTTGTCAAGTACGAAAAAGCTGGAGCGTGGCCTGGGAAGAGGCTAGCCATCCCTACGTACGTAGTGAATCTAACGACTCTCTGATACATTAATCACTAATCAGCAGGTGTGGGCGGCTACGATGTACATGTATCTACACACTCTCACCTCAGATGCACACTCCTGCAGTGTGCCCACGACCGGAATGAGGACATCCACATTATCTGTGGACAGCAACTTCCCTAGCAGAGGAACTGCACCTGTCTTCAGGAGGGCCTGTTAGGAGAGCAGGAACGGACAAATCCAATACACCAGGCCAAAAAATTTAGAGCTTTTTTATATTAGATATGCGGGAGGAGAGTCATTACTACACTAATAGCTGATCAAGTCCATTAGCAGCAACGTTGGCAATACCACTCACAATCTTGTTGCTTCTGCTCTTGGAGCAGCTCCACAGGCCGAGGGCTGCACTCCTGGCCACCTCCAAGTCTGTTCTCTCGCCTGTCACTGGAGTTCCTGGTCGGCCTGGGTTCTCAATCAGCTTTACCTGTTACACATAAGATACTAGCACTGTATTCAAGGCTGTATACATAGTGCAGGTAAATTATATTATGTAGCTAATGGTGATCAGTGCTAGCCTCGTTCCCAGGCTGTCTCCCGCTTCGTTTTTAGCCGCATCCATGACCTTTTGACTGGGCAGTTCAAAGGTCACGTATGCAGCTAAACATGGAGTAGGAAATGGCCTGGGAACAAGGCTAGATCAGCACCTCTGTGAGTTAAGCTAAGTATAGTGCTACATGTAGTTACACTAGACATGTACGTATGTACGTAACATACATACACCCTAGTCTGAAGTTTGACATTCTGCAGGTATTATATGATCTCAAGCACCAACCAGTCTCCGGATGCCTCCATTTTGCCGGACAATACGCCTTGCTCTCTTGAACTTGGCAACGTTGGCAATGGTCTCAGCAGCCAGGCACTTAAGCTCACGGTTTGGGGAGGAGAGAATCTGTACCAATGTTGGTAAGCCTAAGTCAAAGAGACACACAGTGAGAGCATCAACAAACCATGTTGACAAACTCAACTGGCTAATTCAGAGTTCAATGGCAGCAAGGGTTAAAGTTCACCTCCAAGGTTGACCATGGCCTTGCGTGTCTGGTTGTTCTCTGAGATCTCCCTGAGGATTTTGAGGGTGCCAATCTTGCACTTGACATCGTCCGTCTCCAGCATGTTGATCAGCAGATCCAGCCCTCCAGAGTCCCGGATGGCCAGCTGGGAGGACTCCTGGCTGAGGTCAAAGTCCATCAAGGAACACAGTGCAATTACTGTTGCTGTCTGGTTTCCACCCTGCATTACAAGGTGGGAAACAGGTTGATATGACGACAGTTACTATCGCGACGGAGGAAGAGAGCTACTTTACATATACAGTACACGTCTAGCCTTCTTAGGCCCTTCCCACATCCCATTATTGATTGCCTGCACTGCAGTAAGGTAAAACTGGAGAGGATCGTCCGGTAGCTAGCTCACTGTCCATGAGTCACCAGTGAGGGGCCATTTACGTATTACGCTGAACTTGGAAGAGCACACTAAATGGTAAAAGTGTTTGCCATTTAGCAGTAGCTGTCCACCTCCCACAGCCTTCAGTGGCCTCTCACTAGCATTAATACGCTGCAGTGGCTAGTATGTAACTCCATTAGAAGATCACCTTGAGGTATTTGATCAGCTTCTGGATCTGCCAATACTCACTGGGCAGGTCTGCATTAGACTCCTGGGTGTGAAGTATACCAAAGCTTGCAAGTATATACGAGTACTAGAATTTGAAAATAACATGGCATATCTATACATGTGCTAATATCCTTTGATGTGGTGGTCATATGTTTTGTTCTTTGCCTCCTCTTTCTTGTCAGCTTTGGGGGAAACACACATTAGCACGAGGTTCTGAATGAGGAATCTATTCTCAGTATGTTGTCGGTCACACTTACAAATGATCATCAATTGTGTTGTGGGTTTTGGGTAGGCTGCTCGAGTTTTTCGATCATTATGTAGCCACGAGGATGATGCGAGATTTTCAACCTCACATATCGGGGGACGAGTGTGCAGCACGTGCCTTAATTGAGGGCTTGCAGAGCTAGAGCAGCTGCATGTGGAGTCGAACAGTGAGCGTACTCAACATCTTCACATCTCAGTTGCATGCTCAAACACACTTGGCCAGGCCACAAGTACACATGCAGTGTGAGGCATGATGCAGTGTATATCGTCATCCACCTTCTCTTTCTTCCCACCTCCCCACTCCTACCCAATGACACCCTCTCTGCCCTCCTTACCGGTCGTCTCTCATGCTGTTCCTCCTCATCACTGGCCTCAGAGCTGCTCTCACTGTCTTCCACCTCTACTGGTGACTGGTGTGCTGACCTGCGACTCATGCTAACAAGAAAATAGAGTTACTTAATGTTTGCATTCTAGGGAAACAATAAAACGTCCATTATAGTACCAAATCAATTCCATGGTTCGAACTTATACAAGCACTTACAGATTACAATTCATGCAAGCAGGCGCTCACTGGGATTTGGACTTCATTGAGGATGCTGATTTGTTGGTCTTGGCTCCTGGAGGAGACACCACCTCAGCCCTGAGCTTCTTAGAGCTGAGCAAACGGATACCAACACAGGGTAACATAAAAACTGATGCAGTTAACAGATCATGAATGTCTTACCTGGTCTTAGGTGGGCTCTGGGGTGCAGTGTAGAACATCTCATTAGTGAGCTCCAGGGACTTCCACTTCTGAGAAGGCTCCTGGCTGCCCCGAGTTCCCTCAAATGGACTCTTTGGATTCTTCTTCCAATCTGCGAGAGCAGCCTTCTTCTGGGGAGTCCTGTATGGTGGTAGCAGTGATAGCGTCAAGAAAGCATGCAACAAACTACTATAGACTCGTTCCCAGGCCCGAATGGCGTGGGAACGAAGCTAGCAACAAACATACTACAGGTATACCCCAAGAGCCAAGAGCCTCCCGTTAGAACACAGCTCATTCACTACAGGCATCTATGGCCATAACTGCAGCAATTAATACAAAGCTGAGGGAGCCACACACACTCTATGGCATTGTAGAAGCTGATGAAAAAAAAAATTATGACACACTGACAGCAGTCGCTGAGCAATAACTCGCATTTACATCTCATACGGCCATCACAACTCAATACGTCTGTATTTCAAAGATCCAAGCAACAGCAGTGTGAGCATATGCACTTAATGGTCAGCAGCTATTTGGCTAACACAACTCACCACAAGTTACCATTTGTAGCAAATATGCACACCTTGCAGGAGTGGCTGGCGTCTGTTCCTGCCGTGAGTGTGGGGTGTGTTTGGTGGAGTCCTGGATCTCATGGAGGGGCACTTCCTGGGGACCTATCTCCATGGCACCCCCATCATCAGCTTCTTCGGTGTAGATGAATTCCTATATGATACGTATGTACATAGGAAAGGTACATGTACCAGTGGCAGTGAATAGACTCTGCCAGGGATAATGTGGGAATGAGGCTAGCAGTATATAAGAATGGCATAAGATGGCTTGGCTAATTACCTGTTTTCCAATGGTGGTAGCAAAGTGCTTGCTTTTAGCCTTGAGCAGTCCAACCAGTGTTGTGTACACCTCCCCCACACGCTCATGCTCAACTTCACCCGATGCGTTAATACCCTGCAGATATATGAACATGCACTTACACAATACATAGACTAATTGTGTAGCGTAGCATAATTATATGAAAGGCAACGGACTGCATGTCTCTTAGCTTGCTAGCGCTGAGGTATTGAGTTATCTGAACATATGCACAATCTCTGCTTGCTACACAGACTGGACAGAAATGTCCAAAGCTAGCAGCAAGGGACTTGGGTACCTTGTTGATGTAATATCCCTCTGTGCTGGCAGTGATACAGAATGGGTCTCTTTCAAACGGTAGCACCTGGATATAGCATATGTCCCCAAGCACCTGCCTCCAGGGAGGGGCCCGGCAGCCATTGGAGAACACCATCTCTGCATGGAGAGTGTACATAAACACTAGAGCATTGTTGGGACGAACCTGAGCTTGCTCGGCACATGCACGCTATGTCAAAATCCTATAACCATGTATGTTGTATTGTAGCTGTAGTGGGAGTGGGGAACAAGGACTCGTACCCATCCCACCATTGCTCAGTGACCTACCACAACACCACACCAGTTAGCCGTTCCTGTACCTGAGGTGAAGGTTATCTCTTTCAGGCAGCCATTCTCCCCCTCTCCACTGAACTGCTTTAGCAACTCCATTTCGGTCTGTAAGGGGGTATATAAAAATGTGAATACTGAATACAGCAGTGCAGTAGAATTTGCGTGGTGAGGGGTACATCAAATACGAGGCACTCATGCACTAACAGCTCAACTATTACTTGGGAATTCAGTCTTGAATACCAATACTGCCATCAGCCATGCACTTTCCACACACGAATCTCAGTCCTGTCACCAACAGGTCTGAGCCAAGGAGATTAAATTCCTTCCAACTTCTACCAGCCTAACAACATAAACTATATTCATCATGCAATTCTAGTGTGTTACCTGTACAGCTTCTGGTGAAAGGCGAACTTCCCTGTAGAATGGTGACAGACACACGACTAACAAACATTCTTTGACGTAACATCCAGTAAGCAACGGTTTTGTAAAAAGGGAAAGGTGCTTATTATTTTGCCCGACTATTTCATCCATTCAACTTCCACAAAGTGGAGACAGAGTCCCACCCACTTAAATGGAAATCCAATTATATACTGGATTGGCATGTGTTCCAGAGCTAAGATTGCTAATCATTGGAAAGACTAGCTTTTAAGAATGAAGAGTAGAATGACCCCAACTCCACTTGAATACACGTACCACTATATGAAGGGATGAGAACCACAACGAATATTGGCTACGTAGGCACTTTACATCTGGTGCAAGGGTTATCAATATATTTGGGCAGGCCCCAAGCACCACAGATACCAATTTCTTTCATGCTGTCATGGTGTCACAATATGTACAGTTAATTACTACTACTTTAAAGAACTTACTTTCCCATCTCTTTGATGGAATTGTGCAGCAGCTTCAGGTCCAGGCTGTTGATCAGCAGCATCAACCGAAAGGAGGAGTCCAGCTGGTCTGCCGTCTCTCCCTCACTGCCAAGAGCCCTCTCCCTTGCCAGACGCTCATGAACTTCCAGCAGGGTGCTGTTGCTCCCTGGTACTCCTCCCATCGAGGCAAACGCTGGTCCCATGATGGTCGCAACTGGGTCCTGGTTGGCTGCAGTGAGAAACAGCAACATACTACATGTACTAGATCTTCATCGCTCACCCTAGCTGCACATGTACACAACACAGGGATGTTCACACACCAAAATCGGCACATTTTGGAAACCATTTCCTACCACATTTTGGCATGTCAATTAAGCCAAAATTTTAGGCTTGGGGACGATCCAATGCATATCGATGGATCACCAGGGTGGTATGAGGGATAGCCAATGGGAAGTATCAGTGACAGCAGTACTGTCCTGGTATGAAATCTTACGGGGAGGGGTAAACCCAGTGCAGTGAAAAGATCCACATGCATTACGTGGCACAATAGAGTAAGGAGATCTCTGTCCAGTATATACGTACCTTCCAAGCAAAGCTGAACTTCCCTCAGCTTCTTATCTCCTGCACAGCTGAGGACCTTGTGCAGCTGCTTGAAATTCAGAGCTCGGATTTCTAGCCCATCCTCTACCTGGACATAAGTTGAACATCAGAGATTACTCTACAAATCTAGCCTTCCAAGTACAGAACTCAATTGTACAGAGCAATTTCCATCACCATTTAGACATTGTTTAATAGGCCTCACCTACAAATCTTCTATACCTTGGATAGTTGATGGCAGTTGCTAAACGCAATGACTCACTCACACTTCGGCCAAGTACAATCAATAATTCAAAGTGTAACCTGATAGACTACGGATATCTTCAGAATGGAACAAATGCTTGTGGACGGACAAAATGTGTGGGTAGTAACAACAAAACCCCATGACATCGTAGTACAAGTTTAATGCGATTGCAAGAAAAAAGATGGTACCTTCACTACACTCAGATGGGGATCACCACTCTCTTCCTTGGCAGCTGACACAAAACCTGTATCACTGAAGAGTAACAGCAGTAAGAAGTAGATGAAGTTCCGTTGAGTAGTTAGCTAATGCTTCCCTACCCACCCCCCAACCTCCTCTCCGCTGGTCTCCAATTTCTCTTGATGTGGTTATGAACAGGGTGCTGTCAAGTACATGTACATGTAGCTGTCTTGTAAGCCATGCTAGACCAATAGGCTGGTTACTGTTAGTCTCGGTAACAGACTTCCACACACGGCGGAGAGTCTGGTCGACTGCCCATATAATTTAGTCTCGTTCCCAGACCCCGAACGCGCACGTGCGAAAAAGGGGTCTGGGGACATTGCCACATGCTGCCTGACCTTCGAGGGGCGTGACCACGATGACGTAATCAGTAGATTCCAGATGAAAATGGCAAATTCGACATGTTTGATGATGCCCAGTAAAGCGGTGAGAGATATTCTTTGTACTAACGAAGGCAGCACTCCTCTTCACGTCGTTCTGGGCTATATCTATCAAGTCTACTTAGCCGACACGGAAACTGCGAAGCAATTTATTGCTCTAGCTAAACTCTGATTGGCCATCCCACATTCCAGACATCAACGTCATAGGGTCGAGCTGACTGTAGCATTGTCCCCAGACCCCTTTTCTCGCGGGTTGGGGTCTGGGAACGAGACTACATATAATTATGACCATAGATAATATAGTCATGATATGACTTGCTATTCCAAGGTGCTATCCCAAGGTGTTAAGTAAACTACCCTGTAAGTGGATTACCTAATGCCTTGGAAAATTTACTATATGGAAGTGTGGAATGTGCATCGAAGGTCAATGGGGGAAACTCAGCACAGTCAAACAACAAAAAGAGCTGGTCAAAGCTTTGACCTGCGGTTGCAGCTGTGACTATAGAGTCTATGGGTGTGACCTCCCCTGATCCACCGATACATATGTGCGAACCACAGCGCTGCGGCTCCATATTCTTCTAAGCCGCTTTGACAGTTGACTGCACTTTATGAGTGGCTTTAACCATTGACCAACTGCAAGCCACAGCTGTGACTGTAGGGTTTATGAGAGTGAACTTCCCCTGTGGGTGTCAGATGGGTCGTGTATAGGCAATCAGGCAGACACTCTCCTGTGCGCGAGTCTGGTACTGAGACTAGGTTACTGTATGCAAGTGATGTATAAAAATTGAGGCAGCAAAACAGACTTGCAGTAGCCAAGAGATCGAGAGCAGAGGGTCCAGATCCCAAATAATGCACACCATCGCTGCAGTATAATGCATGCTTTACCACTGGCGCCTACCACTAGCACTCACGTAAAGCTGTATTCCTCTCCATGTCTCATGCCATCGAAATTTTCCAGGCTGAGAGAGGTCTGCCAAACAAAAGGGCGTTTGAATGTCACCGATGCTTCCCGGGGGTGGTCCTTGCATAGCTTTTCTGTATATTTCAGAATTTCCAGGAGTAATGCTTCATTTGTCTTGCTGAAGTCCAGCTTTCCACCCTTCTCGCTTGCAGACGTCCACTCTGCGCGGCTTGAGAGAGCTGCTCCCATCTCCTTCACTGTTTGTCGCTGTTTCTATGGTAACCAGCACACGTGAGGTTATAGCGCGCCGGCGGTTCAAAGGCGGCGCGGGCGCGGCATACAGCTACAGCTAGCTTGCTAACTGAGTCGAGTGAGGAGACACAAGCGTCTGCGTGATATGAGCTTGAGTCGAAAGACTGGCCGCCGCAAACCTAAACAGTGACAATGCAGGTACTGGAGCTTGTGTTATTAATATTGCACTCACTCGTGCGCATGCCACACATGTACAGCTTTGACTCTTGAGTCCTCCTGCATGAATTTATCAACGGTGAATAAGCTGGTTAGCGCTACATGCCATTTTTCCAGCCATTGGCACTAGCTAGTTTATGCTACTAGAAAATTTGTGCACTGTACTGAGCCCTTTGACTGGGTCACTGTACTGCTGTATCAAAGCTGCTTACCTATAGCTAATTTTACCCTCCAAGTCCCGTTACACCAAAGTGGGTGTACTGAGAGGTGTTGCCCATTTTTGTCATAAACGTGCACAATTCCAGCCATCTGCAAAGTCAGGGCATTACAATAAAAGCTTCAAAATTATTTTGTCCTCCAATTTCTACATTGCAACTTTGACACCCCTCTATAAAGTGATTGCACGAGAATCACTGCTTAAGGTTACGGGATACCGTGTGCTCATTAAATATACATAACGTACAGTTAACTTTGTCCCTCCGTGCAAGAACTAGCTAGAGACACGCAACAAAAACGAGGTATAACAGCAATACGAGTACCTTGATCTTAGCGCCTGAGTACAACATGCCAACACAGGCAGTGGCATCAAAGTTCAAGGTCGAGTTGGTGATTTTTGGCGTCAGATTTTGCAATCAGAAAGGGCTAACAGGCCAGCTTGGCAGCACCCATGGGAACTTTTCAACTGACTGGAGGGCGGCTCGGAGCGACTTCGCTTTGCTGCCGTTGGAAAAACGAGTGATGGTCGTTCATACCACAAAGCCATTCGCTTTTCGCCAGATCGGGCAAGTAGAACGCACAGTATCTCACGAACAGGATGTTTATCTCGGTAAAACTTTTCGAGCCGCCCTGCCCCTTTCTTCGCAGAATTGAAATCCAGTCTAATATACGGTTAGATGTAAGTTCAGCGATAAAAAACTGACGCCAAAGTCACGCACACATTTCACTGTTGACTGTAAACCTCAAGCGCGCACTGCGCATGCGCAATTGCAAACTGTAACCCATAACCTTAAGCACAAAGTGTAATATATTATGTAGCTATATATGTTAGTGATGGGCAACTCTTGTGTGCTGCAATGACATGCAGACATGCATCAGATTACTTTATGAGACATTTATGCGCCCATAGAGAAAAGCTGTGGTCTTTGCTGTATTCACAGCCACGCATCAGTCTTGCCCTGGATGGTGCACATAAATATTAATACAGTCATATCCGGAGAGCCTATGATGTAGTATAAGTGTGGCCATTCTCAACCATATGTAGATCTACTACACAATACCCTTTGCTCACTCAGGCTGCGTTCACTTCCATTACTGTATCTTAAATTTGTACCTTTCTATAGGCTGAGCAAAGTGAAACAGACAAGTGGTTGGTGATTTTGAACAAATCACTGGCGGAAAGTGAGATTCATCAGCTGCTGAGTTCCCAACAGCACAGAATAAAAGGTACACAGAATTATCCCATGTTTGATCTATATAACGTCAGGATTGTATAATAAATTTATCCCCTGAACATAACAGCCGGGGATTGCTTGTATATATGTTACAATAGCAAGCTATTGCCACACCGCATCACTGCACCTCTACCCTTTCTTGTTCATTCTACGGCATGTTTGAGTTGGTAACAGAGAATTTGTCAAATTGATATAGGAGCCGACCGAGAAAGCACCACTTCCTTGTTGCCTCAAGATTATGATTTAATACGGTTACTCATCCTTGTGGTTGTGAATGCCAGGAAAGTGAGACAAAATTCTGAGGCCAATTAATATACGGCTAGGATTCCAATGCTGCATATACTGAACAGAATGAGGAAACAAGCTTGAAACCCGAGTGGATTATAATATTGTTGGCTGCTCCTTGCTGTCTCGAGCTGCTTACGCGTTGACCTGTTATACTATTGACTGAAATGTGCATTCTGCACATGCACCAATAGTCCAATACTGGTCCTTGGGAAATGTGCACGTGTGCAGTTGGCACAATCCAAGAACTAAAGATAACTCACGTGGTTAAGGCTGCCTCAATAATTGTGAACGTAGTACAATGTTATACGGAGATTTATAAGTAATTTATGGAGGTGTGGTCAGAGAGTTAGATGACTGTTTGGCCTCAGCTGGAGGGATCCAGCGAGAGCTGTTGCTTCACTACTACGTAGTCAAGATTAGATGCGTGTTGGGTACTTGTACATTACGAATAGAAGCTACCTGGCTCGTAGTTGCGAGATCTGGAGCAGTTTTGGTGTCTCTGCACGGGACTCAGGTGTGGCGATCGAGCGACTGTTTTGCGGAATGCGGAAAGGAAGAACACAGTCAACTACGCTTTCAACTGCCGCTGTGTGTGCTAGGACGAGTGTACAAAGTAGTCGTGCCTGGATGGAAGCAGAATCGTCAACGTTTGGAAAGTTAACAATCCGTTTCTGACTTGTATACAAGAAATTTCTGCCTAAAATAGTGCTCGTCAGCTCTCAGCGAGTACATTTCCGTCCTTCCTCCAGGCAGAATAAGTGAGTACGCACTTAGATCTTTCCCTCCATGCACACAAATGTCGCCTTTAAACCCATCTAGATTTCCGCATTGACGGTTTATATGTCGCGTTGTTGTTGTTTACCGAATGTAGCGATCACATAATCCCCTGATATTGCCATAACAACGCAAAACTACATTTTTCTGAGAGTGCTAGGACTGTACAATCTGTTAACCAATCTGTTAACCAAGTAATTGTCTGGGATGGGATGTATGTATTGTACTAAGGTAGCATACTGCATGAGCATTTTATGTCCATAGCTTGAGGTGTTCAAGTGGGGGTGAGTGTACCCCTGCCCATTGGGTACCAGGGGGCGTGGCTTGACTATGAACTGTACTCGTGTCAGATGGTAATTGTGTATTTGGTGAAGGATTCGTTCATTATTTCAGATGTATAGCATCAAAGTTAGCAATGAAAACTCACTATAGACCCACCTGAGGTTCTGCAGTGCGAATTAATTAGATACAGAACTGTGTTACTTTTCACTTCACAGTGTCTGCCGGGACTTTAACGCACACCTGCATTTTCCCTCAATCATCTGTGGCATTCATGGTGGTCCATGTTTCTGAGGCCCTTGTGGGCTGTCCAACAAATGAAGTATACCAGATAGACAAACAACTTGCTGAAAGGATCACCAAGTTCTCTGAGCTTCATCAGAAGTGCTACGTTCTGCTTTGTGCTCCCATGCTGAGTAGCAATGAGCAGCAAGTTTTCATGCTGTTGCAAGGACAATTTATTTCACACAACCTACACTTCCTTCCGGTGCACAATGCTAGTGAATGTACCGAGTGCATGCTCAGCATTGCAAGGGTCATGTGCAAACCGCTGTGCTCTATAATTCGGCAGAGAATGAGGCTTATGCAAGAACATCTTCTTAAGGAGGAGAAATTGCTTGGTATTATTCAACAAATGGGAGTTGGGGAACATGAAAGCTTCCTCCTATTGGATAGGTGTGGCAACTTATCAAGTATGGCCAAGGCATCAGTGACTGACTTTCTAGATTGCAGCCTGGATGGGTCAACAGCGCAGAACTTGCATGCATTTTTGCATTCACCATGACAGACTTATACGTGCAAGGAATATGACCTTTACTGACTGTTGTGTGTACTGTTACATATACATGCTGTGCGCACGTCACCATATATAATAGTTGAAACTGTTTACATACCATACTACAACAGCGATAACTTAGCACGTGCTGATTTCAGTCTGTGCATCATAATAATGTATACATATACATGTCACACTATCCATAGGGAATTGTCATTCTAAAATATGTATCTATAATCACCATGTCTATAATGTTTGATTAAGAAGGATCATAATCAGCCTGTGTCATCGTAACATGGTGACACATTGGCAGTGCGCCTTGGAGCTGTTATGGAGAAGCTGCCTTGTACACTTAGGCGGACCTGCAGCATGGAGTAGAGAAACTGAGTAATTCCAGATGAGTAGAGGA
>OZ007505.1:2016779-2146043 GCA_963931865.1 Axinella damicornis | reverse complement strand
AAGCACAAAATCATCCTAAAAATCACAGCTGCTGTAGTACCTGCAAGTATGGTTCCTGCCCGGATCCTTCTCCTGATCCCACCATGTTGTCTGGAAACTGTGATAATTTCATAGCTGTACCTGGGGTGAGGGAGATGGACGAAAACTTACAGACTGAACACGAAAATAATTCCCACTAGGCGGACCGAAAACACCCGCTTTGCTGAGGGTAAGTGGTCGTCAGCAACACCGCAAACTTCTACTGGAGTATCAGCATACACAATGCCATGTAGAGTGACATCATCAATGGGAACTCAACCGTTCATAGAAGGAACTATGAAGGAGGTCATTAACATTATTCCTGTACTAAATAAACACATACCTGCCGACAGTGATGTTGCCCTGATCTGAGACATCTAAGAACCCGATATAGGAGGCACCAAAGGACGCCGTAGAGCACTCTCCCACGTCTTCCCCTCCCTCAGGGACTAGGGTGAAGTTGAAACTGCTATACGACTCATTCACAGCACTGATGATCCTGTCAGAGTGGATGTGGTGTGCAGTAACATCTAAAAGTGCATCCTCAGAATGAAGTATATGTAGGGAGGCCAATCTCCACACTGAATGTCAACTACTTGCAAGCGAAAGGCATAGCACAGCACCTATATCAACTACTTACTCAGTCTAGCTGCTCGCACCTCTCCCACCAGCCAGTCATGCACACACCTGGCACAGAGGGTCTAGCTGCTCGTACCTCTCCCACCAGACGGTCATGCACACACGGCAAACCCTGGCACAGAGGGTCTAGCTGCTCACACCTCTCCCACCAGACGGTCATGCACACACGGCAAACCCTGGCACAGAGGGTCTAAGCTGCTCACACCTCTCCCACCAGACGGTCATGCACGGCAAAACCCTGGTGCAGAGGGTCTAGCTGCTCGCACCTCTCCCACCAGACGGTCATGCACACACGGCAAAACCCTGGTGCAGAGGGTCTAACTGCTCACACCTCTCCCACCAGACGGTCATGCACGGCAAACCCTGGTGCAGAGGGTCTAGCTGCTCACACCTCTCCCACCAGACGGTCATGCACGGCAAACCCTGGTGAAGAGGGTCTAGCTGCTCGCACCTCTCCCACCAGACAGTCATGCACACACGGCAAACCCTGGTGCAGAGGGTCCTAGCTGCTCACACCTCTCCCACCAGACGGTCATGCACGGCAAACCCTGGTGCAGAGGGTCTAGCTGCTCGCACCTCTCCCACCAGACGGTCATGCACACACGGCAAACCCTGGTGCAGAGGGTCTAGTGGCTAGACTGTTATTTGCCCAGTATAATATTAGCTCATGCACAACAGACATTTCGGCCACTATATCTACATGCAGTGACTGTTACTACCTAGGAAATGTCGGTAATGCCTACATAGGCTACTCACTGAAGGGTGGAATTCCCTCCAGAGGGAGCGTAATCCGGATACTCACTCTGTGGAAGAGAGTACGTACTTTCATTACACCCGCAATCACAAGTACACTATATAGTAAAACCTGTGAATTGCAGTTGAATATAGCAGGATATATTGAAACAGTTCTCATCATGTTAGCAGTATAGAGGAGGATGACTAGGAAGAACAAGACAAAAAATCGTGTGGAATGGGATTGAATTAGAGGGACACGTAGTCGAGATACAACTACTTGCGTGCAGAATCCTGGCAACACAGTGGGTCATGGTAGCATCCATTAATCATCACCAGACAATAAACTAAGGAGGGATCCTAGCTTACAAATGGCAGCTAGCACAATTTTCTCAACCTCGCCAAATAACTCTAGCTGAGTTTTTCACCACCAAGTAACTACCAACAGATACGAGCTCTTTGCTATCTACGTACGTACCTGTGTGAAGGCCAAGCTGCCGTTGTTGTACGAGGATATGACGACGTGGGTAACATTCTCATCATCCAGAGCGAATTCCACTTGTGTCTTCTACACCATCTCCAGTGACCATCATGGTATAGTACATGCTGTTTCCCGATATGCTAGTTCTATACTCATGAGACTGAAGAATAGGAAAAAAAACGTACATGTTGCCAGTCTGTCGGTACAGGTGAGGCAATCCATAGTGACCAGACAACTAAACAATAGGCTACACATGGGTTGCCATGGTTACATGTAGCCTTGTTCCATGCTCTCCCACGTGTGAACAAAAATTGATTTCTGAACTGTAAGCGACAAAAAGCTGGGCAATGGCGTGGGAACGAGGCTAGGTTGCATGGTTCCACACGTTCCCATGGAGACAGTAATCATGTACGATAATACGAACCATAATGTCTGCAGCTGGCAAGGATTTGTATGGGCCAATGGCTTCTTGTCATAGGGCATAATGTCAAAAGCTCTCTGATACAAAAGCATTACTCTCACGGATACTTACCCACCTGTACACGTCCTAGAATGACATTCAAATGGTGTGTAATATACGTACCTCTCCATACGATAGGCTGCTGTTAAAGATACTCTCTCCATCATATTTCAGTTGCAGCTGCAGGGGGATGGGCAAGGTGTTTGTGAAGACCCCCTTCGCCTGCCCCGGAGTGAGGTGGTCTCCGAATCCTGGACCTTCAGTTGCACAAACCCTGCCACCATGAACGCCAGGCCAGCCAGGAACATCCCCACCACCATCCGCTGCAAGGGCCTGAGGGGATGGGGCACGTGAGTAGTTCAAAGGAAGAATTGTTGAAAGCGTGGGAATGAAACCGTGTGGACATACTTTTGCTCGAGACAGACTAGAGGGTTTAAACAGAGACCTGGAGAACAGCAATCGTGTGATACTAGTAGCTATATACCACGTGTATCAAGGCTCTGTACTGCGGCTACTGAGATACAATCACACTAAGGAGATGTGGCATATATGACTGGCAGGTTTGATGGGTATACGGCTGTGCTGAATGCTGAAAGGTGTGTGTAAATGCAAACACACTTCTTGAATAGGTGACACTTGGCGAAGAGAGGGTAGACGATGATCTCAAAGATGGGGATGAAGACCAGAATGAGGATTGGGTTGAAGGCCTGCATCGGTCCGGTTGGATCTGAAATCCCCCAAGTTGACCATTCATAGCGCACTGCCTGCAGTGTCCACCGGGAACCCTGTGCAGTGGTGTAGGAGTGAAGGGGTGGGGGTGAGGAGTGGAGGGGTGGGGGTGAGGAGTGGAGGGGTGGGGTGAGGAGTGGAGGGTGGAGGGAGAACATATAGTACATACATACGTATATATTAGTCACAAACTATATGTGGATACGTACACGTGTATTGCAGCTTATGTACAGGCACATTGTACATGCAGCAAGCAGTGTCATCACCTGCTGGTCGAAGAGGGCCCAAAACACTGGCAGTGGTAGCAGCATCACCACAACACGAAGAAGCATCCACACGTCATCAATGAATGAATCCTGCAATGGGAACAAGCACCTGGAGATTACTAGAGACATTACTAGAGATTCCTAGGCATTACTAGAGATTACTAGAGATTACTATAGATTACTAGAGATTACCAGGGATTCCTAGGCATTACTAGAGATTACTAGAGATTACTAGGGATTACTAGAGATTACTATAGATTACTAGAGATTACCAGGGATTACTAGGGATTACTAGAGATTACTAGGGATTACAAGAGATTACTAGAGATTACTACAGACTGCTACACTAAAGCAGATAAACAGTGAGGAAGCTGCTGACCCTTGTGACAGCCAAGGGGAAGAACCTGAGCCAGAAAAATGTACGGTTTACGTAAGCTAAGGCTACTACTACTGGGGTATCAGAATGACATACATGTAATTTAGAACATCACAACTGTACATTTCCTATATACACAAAACCGACCGTGTTGTACTCCCGTCATCTACTCACAGAAAATTTGGGGCTGGCGTACTGGACAATGTTCTTCTTGTCAGGCAGCTTGCCATGCTTGACCCGCCGGTAGAGCGCAGTCTGATGGGAGAAGTGAGGTCAGCATACCTACCAGCCAAGTACCAACACTGTCATACATGTAAGGTATAATTTTTTGTGACCTGGTGGGTCATCTTGGTGAGCAGTTCTCCAGTGCTTTGAACAGCAAGGAGTCAGAGTATTAGGTTAGGTTGAGGGCTGACCTCTCTATTCCACTCTCTAACCTCTCTCCTCTTTGTAATGATGCAACCTTGACAGACAAGTTAGCCCACAACTGAAATCCTCCCCTCCTCCTTTCCTAACCCCCCCCCCCCCCCCCCCCCCCCCCCATCCACTTCCTCTGTTCCCATACCATGATGCAGAGGGGTACATTCACATAGAGGAGAGCAGCTTCCTTCTTTGGCTTCTTGATGGTGTAGAATTTTGTACCCGCAAGGAAGATAACTGCAGGAGGGGAATATGCCATTGTTTTATACATTGCACTCAAACTATCACCCCCCCCCCCCCCCCCCCCCCTCCCCCCCCCCCCCCCCTCCCCCCCCCCCCCCCCTCCCCCCCCCCCCCCCTCCCCCCCCCCCCCCCTCCCCCCCCCCCCCCCTCCCCCCCCCCCCCCTCCCCCCCCCCCCCCTCCCCCCCCCCCCCTCCCCCCCCCCCCCCCCCCCCCCCCACACACACACACACACATCCCCATCCAATTCTGACGGCTCCTACTGCCTCCCCCTCTCCACTCCCCTCCTCCTCCCACACATTCTCTTACGAATTGAGACCAACATCAGGACAGCAGGAACTCCGAATGCCAGGGCAAAACACTGGCACGTCCCAAAGCAGTTGATATAGTCTGTGGGAGAAGCATGGAAATATCAGTGTAATACACTAGTGTACAACTGGGAATACGGGGACAATAGAGGGCTGATACATAACCAGAGAACTGATATCCACTGGCATGCAGTAACTGGGCAATATGGGCACATGCTCTTGCAGCTTGGTGAAAAATTGGTAGCAAGATTTTGCAGGTGAACAGTGTGACGTCACCAGAAGCTCTGGTGGCTCTGTGTGTCCACCTGGATGCTAAGTCGTCTCGGTCTTGCACCTTCCTGGTTCCCCAGCTCACACGCTGATAACAGCTCTGTTCTATGGAGTTATTATGTACCTTTGAATCTGGCAAATGTGGCACCGTATGACGTGCGAAATCCTCCCAGGCTCTTTCTCTCCCGAAATCTGGGATAGAAAGCCTGGATACGAGGCTAGGCGGATATTGCCTAACTCAACTGTGTAACAATCAGATGGCTTACACACTAGTACATTAGTACACGTACATCTGTGGCTTTGTTTCTCTACCAAACACTGATCTTCAGCTGTTAGCGGTTGCTCAATGCAATACACACACACTGACCCTTACTTCTGAGCACAGGAGTGAGCAGAGTGGAGATGACACTGCCAGCATTGATACACTACACACACACACTGGCCCTTACTTCTGAGCACAGGAGTGAGCAGAGTGGAGATGACACTGCCAGCATTGATACACTACACACACACACTGGCCCTTACTTCTGAGCACAGGAGTGAGCAGAGTGGAGATGACACTGCCAGCATTGATACACTACACACACACACTGGCCCTTACTTCTGAGCACAGGAGTGAGCAGAGTGGAGATGACACTGCCAGCATTGATACACTACACACACACACTGGCCCTTACTTCTGAGCACAGGAGTGAGCAGAGTGGAGATGACACTGCCAGCATTGATACACTACACACACACACTGGCCCTTACTTCTGAGCACAGGAGTGAGCAGAGTGGAGATGACACTGCCAGCATTGATACACTACACACACACACTGGCCCTTACTTCTGAGCACAGGAGTGAGCAGAGTGGAGATGACACTGCCAGCATTGATACACTACACACACACACTGGCCCTTACTTCTGAGCACAGGAGTGAGCAGAGTGGAGATGACACTGCCAGCATTGATACACTACACACACACACACTGGCCCTTACTTCTGAGCACAGGAGTGAGCAGAGTGGAGATGACACTGCCAGCATTGATACACTACACACACACACTGGCCCTTACTTCTGAGCACAGGAGTGAGCAGAGTGGAGATGACACTGCCAGCATTGATACACTACACACACACACTGGCCCTTACTTCTGAGCACAGGAGTGAGCAGAGTGGAGATGACACTGCCAGCATTGATACACTACACACACACACACTGGCCCTTACTTCTGAGCACAGGAGTGAGCAGAGTGGAGATGACACTGCCAGCATTGATACACTACACACACACACTGGCCCTTACTTCTGAGCACAGGAGTGAGCAGAGTGGAGATGACACTGCCAGCATTAATACACTACACACACACACTGGCCCTTACTTCTGAGCACAGGAGTGAGCAGAGTGGAGATGACACTGCCAGCATTGATACACTACACACACACACTGGCCCTTACTTCTGAGCACAGGAGTGAGCAGAGTGGAGATGACACTGCCAGCATTGATACACTACACACACACACTGGCCCTTACTTCTGAGCACAGGAGTGAGCAGAGTGGAGATGACACTGCCAGCATTAATAGAGAAGTAAAAGAGAGAGAAAAATCGTCTCAGGAGGTCCTTCTGGAGTTACGTGGGCATGTGTATGTGTGTGTGTGTGTTGGGAGGAAGAGAGGATGGAATATTATATGGGAGTGAGTCAGCAGAATAATGAACACACTGCATAATGTGAATATCCACGTTTGATCAATGATGATCAGTTCAATGGTCAAGGTGACGATAGAATACAAGTATGACTACGATCCGAGGTTGCGAATGAGATGCTAATATGCTTGCATGTGACACACTTGAGTTGCGTAGCTGAGGAGAGCAGGAAGGTGACATTAATATTCAGCTTCTTGAAAGTTTACGTACAGCGAGTGTATGAACCTTTGTTGTTATAGTTCAGGGACTTCACTTGAAATGGTCATTTGTGCAGTTTAGTTTTTAGTTTCCAGCCTTTGAAGCTGTTGCATGAACTGTTATAGTTGAACTTACTGGCTTCCTCAGCTACCACAAAAGCACAAGGAAATACATAGTGCCTGAACAACAATGTCTGCCTAGCTGTCTGACTGCAATAGGAAGTTACTAGCTCCTCAGCTACCACATATGAATGGTGAATACTTCTTCAGGTTTCCTTCAGCAGTGTACTAACTTCAGGGCAAAGGCATGCTGAAGGCCATCCCTAACTCAATTAGCCACACCCGAGCATCAAGACACGAGAATCACGACACGCACCTCCTCTTGTTAGGAGCTCATATCAATAACAAGCATGTGCATCCGCCATGTACCTGGTCATCTTTGAACTGGTCTCCACCCCTAATTAGCCCATATCAATACACAAGTACGAGCATGTGCATCCGCCATGTAACTGCTCATCTTTGAACTGGTCTCCAACCCTAATTAGCCCACATCAATACACAAGTACGAGCATGTGCATCCGCCATGTAACTGCTCATCTTTGAACTGGTCTCCAACCCTAATTAGCCCACATCAATACACAAGTACGAGCATGTGCATCCGCCATGTACACATGTACACCTGCTTATCTTTGAAATGGTCTCCAACCCTAATCGCTCGAATCAATACAAAATTATGAGCAATGTCGAGTATGTGCATCCGCCATGTACCTGGTCATCTTTGAACTGGTCTCCTCCAAAGGCTGACACGCATGGCTTGATTCCTCCTGTCCCAAGAGCGATGATCACCAAACCAACAGCTGCTAGCGCTCTGGAAGAGAAGAACGACTGTGAGAGACAGCTTGGTTTGCAAGTAATGGTGTGTTCAATTGGTCAGGCTCCTGATGTTTAAACCAAACGGTGTCCCACTGTCGGAGTGTGGGTAAACTGTACTGCACGTTCTCTGTGCAGTTCTTGACTACTTGTCGTGAAACAAGTAACTACATGCAGTCAGCTACGTACACTAATACAATCATACAATGGGAGCATTTCTATAGAGGACGGAGGCTGGGAGAGAAGTAAACCTCACTATCACTTGTGTCACTGATGCGCATTAATTCAAAACTGATCGAGACTCAACTATGTACATAATGACGTAAACAATAGACGTTTCCTCACATGTTGATCTCCCTCAGAAATGGGATGGCTGAGATGGAAACCAGAACGTTCCCACAGGAGTACACGACAGAGAGGATCAGTATGGTCCTGGCACGTAGGGAAGGAGAGAAAACACGTACATATCGGCTGACTGGTACAAAAGAAGTCAGGAGGAACTTAAATATGTATTACTGTCTCGTAGGCAAACGTTCGTGATAGCCAATCAAAGAGCACTGTGACAGACAGACACTCTCCCCAAACCCGACCAAACATGCTTGCACTACGTACAATCACAGTGATGTGACAATAATCCATACGCTGTTTGTACGATATGCCGCTACATATGCTCACTATGCACATCAGTGTACACTGCTCTTACTGGAAGCTGTCAACACTAGCAACTAAATTCACCTACTCCAACAGCCTCCGCACCTACACAAGCTTAGCAGTATTCATGGTCAGGTCATAAGACCAGCGTAGTGCAATCATGTGCCCCAATGCTGTTTATGACAGTCTTATCTGTCCTGACATCATACACATTGTCAACCTGCATCCCTATACCAGTGCCGATGACTAGGGTCACAAGATTAAATACAACCCAAAAAGACGACTTGCCTTGATGGAGTGGCCAAATATTCACAAGTGCCACACGGTAAACTCACTGTGTGTTATGTTAAACTGACCAGCAAAAGGACTTACGCGTATTTCCCCAGGCAGCTGTCTGAAATGATGGCTCCGAGGATTGGCAGCAGGTAGCAAAGCATGATGAAGGCATGGTAGATAGCAGTGGCACTATCCTCCGTGAAGGCCAGCTGCTGGTTCAGGAAGAGAACCAGGACAGCTGTGTGCAATCAGCAGGCATACAGGCATACACAGTGTGTGTGTGTGTGTGTGTGTGTGTGTGTGTGTGTGTGTGTGTGTGTGTGTGTGTGTGTGTGTGTGTGTGTGTGTGTGTGTGCGTGCGTGTGTGTGTTGTATAAGTATGTGCACATAATGTATAAGTATGTGCACATAAACATACTAATCACTCACATCACTCAAACTAGCTTCATTCCCAGGCCCGCGCGCCCAATTCGGTTGCACGAAAGAAGCGTACTGCAAATGACGAAAAGCTGGACGAGGCTACACTCAAACACGATGTGGTATCCTGACCATAAACACAAGCTGGCTCACTCCATAATGTTACAACAGACACACCCACATCATGGAATGCTGTCTCCTCACAAGCTGGATCTACAGACACACCCACATCACAGAATGTTGTATCCTGATATGGGAAACACTGTTGCCCAATTGTAAGCCATGTACACAAACTGCCTCACTCCATAAAGGTATAATAGGCTACTTTGAACAGACACACGCACAACGTGGAATGTTGTATTCTGATATGGGAAACACTGTTGTACTGCTGCAACATACACCTGGTTCATTCACTTGACAGCTGCTTAGAACAGACGTACCTCTCATGCCATAGTACGAGAAGCGCTCACAGAACTCATTGCCCACTATGAATAGCACGGAGAAGGGGAACGCACGCAGCTTTTGGAACCCCTGGAGCAGGACACAAAACATCATGAAACTGCAAATACAATTACTGCAGGAGTGTTTCACTGTTGGATGGGCACAACCCATAGTGAAGTGTCCAGCAATAAAGACTACTCTTCTGATAAGGACCAGGAGCTAAACATGTTACATAATATTATGTACAGCTACTATCAATGCAATTATCATACCAGTGCTTCCTTCTTCATGGGCTTCTTCTCTTCGGGGCTCTCTTCCACCGGTCGGCCTACATCACCTAGTAAGCACACATTGAGCTACTTAACCAACACTTTGTACATACATGTGCTCATGATGTACAGGTACATGTCAAGCATGATACTGAACATCCATAACACAAAGTAGTATGTATGTTAGTCGGTAGCCATGGCAACCGACGTGCCTCCTGTCTACATACTTTCAAGGGGTCTAGTGCATGCATGCCAGAGGCACACGATCGCAAAACTACACTGTACTTCTCCACTATCACTGTCATACCATTAGCAGCACTTTTCCGCACGTCATCTCGACTGCCCTCATCGCCAGAGTCACTGTGGCCACCTAGGGAATCAAGCAACAATCAAACCGATCAGTTGACCAGTGAACTACCAGTCAGTGACTGCAGTCAACCTAAACCAACAAGGTCAGTAAGGTCACAGGTCAGTATGGGAGGTGATAGAGACCGCAGTCAACAGAGAAAGCAGTGATTCCATGTGAGCAGGAATGACTGAAGGGACAGGTCTTCTCCTGTACCAGTCGGATGGCTAACTCCCGGCACGTAATCTTAAGCAAGTTGATGAGTAGATTCTTGGCAAGTCAGGCTTAATTAATGGCTATACATCTCTCAACTTACCACTGAAGAGATTAACGATAATACATTATACGTATGGCCAAGCAAGTAAGACAGAGGATTACAAAATGGTCACAAGACAATCCTTCGAAATATCATCTTACATCTCGATCATGTCTGTGTTCACTATCAGGAATCCTCCAACATTTAACTGAGGTAAGGGAGGGGATTCCAGATGGTATTGTAATCCCAAACACGGCACTTCATGGCCCTCACATTCGCTCCTTTAGCAAATTCTTCAGAATTATGGCAAATGCGCATGCATACCCCTACCTTCGAACTATAGCTAGTCTAACAACTCCTAGAGAACGAAAGCTGGTGCTGTGTCTTCTCCCTTACCCTACCCACAAAACTCAATGCTGAGCAAGTAACACACAGCACAAACCTACACAACCTGACACTGACTGGAAGACTGTTTCACTAATCTCCCACAGCGTGGCAGGCACCTGAACTGTACATGTATCACCTGCAAGCTCATATGGAGTATATACCTGAAGAAGACAGCAGCGGCGCCTTCGATTCCTCTTCCTTGTCCGCCATAGCAGTCGAGTCACCTCAGCGGCACTTCTTCAAGTAGTTTACTTCCTCTCATTAATTACTATTAGGAAGTGGGCGGAGGTCGAACCATAGATCTATGGTCGAACAATAATAAACAGTGCGCTCTGATTAGAACGCACCCCCAAGCAAGGGTGCCAACCAAACAGGGAGGACAAACCCATTCAGATACCAGCTAGAGCCGCAGCAAAGGAAAAGCAAATCCAACAGAGCCACTGCCAGATTTGAAGCAACGCTGAA
The DNA here is from genome assembly GCA_963931865.1 of Axinella damicornis. Taxonomy (NCBI): domain Eukaryota; kingdom Metazoa; phylum Porifera; class Demospongiae; order Axinellida; family Axinellidae; genus Axinella; species Axinella damicornis. The sequence goes on along the minus strand of OZ007505.1, from coordinate 2,134,839 downwards.
GGATGTCTGCAGACAAGTCAATACCTGCAGGATTCCAGTGGCCCTGGCAGTACCACTTTCCTCCCTTCTTCACGATCCAGCCCAACAGTGACACCCAGGCCAAGCAGGTGGAGGCCTGGTGTGAGCTGGTGCTGGCCTACTACAAGGCTACCAAGACCTACGTTATGGATGTGAATGAGGCACAATCCAGTCCGATCTTCTATAACAGAAAGATTAATCGTATCCTTTGAAACACATTTCCTAATATTTGTGGTTGTGTTGCAAACACGTGGTTATGAGGATTCTTATAATTATGTCATTAACGTACAGGGTGAAGGGGTGGATACCTTTTCAGAACTAGTAGCAGTACAAAGAACTGCGTGTGTGACCCCTGACAGGTGCTTACAAATGACAAATGGGCATGGCAAGGGTTGTAAGGAGCATACATTTGCTAGAGCCACTATCCGTGGAGTACTTTGTATATGCATCCTAGCTTTATATGGTCAAGCCAGAGTGTGCCTCTAGTCTGGGCTAGGGATGGACAACATTGACAGTGGCGATTATTGCCAAGACAAGTACCACAATTATCGCAGTATTGATATTTTCAAGGATGAAACCTCAAAGCCTGCCTATCCAAGGTTACATGTATCTTGTTCTAGGTACATGTACTTTGTCCTTTCGTTATCAGCCGATTACTGTGGTTACTGAAGCTTATCAAAGTACTCATCATAACGATTATTGCCAGTTTTAGTATTTTGCCCATCCCTTGTCTGGGCAATATATGCTACTGTGTGAGGTGTTTCCAGCTCACTGAAACCCAACTACTGTGAACTGTGTGAGGAGTACAGTACTGAGAGCCCAGTACTGTGAACTATCTTAATTAACTGTATGAGTACTGAGAGCCCAGTACTGTGAACTATCTTAATTAACTGTATGAGTACTGAGAGCCCAGTACTGTGAACTATCTTAACTGTTGACACAGGCAGACTGTCTCCAGAGGGAATCAGCTTGGTGCTTGGGACGTTGGAATCTGGAGGTATGTATCCACACTTGTGTTGTACATTAGTCCCAACGTTTCACACATCAGAGGAGATTGGACACTTGAGGTCATGTGCAAATATCAAATTGTGGAGTTGGCCAAGGAAGCCTACCAGTTGATCTATTTGTAACGAATAGAAACTGGTGGGACGGTGGTAGGCGTGCACTCCTGTAATAATGACTTTCATCAGGGGGTCTGTATTCTGTGAGTTTGACACTCTCACTGGAAACAACAAATGTTGTATCATGGTCAGCGACCTGTGAGGGAGGGAGGCCTGGTCCCTAAATGAAGCTCGTGCAACAGAGGGAGCAGAGCATTGACCTAAAATGTCATAATTATATCATACACACTAGTATAATTTTTGTGTAGAGCTCTGTCCAACCTAGCCTCGTTCCCAGGCTCCCCGCTGTGTGCGCGATGATGAAAAGTATGGTTCGTCACCGTGCGCGCAGGGGGGAGCCTGGGAACGAGGCTGTGTCCAACCTCCTCCAGTGCTGCACAGCCTTCTAGTTACATGTGTGCCCCGTTAAACTGCATGGTAAACTGGAGGAGCAATCGTTGATGAGAATGGTTGTCTGTGTGGCTGTCTCCACCAGGTAATGTGGAGTGGCAAGACAACCAGAAGTCAAGATGTCTGGTGATGTGGAGGTCACCACAAGAATGGGGACAGCTTATCTATCAGTGGGTAAGATAACTTGGCCATACACATTGGCTGTACTGGTCCTGTACATGTCAGAGCAGTGTTCATGTACATGTATCGCCTCATTCCCAGATAGCTTCATACTCAGGCTCCTCACCCTAGCGTTTGCCACTTGTAGTACTAGAACACGTCACATGCAGTGATGTACCTGGACGTTGGGTGGATGTGTGGGGGAGTGGCACATTCCTTCTGTGCAACTGTGGGGTGGCTTTCTGAACACAAGGACACTTCACGGTCCATGGTTCCTCCACGCGTCCACCCAACGTCCAGGTACGTCACTGCACGTGACACGTCTTACCAGGCCTTCAATGTACTGCAAGCAGGGTGAGAAGGCCAGGGTTACATGTAACTGATAAATTCTTGGATAACCGGCCACACCCTAAATGGATCAAAATTTTTGGTCTACATACATGTAATATTATGCTCAGTGCTCACCCAATCAGAATAGTCTGTGATAATAGATTATGACAATTTCTTCTAGCTGTAGAGAATAAAAGTGTAATCTTCAAAAATGAGTACTTTTGTGAAAAATATATAATACAGCCAAAGCTTGAGGTTTAAATTTGTTCGTTATGTTGGTTTCAATTGCAACAGGCTGTGGCCAATGGACTGGGCAGCAGTGTGTGCACATTGTACGAGATACATGCAGGAGAAGACACTTCAAGGGAAGGTAAGATATACATGTATAATCTTTGAAACCCAAGAACTGGTAAGGTAGCCTCATTCCCAGGCTCCTCCCATTTCTTCACCGCACGCACAGGGGGGAGCCGGCCTGGGAACGAGGCTACTGGTAAGGTCCATCCCAGTTATATGGCATGCTACTTCAGACTAGCTTGCAAACACATGACCTTAGTCTTTCTATACTGAAGACTTCAAGTTGCTTGTCCAATAGCCATTTCAAATTTCGGCACATGCACACTGATGAGAAGGAGTGTGCTGTGTGCACCTTTGACGTTTACGTGGCGTAGGCGTCCTGCCCGTAAACGAGCACACAATCGCTCTAACGAACACGCAGTATAGTGCAAAGGGGCCATATTTATGTGCGTGCTAGTTTTTTGAATGAATCTCGGACAAGCAACCTGAACCCTCTGACTGTGACTGTATGTTTGACTGTCCTACAGAATTTCACGGTATGGAGTTGTGGATGTTGAAGAGGGCTGTTGAGGCTCTGGCAAAGGAGGGGAAGGCAGAGTTTATCCCTGGATCCAATCCTGATGACTCGGACGCTGGAATAAAGTTCTTTTCATAGCAGCAGAGTTAATTTGTGTGTATAAACGTTGTACTGTTTTTGTGTGGTATTTTTGGGTGAGATCTCAAGAAGCCTTGATTGTTCCCAGGGTCAAGCCTGGGAATGAAATGAGGCTTGCTCAAGTGTGCATGTAATTTTAGTCATAAGCGGTTGTGTTTGCACATCGCACCATATATGACAAAGGTATAATGCAACCATGGTAAACTTATAGGGACTATGACATTGTAGTACAACGTACACCTACTACAGAAACGTAACTGTTGAGCACATAATAATGTTACGATGACACCTATCAGAGATATAATGCATGGAGCTACTTGAATTTGGCCTTCTCATTAGCAAGAGCCAGGTGACGGATGTTACTGATGCACCCTGAAGCAGCCTCCTGCAGTACTGCATCCAGGGAGCCCACCATCTGAAGAAGAGGCTGGATTGGGTGTGGGGGTTGGGAGGGTTAGATTGGTAAAGGCAATAAAATGAAACTGCTGAACACCAATATTGCAATGCCATTATGATGTAGTATGGACAAGCATGAACATTATTCTCAGGGCCATGAATAGTTATTGCTCACCTGAACCACTCCAGCATCGTGCATAGTTATGCAGTTGTCAGGATCCTTGGAGAGCTGATGGAGTGCACAGGCAGTTGCACGGTGAACCTCCGGGTCTGGGGACCGCAGATAGCTCACCAGGGGAGCCACTGCAGCTGCCTCACCAAACGCCACACGGTTGTTACGCCACATGCAGCACCTGGTATGAAATTGTGGTACATGATCACAAAAGCACTCCCTGAGGTTTCAAACACAAGCATTATTATGGTTCACTCAATGCTGATCGACATTCTAGCAACAAATACAAATGTACTTCTCACATGTGCATATGAGGCCACCCAAATGATTTACCTTGCAATAGCATCCGCAAGATGCTTTCGCAGGTGGTCATCAGTCTGGTATGGGTGAGAGAAGAACAGTTAACAGAAACTGAAACACAACTTCCCGTTGGACATAATTCACAGTAGCCATGCATACGGGTTCGAGGCTAATTCCACTGTTATATTACATTCACTTGGTTGTATTGTTTGCAATGCTGAAGACGATGTACCCTTTGGATTTGTGGAAACGTGTCATGTGTAAGCCACACCCTTCAATTGACTAATGAGTGGAGCAAACAGGGCTGAAGGTGAGTATCCACATTTTCTGTTTTCTATTCAGTATGTAATGGAACTCAGGAGGCTTATCATTGTGGAAATTAAAACTCTGAGCCATATATGTACCACATGAGAGAGTTATGGGGCAAAGTTTTGATTGCGCAGAATGATTTGGGAAATGGATGTACTACCAAGGCATTACAATTGTACTATCTCTGGAATACAGGGAGCTTCTGAATCACTGCTAGCATGGATTGGTTTCAAGGTTAGTATACATGTACCTGTACTGTACTGAGAATCAGTTCGTTCTCTCAAATGGTTGTGGAGGTATGAGGGTTTGTAAAATGAAGGAGGAAAATCGAAAGTAGTCTCTTTTGTACTATCACATTTCAGTGTCTGCAGCGCAAGTGCAAGCCACTAATTCTCGATCAGTGACACATTGCTGGTACAAAGGCAGCTCACCGTGTTGGTGAGTTTGGCAAGGAGTGGCACCACCCCATGGTCAGTGATCACACCAAGGTTCTCCTCATCTTTGGCTATCTTGGCAATGGCAGCACACACACTGGCCAGGACCTCGTGGTCAGGTGACTTCAGCAAACCAACAATCAGCTCCAGGCCACCCACAAAGGACCGCACCAATTCACCAGCATCTTTGGCATTCTCAATGCAAGGGCATATAGCCCAGGCTGCACACGCTTGCACCTGTGTGGGGGCATAGAGCAACAGAACCAGTAACAGTACCAGAGGCTGCCCTCACGCAAAATGGGTTAAGGCAGTGTCAGCAATTTTTTTCACAATAGATACTGAAGAGGAGAAATTTGGACCACGTGCTACCAAAAAATCATGAATGCTAGTGGACAAAGGCATCAGCAAGAAACCTAATAAGGTATACCTTACAACAGATCATTCCAGGTACAAGTGGATGAATACAAATGGATGAATGGTGAATACAGCTGGACAATACAAACCTCAGGATTAGTTGATTTCAGTAGTGACCACAGCAGTCTCACCCCATCCTGTTTGTCAATAGCACTGCAGAGAGAGAGTGCACTTAGATGATTTTAGTCGAGCAATTACACAAGAAGATCATCATATTCGAAATCAAGTCGTGCAACATACGCCATGCTGTCTGCCTCCAGAGCACAGGCTCCCACAGCCTTAGTAGTGTTGATGAGTAAGGCCTGGTTGGTTCCAGTAAGCAACTGAACAAGAGGGGACACTCCTCCAGCCTTCCGGATAGTGACCCTGTTGTCTGGGTCTCTGGCAGCACACTCTCCCAGCGCTCCCACTACGTTCACCAACACCTACCGGAAGACAGATACGTATGTGTTTAAGGGTAGCAACTTGCGAGACGATGTTCTATTTTAAAGTTGGTAGAGCTATAATGAACAGCAGATAAGTAATCATTGAATCTTCTCCCGAAGGCCTCAAGCAACAGAATTGACAAAAGTGGGTGTGGCTTTTTACATGCATGTGTATGATTTGTATAGTCCCAATCGCTATTTTGCTAGCTTTGAATGGGGTGGTATAGTATCTCATAGCAGGTTAATGGTACAGTGTACCACCAGACAGCCTAGCCACTATCAGCTGCTGGTATACCATTATGGAAGTTGGTACATGTGGTGCCCTAAAAAAACATACACCTAGCTGGCAACTCAAGCCGCTCCTAGCAAAACATTCTGCAGCCATTCTCTAGAACACTTTCCTGCACTTGCGTACTCATAATCTGTCACTTACCTCCTCAGGTTGATTTGATAGCAGACCCACCAGCTTATCTAGGGCTTTCAGTGCCTTGAATCTATCAGGGATAAGTGAGGAGAGATGAATGGCTATAGAAACACCATTCCTAGCTGTAGTCCTCAATGAATTGCTTCAACACATGCAATAACGGGGTATGATGAAGTGTATGCTTTTTTGATGGTTCTTCAAGCCAACGTTTTGTATACGTATAGATGTACGCACACAAACAGAGAGAAGTTAGAACAGACACTAACTTTGCCACATTCTCAGGGCTCTTGCTGCACTTCCACACAGCCCCCGTGACAGCACAGAGCAGGTCTTTGTCATCCTTCATCTTTAGCAGGGAGGCCAGTGGCTCCAGGCCATCATGCTCACGCACAAGTGTTCGGGTTGCCTTCTCCTCTGCACACTGACGGAAACATAGTGGAACGCAAGTGGATAATACGACATTGGGAATCAATCAGATGCCATAGATACTTGGATGCTGCACATGAACACAAAATGCATGCAGAAAGCATTCAAGGATGCATCAAATTGCAATGCAGATGCAAAAATCAGGGCAACAGCGAACAATGGTCTGATGTCTGTGCTGGAAGCGAGAGTGCTATCATTTATATATTTGGACTTCATTGAAGGACAGCCATTTGTGTGCCTTGCTTATATGGCATATATAGTTCAGCCAGACTCATGAGCTAGCTCTCTGCACAAAACCATGCCCAGTGGTAGCTCTACATGGGCCAAGTACCATTTTCACTTGAAGCAAGTTGTGAAGTTGGCAATTGTATTCTAGTGAAAACTCTCCGTGTGTGTTATACACTGACATGTTCATGCCCTCCTAAAAATAATGCCAAAAATTCATCATCATAGCCACCTTTGCCGCCGAGGGAGAGGCTAGATGCTGTTGCTAAACTGAATTACTTTTCAATACAAGCAGACAGTAGAATAGGCCATCGTCCACTGGTGCCCAGATTAACTGTGTCTGTATTACAACTTGATATAATTATTCCTTGGGCAGTTTGTATCCGGGCATTGGAGGATCCCTAGTGCCCGATTATTGAACGGAGGACTATTTCTGCACACATAGGTACGTATTGGTCAGCTGTACCACAGCAATGCAGGTGTTAGCTGGAGGTACGTATTGGTCAGCTGCAGGTGTTAGCTGGAGGTACGTATTGGTCAGCTGTACCACAGCAATGCAGGTGTTAGCTGGAGGTACGTATTGGTCAGCTGTACCACAGCAATGCAGGTGTTAGCTGGAGGTACGTATTGGTCAGCTGTACCACAGCAATGCAGGTGTTACCTGGAGGTATGTATTGATCAGCTATACCCCAGGTGTTAGCTGGAGGTACGTATTGGTCAGCTGTACCACAACTATACAGGTGTTAGCTGGAGGTACGTATTGGTCAGCTGTACCACAGCAATGCAGGTGTTAGCTGGAGGTACGTATTGGTCAGCTATACCACAGCAATGCAGGTGTTAGCTGGAGGTACGTATTACCTTAAATATGGCAGAGGCACAGTGTTTCTGCAGTTCCTTGTTTGTGGTCTTGAGGCCACGTACCAGATGTTCCACCATCCCCTCAGAATGGATCAACTCCTGGTATGTACGCTGGAAGAGTGGGATAAGATGAGATCAGTCACAGAGCAAGTACTCCGTGGTTTCGGACCCAAGTATGTGACCACCGATAAGAGAAAGGCTCATAACTGAAGTAACTGCATGTGCAATTTTGGACCTGTAGGTAACATAATATAAGTACACTGCTCCTGATCTGATTGGTCAGCAAGTCGTGAATGCTAAGTACATCCACTAAACCCTCTCTCGCTTTTCAGTTCACTCCACCAAGAACTTCCTGAGTGTGTGGCACGAGAAAGGATAGACCAGCAGTGTCCCAGTAATCCAGCTTTTGTCAAGTACGAAAAAGCTGGAGCGTGGCCTGGGAAGAGGCTAACCATCCCTACGTACGTAGTGAATCTAACGACTCTCTGATACATTAATCACTAATCAGCAGGTGTGGGCGGCTACGATGTACATGTATCTACACACTCTCACCTCAGATGCACACTCCTGCAGTGTGCCCACGACCGGAATGAGGACATCCACATTATCTGTGGACAGCAACTTCCCTAGCAGAGGAACTGCACCTGTCTTCAGGAGGGCCTGTTAGGAGAGCAGGAACGGACAAATCCAATACACCAGGCCAAAAAATTTAGAGCTTTTTTATATTAGATATGCGGGAGGAGAGTCATTACTACACTAATAGCTGATCAAGTCCATTAGCAGCAACGTTGGCAATACCACTCACAATCTTGTTGCTTCTGCTCTTGGAGCAGCTCCACAGGCCGAGGGCTGCACTCCTGGCCACCTCCAAGTCTGTTCTCTCGCCTGTCACTGGAGTTCCTGGTCGGCCTGGGTTCTCAATCAGCTTTACCTGTTACACATAAGATACTAGCACTGTATTCAAGGCTGTATACATAGTGCAGGTAAATTATATTATGTAGCTAATGGTGATCAGCGCTAGCCTCGTTCCCAGGCTGTCTCCCGCTTCGTTTTTAGCCGCATCCATGACCTTTTGACTGGGCAGTTCAAAGGTCACGTATGCAGCTAAACATGGAGTAGGAAATGGCCTGGGAACAAGGCTAGATCAGCACCTCTGTGAGTTAAGCTAAGTATAGTGCTACATGTAGTTACACTAGACATGTACGTATGTACGTAACATACATACACCCTAGTCTGAAGTTTGACATTCTGCAGGTATTATATGATCTCAAGCACCAACCAGTCTCCGGATGCCTCCATTTTGCCGGACAATACGCCTTGCTCTCTTGAACTTGGCAACGTTGGCAATGGTCTCAGCAGCCAGGCACTTAAGCTCACGGTTTGGGGAGGAGAGAATCTGTACCAATGTTGGTAAGCCTAAGTCAAAGAGACACACAGTGAGAGCATCAACAAACCATGTTGACAAACTCAACTGGCTAATTCAGAGTTCAATGGCAGCAAGGGTTAAAGTTCACCTCCAAGGTTGACCATGGCCTTGCGTGTCTGGTTGTTCTCTGAGATCTCCCTGAGGATTTTGAGGGTGCCAATCTTGCACTTGACATCGTCCGTCTCCAGCATGTTGATCAGCAGATCCAGCCCTCCAGAGTCCCGGATGGCCAGCTGGGAGGACTCCTGGCTGAGGTCAAAGTCCATCAGGGAACACAGTGCAATTACTGTTGCTGTCTGGTTTCCACCCTGCATTACAAGGTGGGAAACAGGTTGATATTATGACAGTTACTATCGCGACGGAGGAAGAGAGCTACTTTACATATACAGTACACGTCTAGCCTTCTTAGGCCCTTCCCACATCCCATTATTGATTGCCTGCACTGCAGTAAGGTAAAACTGGAGAGGATCGTCCGGTAGCTAGCTCACTGTCCATGAGTCACCAGTGAGGGGCCATTTACGTATTACGCTGAACTTGGAAGAGCACACTAAATGGTAAAAGTGATTGCCATTTAGCAGTAGCTGTCCACCTCCCACAGCCTTCAGTGGCCTCTCACTAGCATTAATACACTGCAGTGGCTAGTATGTAACTCCATTAGAAGATCACCTTGAGGTATTTGATCAGCTTCTGGATCTGCCAATACTCACTGGGCAGGTCTGCATTAGACTCCTGGGTGTGAAGTATACCAAAGCTTGCAAGTATATACGAGTACTAGAATTTGAAAATAACATGGCATATCTATACATGTGCTAATATCCTTTGATGTGGTGGTCATATGTTTTGTTCTTTGCCTCCTCTTTCTTGTCAGCTTTGGGGGAAACACACATTAGCACGAGGTTCTGAATGAGGAATCTATTCTCAGTATGTTGTCGGTCACACTTACAAATGATCATCAATTGTGTTGTGGGTTTTGGGTAGGCTGCTCGAGTTTTTCGATCATTATGTAGCCACGAGGATGATGCGAGATTTTCAACCTCACATATCGGGGGACGAGTGTGCAGCACGTGCCTTAATTGAGGGCTTGCAGAGCTAGAGCAGCTGCATGTGGAGTCGAACAGTGAGCGTACTCAACATCTTCACATCTCAGTTGCATGCTCAAACACACTTGGCCAGGCCACAAGTACACATGCAGTGTGAGGCATGATGCAGTGTATATCGTCATCCACCTTCTCTTTCTTCCCAACCTCCCCACTCCTACCCAATGACACCCTCTCTGCCCTCCTTACCGGTCGTCTCTCATGCTGTTCCTCCTCATCACTGGCCTCAGAGCTGCTCTCACTGTCTTCCACCTCTACTGGTGACTGGTGTGCTGACCTGCGACTCATGCTAACAAGAAAATAGAGTTACTTAATGTTTTGCATTCTAGGGAAACAATAAAACGTCCATTATAGTACCAAATCAATTCCATGGTTCGATCTTATACAAGCTCTTGCAGATTACAATTCATGCAAGCAGGCGCTCACTGGGATTTGGACTTCATTGAGGATGCTGATTTGTTGGTCTTGGCTCCTGGAGGAGACACCACCTCAGCCCTGAGCTTTTTAGAGCTGAGCAAACGGATACCAACACAGGGTAACATAAAAACTGATGCAGTTAACAGATCATGAATGTCTTACCTGGTCTTAGGTGGGCTCTGGGGTGCAGTGTAGAACATCTCATTAGTGAGCTCCAGGGACTTCCACTTCTGAGAAGGCTCCTGGCTGCCCCGAGTTCCCTCAAATGGACTCTTTGGATTCTTCTTCCAATCTGCGAGAGCAGCCTTCTTCTGGGGAGTCCTGTATGGCGGTAACAGTGATAGCGTCAAGAAAGCATGCAACAAACTACTATAGACTCGTTCCCTGGCCCGAATGGCATGGGAACGAGGCTAGCAACAAACATACTACAGGTATACCCAGGAGCCAAGAGCCTCCCGTTAGAACACAGCTCATTCACTACAGGCATCTATGGCCATAACTGCAGCAATTAATACAAAGCTGAGGGAGCCTCACACACTCTATGGCATTGTAGAAGCTGATGAAAAAAAAAAAAATGACACGCTGACAGCAGTCGCTGAGCAATAACCCGCATTTACATCTCATACGGCCATCACAACTCAATACGTCTGTATTTCAAAGATCCAAGCAACAGCAGTGTGAGCATATGCACTTAATGGTCAGCAGCTATTTGGCTAACACAACTCACCACAAGTTACCATTTGTAGCAAATATGCACACCTTGCAGGAGTGGCTGGCTTCTGTTCCTGCCGTGAGTGTGGGGTGTGTTTGGTGGAGTCCTGGATCTCATGGAGGGGCACTTCCTGGGGACCTATCTCCATGGGACCCCCATCATCAGCTTCTTCGGTGTAGATGAACTCCTATATGATACGTATGTACATAGGAAAGATACATGTACCAGTGGCAGTGAATAGACTCTGCCAGGGATAATGTGGGAATGAGGCTAGGAGTTTATAAGAATGGCATAAGATGGCTTGGCTAATTACCTGTTTTCCAATGGTGGTAGCAAAGTGCTTGCTTTTAGCCTTGAGCAGTCCAACCAGTGTTGTGTACACCTCCCCCACACGCTCATGCTCAACTTCACCCGATGCGTTAATACCCTGCAGATATATGAACATGCACTTACACAATACATAGACTAATTATAGGGTAGCGTAGCATATATGAAAGGCAACGGACTGCATGTCTCTTAGCTTGCTAGGCTGAGGTATTGAGTTATCTGAACATATGCACAATCTCTGCTTGCTACACAGACTGGACAGAAATGTCCAAAGCTAGCAGCAAGGACTTGGGTACCTTGTTGATGTAATATCCCTCTGTGCTGGCAGTGATACAGAATGGGTCTCTTTCAAACGGTAGCACCTGGATATAGCATATGTCCCCAAGCACCTGCCTCCAGGGAGGGGCCCGGCAGCCATTGGAGAACACCATCTCTGCATGGAGAGTGTACATAAACACTAGAGCATTGTTGGGACGAACCTGAGCTTGCTCGGCACATGCATGCTATGTCAAATCCTATAACCATGTATGTTGTATTGTAGCTGTAGTGGGAGTGGGGAACAAGGACTCGTACCCATCCCAGTAACCTACCACAACACCCTTCCTGCACCACATCAGTTAGCCGTTCTTGTACCTGAAGTGAAGGTTATCTCTTTCAGGCAGCCATTCTCCCCCTCTCCACTGAACTGCTTTAGCAACTCCATTTCGGTCTGCAAGGGGGTACATACAAACGTGAATACTGAATACAGCAGTGCAGTAGAATTTGCGTGGTGAAGGGTACATCAAATACGAGGCACTCATGCACTAACAGCTCAACTATTACTTGGGAATTCAGTCTTGAATATACCAATACTGCCATCAGCCATGCACTTTCCACACACGAATCTCAGTCCTGTCACCAACAGGTCTGAGCCAAGGAGATTAAAATTCCTTCCAACTTCTACCAGCCTAACAACATAAACTATATTCATCATGCAATTCTAGTGTGTTACCTGTACAGCTTCTGGTGAAAGGCGAACTTCCCTGTAGAATGGTGACAGACACACGACTAACAAACATTCTTTGACGTAACATCCAGTAAGCAACGGTTTTGTAAAAAGGGAAAGGTGCTTATTATTTTGCCCGACTATTTCATCCATTCAACTTCCACAAAGTGGAGACAGAGTCCCACCCACTTAAATGGAAATCCAATTATATACTGGATTGGCATGTGTTCCAGAGCTAAGATTGCTAATCATTGGAAAGACTAGCTTTTAAGAATGAAGAGTAGAATGACCCCAACTCCACTTGAATACACGTACCACTATATGAAGGGATGAGAACCACAACGAATATTGGCTACGTAGGCACTTTACATCTGGTGCAAGGGTTATCAATATATTTGGGCAGGCCCCAAGCACCACAGATACCAATTTCTTTCATGCTGTCATGGTGTCACAATATGTACAGTTAATTACTACTACTTTAAAGAACTTACTTTCCCATCTCTTTGATGGAATTGTGCAGCAGCTTCAGGTCCAGGCTGTTGATCAGCAGCATCAACCGAAAGGAGGAGTCCAGCTGGTCTGCCGTCTCTCCCTCACTGCCAAGAGCCCTCTCCCTTGCCAGACGCTCATGAACTTCCAGCAGGGTGCTGTTGCTCCCTGGTACTCCTCCCATCGAGGCAAACGCTGGTCCCATGATGGTCGCAACTGGGTCCTGGTTGGCTGCAGTGAGAAACGGCAACATACTACATGTACTAGATCTTCATCGCTCACCCTAGCTGCACATGTACACAACACAGGGATGTTCACACGCCAAAATCGGCACATTTTGGAAACCATTTCCTACCACATTTTGGCATGTCAATTAAGCCAAAATTTTAGGCTTGGGGATGATCCAATGCATATCGATGGGATCACCAGGGAGGTATGAGGGAATGCCAATGGGAAGTATCAGTACTGTCCTGGTATGAAATCTTACGGGGAGGGGTAAACCCAGTGCAGTGAAAAGATCGGTATACACATGCATTACGTGGCACTATAGAGTAAGGAGATCTCTGTCCAGTATATACGTACCTTCCAAGCAAAGCTGAACTTCCCTCAGCTTCTTATCTCCTGCATAGCCGAGGACCTTGTGCAGCTGCTTGAAATTCAGAGCTCGGATTTCTAGCCCATCCTCTACCTGGACATAAGTTGAACATTAGAGATTACTCTACAAATCTAGCCTTCCAAGTACAGAACTCAATTGTACAGAGCAATTTCCAGTGACATGTCACCATTTAGACATTGTTTAATAGGCCTCACCTACAAATCTTCTATACCTTGGATAGTTGATGGCAGTTGCTAAACGCAATGACTCACTCACACTTCGGCCAAGTACAATCAATAATTCAAAGTGTAACCTGATAGACTACGGATATCTTCAGAATGGAACAAATACTTGTGGACGGACAAAATGTGTGGGTAGTAACAACAAAACCCCATGACATCGTAGTACAAGTTTAATGCGATTGCAAGAAAAAAGATGGTACCTTCACTACACTCAGATGGGGATCACCACTCTCTTCCTTGGCAGCTGACACAAAACCTGTATCACTGAAGAGTAACAGCAGTAAGAAGTAGATGAAGTTCCGTTGAGTAGTTAGCTAATGCTTCCCTACCCACCCCCCAACCTCCTCTCCGCTGGTCTCCAATTTCTCTTGATGTGGTTATGAACAGGGTGCTGTCAAGTACATGTACATGTAGCTGTCTTGTAAGCCATGCTAGACCAATAGGCTGGTTACTGTTAGTCTCGGTAACAGACTTCCACACATGGCGGAGAGTCTGGTCGACTGCCCATATAATTTAGTCTCGTTCTCAGACCCCGAACGCGCACGCGCGAAAAAGGGGTCTGGGGACATTGCTACATGCTGCCTGACCTTCAAGGGGCGTGACCACGATGACGTAATCAGTAGATTCCAGATGAAAATGGCAAATTCGACATGTTTGATGATGCCCAGTAAAGCGGTGAGAGATATTCTTTGTACTAACGAAGGCAGCACTCCTCTTCACGTCGTTCTGGGCTGTATCTATCAAGTCTACTTAGCCGACACGGAAACTGCGAAGCAATTTATTGCTCTAGCTAAACTCTGATTGGCCATCCCACATTCCAGACATCAACGTCATAGGGTCGAGCTGACTGTAGCATTGTCCCCAGACCCCTTTTCTCGCGGGTTGGGGTCTGGGAACGAGACTACATATAATTATGACCATAGATAATATAGTCATGATATGACTTGCTATTCCAAGGTGCTATCCCAAGGTGTTAAGTAAACTACCCTGTAAGTGGATTACCTAATGCCTTGGAAAATTTACTATATGGAAGTGTGGAATGTGCATCGAAGGTCAATGGGGGAAACTCAGCACAGTCAAACAACAAAAAGAGCTGGTCAAAGCTTTGACCTGCGGTTGCAGCTGTGACTATAGAGTCTATGGGCGTGACCTCCCCTGATCCACCGATACATATGTGCGAACCACAGCGCTGCGGCTCCATATTCTTCTAAGCCGCTTTGACAGTTGACTGCACTTTATGAGTGGCTTTAACCATTGACCAACTGCAAGCCACAGCTGTGACTGTAGGGTTTATGAGAGTGAACTTCCCCAGTGGGTGTCAGATGGGTCGTGTATAGGCAATCAGGCAGACACTCTCCTGTGCGCGAGTCTGGTACTGAGACTAGGTTACTGTATGCAAGTGATGTATAAAAATTGAGGCAGCAAAACAGACTTGCAGTAGCCAAGAGATCGAGAGCAGAGGGTCCAGATCCCAAATAATGCACACCATCGCTGCAGTATAATGCATGCTTTACCACTGGCGCCTACCACTAGCACTCACGTAAAGCTGTATTCCTCTCCATGTCTCATGCCATCGAAATTTTCCAGGCTGAGAGAGGTCTGCCAAACAAAAGGGCGTTTGAATGTCACCGATGCTTCCCGGGGGTGGTCCTTGTATAGCTTTTCTGTATATTTCAGAATTTCCAGGAGTAATGCTTCATTTGTCTTGCTGAAGTCCAGCTTTCCACCCTTCTCGCTTGCAGACGTCCACTCTGCGCGGCTTGAGAGAGCTGCTCCCATCTCCTTCACTGTTTGTCGCTGTTTCTATGGTAACCAGCACACGTGAGGCTAGTAGCGCGCCGGCGGTTCAAAGGCGGCGCGGACGCGACGATACAGCTACAACTAGTACAGCTAGCTCTAAGCTTGCTAACCGAGTGGAGTGAGGAGACACAAGCGTCTGCGTGATATGAGCTTGAGTCGAAGGACTGGCCGCCGCAAACCTAAACAGTGACAATGCAGGTACTGGAGCTTGTGTTATTAATATTGCACTCACTCGTGCATGCCACACTGAGCTTTGACTCTTGAGTCCTCCTGCATGAATTTACTAACGGTGAATAAGCTGGTTAGCGCTACATGGCATTTTTCCAGCCATTGGCACTAGCTAGTTTATGCTACTAGAAAATTTGTGCACTGTACTGAGCCCTTTGACTGGGTCACTATACTGCTGTATCAAAGCTGCTTACCTAAAGCTAATTTTACCCTCCAAGTCCCGTTACACCAAAGTGGGTGTACTGAGAGGTGTTGCCCATTTTTGTCATAAACGTGCACAATTCCAGCCATCTGCAAAGTCAGGGCATTACAATAAAATGACATGCAGACATGCATCAGATTACTTTATGAGACAATTATGCGCCTATAGAGAAAAGCTGCGGTCTTGGCTGTATTCACAGCCATGCATCAGTCTTGCCCTGGATGGTACACATAAATTAATACAGTCATATCCGGAGAGCCTATGACGTAGTATAAGTGTGGCCATTCTCAACCATCATAGACTCGGTAGAGTCTATATGTAGGGATACGACGTACACGCAATACATGCCAATACAAAAAAATCTCTCCAAATCTCAGAAACGGTACACTTATAAGCCTTTATAACCACATACCGTTCATCTTCGAGTGTTTTCATGACCAACAAGACTCCTCGCGTCGCGAAAAACCGTCGTGAAAGTACCTCACCAGGTACTCGCAAAACGGGCAAATTGTTTTTCTTTCTTTCTTTCTTTCTTTCTTCTTCTTCAGACAACTTAGCTCAACGTTGCCTCAATCTGTCACGATGGTTTTCGCACGAAACAGCAGCATTTGCAACCGAGCAGTGCAACGTCCCATCGCTTTTTCGCTACCTCCAAGTCTTCACCAGGCGGCTGCAGCTGCCCACTCAATAACTATGGCTTCGTTTGTCACGCCATTTTCACGTTTGTACGCATGCGCGCTTAAACGATCACTTAGCAACGATATGTAATTATTATTATTTCTCAAGATCGCTGAATTAGAAACAGTGAGGAAGATGCGTTGACCGATGTGTTGTCAAACGAGGCTGCGGAGGCACTCTTTATAAGACTGAGGTTAGTCCCTGTACGCATGATTTAGCTAAGCTTTTATTGCTACCTATACTGTATTCTGTGAGCAGGGTGAATGCCTATCTCAACTCTCAACACCCATATGAATGTCCCTACTATAAACTGCCTATGCCATGAACTTCAGACAGGGAGAACTCTGTGGCTTTGTCATCCATCTAGGGAACAGTTGACTTGAGATGCCCGGGCCTGATTCTTCAGCCAATGCTGGAAGTGTAATACCTGAGTAATATTGTCCATATACCAAGGCAAGGACACCTACTGCCCAGGTGCCTGTGAGGTCACTGACTTCTGCAGCAAACTTCAGCTCAAACATGCGCCTGCTGCCAAAAAAATTTACATAAACAAGTAATAAAAAAACATTAAAAATGTAGCAGGATGTAGGGATACCAGAACGGCAAAAAGTAAGGAAACAAGAGGGATGATCGAACATAACAGTGAAGTATACAATCACCCCTACATATCTTTTTTCATTGTACATGGATATATGGAAGAAGATCTCTGTAGGGGTGATTGTATACTTCACTGTTATGTTCGATCATCCCTCTTGTTTCCTTACTTTTTGCCGTTCTGGTATCCCTACATCCTGCTACATTTTTAATGTTTTTTTATTACTTGTAATATGTAGATCTACTACACAATACCCTTTGCTCACTCAGGCTGCGTTCACTTCACTGTATCTTGTACCTTTCTATAGGCTGAGCAAAGTGAAACAGACAAGTGGTTGGTGATTTTGAACAAATCACTGGCAGAAAGTGAGATTCATCAGCTGCTGAGTTCCCAACAGCACAGAATAAAAGGTACACAGAAATATCCCATGTTTGATCTATATAACGTCAGGACTGTATAATAAATTTATCCCCTGAACATAACAGCCGGGGATTGCTTGTATATATTATGTTACAATAGCAAGCTATTGCCACACCGCATCACTGAACCTCTACCCTTTCTTGTTCATTCTACGGCATGTTTGAGTTGGTAACAGAGAATTCTCTGTCAAATTGATATAGGAGCCGACCGAGAAACCACCACTTCCTTGTTGCCTCAAGATTATGATTTAATACGGTTACTCATCCTTGTGGTTGTGAATGCCAGGAAAGTGAGACAAAATTCTTAGGCCAATTAATATAATTATTGTGAATGCCAGGAAAGTGAGACAAAATTCTTAGGCCAATTAATATACGGCTAGGATTCCAATGCTGCATATATACTGAACAGAATGAGGAAACAAGCTTGAAACCCGAGTGGATTGTTGGCTGCTCCTTGCTGTCTCGAGCTGCTTACGCGTTGACCTGTTATACTATTTGACTGAAATGTGCATTCTGCACATGCACCAATACTGGTCCTTGGGAAATGTGCACGCGTGTGCAGTTGGCACAATCCAAGAACTAAAGATAAGCTCGGGTGAAGTCTTAATTGTCTGGGATGGGATGTATGTATTGTACTAAGGTAGCATACTGAGCATTTTATGTCCATAGCTTGAGGTGTTCAAGTGGGGGTGAGTGTACCCCTGCCCATTGGGTACCAGGGGGCGTGGCTTGTTTTTTTGTAACTAAAAGACTATGAACCGTACTCATGTCAGATGGTAATTGTGTATTTGGTGAAGGATCCGTTCATTATTTCAGATGTATAGCATCGAAGTTAGCACATGAAAATTCACTATGGACACACCTGAGGTTCTGCGGTGCAAATTAATTAGATACAGAACTGTGTTACTTTTCACTTCGCAGTGTCTGCCGGGACTTTAACGCACACCTGCATTTTCCCTCAATCATCTGTGGCATTCATGGTGGTCCATGTTTCTGAGGCCCTTGTAGGCTGTCCAACAAAAGAAGTCTACCAGATAGACAAACAACTTGCTGAAAGGATCACCAAGTTCTCTGAGCTTCATCAGAAGTGCTACGTTCTGCTTTGTGCTCCCATGCTGAGTAGCAATGAGCAGCAAGTTTTCATGCTGTTGCAAGGACAATTTATTTCACACAACCTACACTTCCTTCCGGTGCACAATGCTAGTGAATGTACCGAGTGCATGCTCAGCATTGCAAGGGTCATGTGCAAACCGCTGTGCTCTATAATTCGGCAGAGAATGAGGCTTATGCAAGAACATCTTCTTAAGGAGGAGAAATTGCTTGGTATTATTCAACAAATGGGAGTTGGGGAACATGAAAGCTTCCTCCTATTGGATAGGTGTGGCAACTTATCAAGTATGGCCAAGGCATCAGTGACTGACTTTCTAGATTGCAGCCTGGATGGGTCAACAGCGCAGAACTTGCATGCATTTTTGCATTCACCATGACAGACTTATACGTGCAAGGAATATGACCTTTACTGACTGTTGTGTGTACTGTTACATATACATGCTGTGCACACGTCACCATATATAATAGTTGAAACTGTTTACATACCATACTACAACAGCGATAACTTAGCACGTGCTGATTTCAGTCTGTGCATCATAATAATGTATACATATACATGTCACACTATCCATAGGGAATTGTCATTCTAAAATATGTATCTATAATCACCATGTCTATAATGTTTGATTAAGAAGGATCATAATCAGCCTGTGTCATCGTAACATGGTGACACATTGGCAGTGCGCCTTGGAGCTGTTATGGAGAAGCTGCCTTGTACACTTAGGCGGACCTGCAGCATGGAGTAGAGAAACTGAGTAATTCCAGATGAGTAGAGGAAGTAGGGACATCCAATCTGAGGGCTTATTTGTGAGGTCCATAGTGTCCTTACCGTATATCTTCTAAAAATTTGGCATCCCTAATTATTTGGCACCCTTCACACAAATGGGAAAAATTGTCTCTAATTTCGGCAAGGGAATTCCCAAATACTGTATGGCGCTTAAATTTTGCGGGTCTAAATTTTTGCGAATTGCTCTTCCAGAACATATCATTGAAAATTTTTCATGGTCAAAATGCCTCACCCACACAAATTATGGACGTGGTGTACTGCAATTGAAGATTCCCGGGCGCGTGCGCGCTGAACTCAACTACCACTTCGTCGGTGCGGCGACTCTCTTCCCCACTTCGATGCTCTCAGCGTTCGTTTTCAGATACCTGGGCGTTCCCCTGACCTTTGCCGGATCGAGGCAGATATCGCACATGATGGTACCTCTTGGGAGAGCTCTCCATGTGGACCCAGAAGCTTACACTTCGACTACTGTCCATCCTCACTGTTGAAGTACACAAACAGAACCATCAAGCTAGCCGTCGTGCGCGTACGTTGGAATACTATCCACGTAGGCGCACAACATGTCAAAATTTTCCTTGAAATAATTTCGTAAATGACCTGTAATTCGTGAAATTCGCGAAACCGATTGTAATCCTAGGAATTCCAGCCCTTAATCACATGACATAAGATCAAAGGCTCGCAAGAATTTGCCTGTGGATTTCAGTTTACTGGCTCCCAATGATTCTATCACACAAGAAATTATATTCTTCGGATGCACAATAATTTATAATTCTGCATACAGAACTAGATGTACATACCACTATGAGGTTAAGGGTCACTCTTTGATTACTATGTTACATAGCAGTAAAAAGTAGTGGGAGCTCACTTACATTCTCTATGCAGCCCACGAAGCCAGAATTATCAGTGGCTGCAGCATAGTTTGGTACATCTTGGTCAGGAATCTTGCCTAGATAAGCTGATCCACTTGACAGGAGTAAGGCTGTTCCATTCTGCAAGGAAAATGAAAGCATTATTTCTTAATTAGTATACAGTAAAAACTATGTAAGCAGTCAAATTCTCCCATTCAGTGAGATCTAAAAGAGAACCTGAAGATATTACTGTGAACGTTGGTTAATATGATGCTGTCAGGCACATAAATGTTATTGTAAACACAGTCATGCTTCCTGGCATGGTGCATCATTTCGTGTTATGCAAAATAGGGAAGCTAGTGTGACATGGTGTTTGTTATACACCATGTCACATACACAGTACTTCCAATCCGCTTTCTCGCTTTCTTCTGCAAGTGACTCAACGTACATGCCACTTGCCCTCCGTGCCTCAGGAAGTGCCAAAGTTTCCTAGACAGCTCTCAGGGTACATGACCAATAAACAGTTCTCATCTCTTCACGCTCACAGCAAAGCAGCCATGGTTGTTTCCCTCTTCGTACTACTCGAATATTAGCTGCAGCTACTAAACAATGGTGTTGTTTATTTCGTTCAGCGCTTCTGAAGGTGCGGCTATTATTCGAGGGCGGTCACAAAACAAGGGCGGTGTTGGATCGCATAAATAAGTACGGTATACATGTATTACTGTGAAAGATATGTAGGGTGGGGTTGTATACAGAACTGTTTTTGCTGCTCTGCTATCCTACATCTCCATACATATATGTTTTTACTCTTGCTTGTCCCTTGTTAACACACATCAAAAGCTGCACTTAGCTATAACCTACGGAGCATGACAGCTCTAATAGGTTCTTACCAGGCAGAGCAATGATGGACAAGTCACTTCAAAACTTACTTGTATGTTGGTATTGATTAGTGGAAAGCCATCCAGGGTCAATTTAGCTTTTCCTGTATCAGCAGCATAGAATGTAACAATCCTGTGCCACTGATTTTCCCTGATTGCTGGAGACCTAGAAGGGTAGGATAACGATCATGAATGCAAACTGAAGCTTGGTGGGTAGGTCTGGCATGTGGCATCTGTTTTACAATAGTAATATGGAACATCAATCTGAAGTTGCCATATTACGTCCACGATTGTGAACCAGATGGTTAAAGTAATGAGGCAAATTCCAGCAGAATGTGCCTTAGGAGCAACATTAATTGCTATACCTTGCTGAGTAGGAAGTTACTAATCATGTGAGTGTATAATGTATTATATACATAATTTCTATCATTAAGATTTTTAGTGTGTGTGCGACTAACGGAAGTGGGGCAGGACTAGACCAGTGACGTGCACGCGACCTTCGTACCTTTACACCCTCCGAACCGAGAGCATTGGGCATGGGTTGGAACCTTCTAGAACAGCTGGGGACACAATAATTATGAAGCAGCAGCTGAAGTGGATGCAATCGGGGAGCCGCAATCGGGGAGCCGCAATCGGGGAGCCGCAATCGGGGAGCCGCAATCGGGGAGCAGCAGCTGAAGCGGACGCAATCGAGGAGCAGCAGCTGAATCGGACGCAATCAGGGAGCAGCAAGCTGAAGTGGATGCAATTTAGGAGCAGCAGCTGAAGCAGATGCAATCGGAGGACAGCAGCTCTTTGCAGATGCTGCAGCAGCTCATGCTCACCAAACGGGAAGGGGACTCTTTTACATGTTTCTGCATTCATCTATGAAAGAGCACCGCAGTTACCACTCATGAATTGTCGGTTAGCATCCACCACTCTCTACAACAGCCGTGCTTTGCTGCTACAAGTTCAACCAACACAAGACCCTCAAGTGCTTAATCCCATCTCACAAGACTGGTGGGTACTCATTCGAGCAAACTGAGCCAAAAGTCGGGTCGAGGATTGGCGACCTTTAGTGATACTACAATATACAAAGCACAATTCAATTAACATTAAAGACATCTTCGGAAATGGGCTAGCACATACGTACCTACTGAAAAGGATTAATACCTGATGTTTACTGGTCCTGTTCCAGCATCAAAACTCAAGATGAACTGATAGTTTTGAAGTTGTGCTAACAGGTAGGATCCACTTCCATTCCTGTACTGTGAACTGTAGAATATCAGACCTTGAGCTGCTTGTGGCCTGAAGGTGACATCAACTTGTATGTGTGTGATGTTGCCAGTACCACCAGTGCTGTACACAACGTAGGATGTTCCATCGAATCTAGAGCCACGTTTAGAACGTCCTGTGCGAGAAATAACATTGCAGATACAGATTCTTGAACATAGCAGACGAACCTATATGTCAGTTATGTGTTAGCATAACATCACTGTACAACTCATTAGTACGTGTAATCTGGGATTGTACAATGCACACAATGAGGATAATAGTAAAAAGGCATGCACACAAGTAAGCTAACAATGGCTGCAGTATAGCACAGTATAGATGGGAGCTTGTTTGCGACAGCAGCCAAAACATATACGATATTCAATGCATGATCTTCAAGTGGCAACAACTCTCCTTGTAGGGTAGTCAAACTGGTAGGTTTCAGAATTATGCCTCATGCCTTGCTTTACTCTCACAGGCTTGTGGATACTTCAGCCGACTCTGATTACATCCACCAGATTAATACCATGCATTATGTCTATGAAGGATGAAGTGAGGAATGGCAGCCAACCAGAAGACAAAAGCGCTCATAACTTCAACACCAAGGTGAGCTTCTGTACAATCATTATTATGTTTGAGTCACCGATGGTACCGATTGGGAAATTTTTGTGTTAAAACTATTGTGTGTAAATTTTTCGTTGCATTAAATTTTCATAGTACAGCTCATCAATGGAACGATCAATGTGGAGATGTACGAACGAGCTGCTGCTATGCCATGGTCACTGGCATACCGACCGATTTCAAAGCGTTCTTCTGGGCTGTATCTCCTGCACGGCCCGCGCTTCTAACTTCGCTTGTTGATTTGAGACCTCCGAAGGAACGGAGAGCGACAGAGATCTTTTGGGATCGGGGAGTCCATCTACGGGCTTGAAGAATCGCAGAAGGGCCGTAGTTTTGACAGACTGGTTTCAGCACAGATGACTAGTCTACACGTGTGAAGAGTTGCTGACTTTAATAATTATTCGTTGCTGTTAATATCTGTTGTAAATAAATTTCGTGTGTTAAATGTTCGTGGTTGAGGACGACTACGAAATTATTCTAACAACAAAACATTCTTCGATCTACGGTAATCATGATGGTGTAGTGAGAATCTTTGTACGACTATCCTGGTAAAATGGTTGATTTTCCCCCCTATCAGGAGTGTAATTGCATACTGTACAAGCACTGAGTAGCTTACTTGTGCAGCAGAGACGACCACTGTACCCTTCACGGCAGAGACATTCTCCTGTAATCTGAAATATGGAAGGGGTAAGTATTGCTTTGATACAGATATTCCTGTATTATCAGTCTGCTATATGTAGAGTGCCAATATTTTGCCCGAATATTTTGCCCGAATACTTCACTCTTCATCAGGGGCAATACAAAAATAAATTCTATCATTCCACTTGCTGGTGATGCCACATCCAGTAATGTTTTTTTTTTGCTCGTACAAACTGAATTCCCACTCAGTCTTTATAATCCAAATGATAACTGAAGCCCTCATGATCGGATTGTGCACATAAACCTCAATGCTCAACAAAGGAAAACACTTAGAATGGCACGAGAGAGGAAAAGGCTTTGTGAAGCATTTACCAAAATGCACTGGATGCTGGACGGATAGAATTAGGCTGAAAGAATGCACAGTACCTGATCACACTCAGTGGTGATGGACCCATCTGGGCAACAGTTGCATGGCCTGCAGCCAATGCTATCCGCAGAGAGACCCCAGTAGTCATGCTCACAAACGGAACAAGACCTTCCAACAACATTTTGTTTGCATTCACACTGCCCACTGTTGCTGTCACATGATGCTAGGTTCACAGACCCCAGTTCATCACACATACATTCTGCAGGGAGGAAAATTATCAAAGATTATCAGTCTGACATATCTGAGTAATCAGCTACCACAGGCAAATTGGTAGACTCCATATGTAAGAATGGTTATGGATACATGATTCTCCGATCTAATTATGTAATGACTGCATTGAATTATTGAGCCATTCTATCAACACTCCGTTCATCTTCAAGTGTTTTTGTTTACCAACAACACTAGTACTCCTAACATTGCAAACAAGCGTTGCAAAAGTACAATAGAGTCAGCAAGTGTTTTTGTTTACCAACAACACTCCCAACATAGCAAACAAGCATTGCAGACGTGTATCTCATTGGAAAATAATGCTGAAAGAAACTGCGTTTTCTCAGTGATTGGACCAGTTGTATAGTAACTAAAATGACTACTACACAAGTAGCAACCAATTACAACAGCTGTCAACTCAGGGAACCAAAGACAGATGGATAGGCAATGAGGCAATGAAGACCGGAAGAATCTAGCAGTGACCAGAAAGCGTTCTTCTACTTATAATGTTGCGCTGATTTCGCACTTTGCTCCATGCATGCAAGTGTTTCTGCAGTCTGGTTGAAAATTCAACTTTATGTACGCCATATACTCTGTGTGATACACAAGGATATACAAACAAGAAATTCACACTTACTCCGGCACGTTCCTGAAGTAGCATCACCCCAGTATCCATCTACACACTGCTCACAGTTAAATCCCTTGGTGTTGTTGATGCATTTCAGACACCTTCCTGTTGTTACGTCACAGTTTCCAGTTACTTTCTCGTCAACATTCCCACTGCAGTTGCATTTTCGACACAAAATGCCTTCAGTAGGTGCACCATAGAACCCATCTTGACATACGTTACACCTTGGACCACTGTAACCTTCTTGGCACATCAGACATACAAGCTGCCCACTTTCTTCACTCTGGGTACATGTTTCACTGAAGCTTAGGTCAGATCCTGGCAGACCAGGACATAAACAAGGTTGGCAACCTTTAGAAATGTCATTCACCTGCACTGGGTGGTATCCAGGTGTACACAGTTCACACTTAGAACCGCGAGTAAATTGCTCACAATCCATACATTCACCAGTTTCCAAGTTGCAGTTGTCAGTAAGATTGTTACAAACCGCTCTACAGTCAAGTGATGTAATTGTGGACTTAGTTGTTAACAAAATTCTAGCCAATTCACCATCCATACGGACTTGCGTCACAGACTGATTAAGAGAGAGAACAAATGCAGTTGTTGTGGCCTCTGGGAACACAGGGTTATAGCCGATGCTCACTGAAATTACGACACTCCCTACCAGCACTTTTTCTCCCGAGAGAACTCCAACTGTATCTTCCTCCAGAGGCAAAGCTAGTGGAATGAGTTGTGAACTGTTAAAGCCTTGTGGATACAAGCCAGCAACACGGACATTGTACTCCAGGACTGGGGGCTGTGTGGCAGTTAGGCCACCAGCAGAGGAGACCTCTACTCTCAGCTGCTCTCCCGAGGGGAAGCTGAGCAACACTGTTGCGTTGAATTTTCCATCGCCACTAGACTCCAGACCATCCCTCAACTGTTCAGGCCTCTCCTCTGCAATCAACCAACCAGCAGGAAGCACTAAAGCTGGAAGCAAAGCAATGTAGGTCTCGATTTCCCCTTCCTCAGGCACGCTGATATTCCATCTAAGCAATCCATCCTCCTCCGGATCAACGGTAGCCCTGATCAGGCTTGCCGGGAGGGTCTCGTTGTCTACACTACCTTGCAGAGTTCCAGCCACACTCGGCTGCTGCAGAGTGGAGATGACGGAGAAGGTAATTTCTCTGCTGTCGCTGGACAGGTCTTGCTGCTCTAGAGTCAGGCCGAGTGCAGGTCTGGGTGCGGCAGCATCTGCAGGCTGGTAGTTGATGTTCAGGTTTAGGGTTACGGAGGCTTGCGTGGCAGTACCTTGCACACTGCCAGCCGTCTGCTCGCTGAGGATGAGTGCAAGTGGGAACAAGCTGGATGCATTAAAGTCTTGTGGATGGGAGCCAGATACCTGAGAGGTGAAGACCACTCGGCCAGGCTGTTGTGTGCTGAGTCCTTGCGAAGAGTGCTGCAGCGTCAACTCCTCTCCAGTTTGAAATGTCAGAACTACCATGGCTGTGAAGGAGCCATTGCCGGTCAGTTCCAAACCATCCAGTAGCTGTGGGGGATTTTCTGAGGCCGTCAACCAGCCATAGGGGAGGCTGAGTGAGGGCAGCAGTGGCAGGTAGGTGTTGGCTTGAGTTCCATCGCTGAAAGTGATCTTCCAGTCCACTTGCCCATCTCGTGATGCACTGACGGTGGCTGTGATCTGAGTCTGTGGAACAGGTTGTCCATTGAGCGTGCCATCCAGACTGCCTTCCAGCTCTTCCACTCCAGGAACAGCGGTGAGAGTGGATCGAGTCAAGAAGGTGATGGATCTGCCATCTTCACTGACCTGGGTGTCCGTCCTCTCAAGAGTCAGAACGAGAGCGGGTGTGGGGGCCTCTGGGTCCACAGGGCTGTAGTTGATGCTGACGGAGATGGTGACGTTGCCTGCCAGCACTTGTTCTCCCAGCAGAATGCCGACTGGGTCTTCCTGCAGAAGCAACGCGAGTGGAAGCAGCTGTGAGGCGTCAAAGCTTGGCGGCTGCGATCCAGAGATGCGGCTGTTGTACTCCAGAACTGGGGGCTGTGTGGCAGTGATGCCTCCAGCAGAGGAGACCTCTACTCTCAGCTGCTCTCCCGAGGGGAAGCTGAGCAACACTGTTGCGTTGAATTTTCCATCACCACTGGACTCCAGGCCGTCCCTCAACTCTTCAGGCCTCTCGTCTGCGGTCAGCCAGCCAGCAGGCAGCACTAGGGCTGGCAGAAAGGGAAGGTAGGTCTGTGCTTCGCTTTCCTCTGGTATGCTGAGGTTCCACCTGAGCTGTCCGTCCACTTCGGGGTCGACGGTTGCCCTGATCAGGCTTGCCGGGAGGGTCTCGTTGTCTATACTGCCTTGCAGAGTTCCAGCCACACTCGGCTGCTGCAGAGTGGAGATGACGGAGAAGGTAATTTCTCTGCTGTCGCTGGACAGGTCTTGCTGCTCTAGAGTCAGGCCGAGTGCAGGTCTGGGTGCGGCAGCATCTGCAGGCTGGTAGTTGATGTTCAGGTTGAGGGTTACGGAGGCTTGCGTGGCAGTACCTTGCACACTGCCAGCCGTCTGCTCGCTGAGGATGAGTGCAAGTGGGAACAAGCTGGATGCATTAAAGTCTTGTGGATGGGAGCCAGATACCTGAGAGGTGAAGACCACTCGGCCAGGCTGTTGTGTGCTGAGTCCTTGCGAAGAGTGCTGCAGCGTCAACTCCTCTCCAGTTTGAAATGTCAGAACTACCATGGCTGTGAAGGAGCCATTGCCGGTCAGTTCCAAACCATCCAGTAGCTGTGGGGGATTTTCTGAGGCCGTCAACCAGCCATAGGGGAGGCTGAGTGAGGGCAACAGTGGCAGGTAGGTGTTGGCTTGAGCTCCATCGCTGAAAGTGATCTTCCAGTCCACTTGCCCATCTCGTGATGCACTGACGGTGGCTGTGATCTGAGTCTGTGGAACAGGTTGTCCATTGAGCGTGCCATCCAGACTGCCTTCCAGCTCTTCCACTCCAGGAACAGCGGTGAGTGTGGATCGAGTCAAGAAGGTGATGGATCTGCCATCTTCACTGACCTGGGTGTCCGTCCTCTCAAGAGTCAGAACGAGAGCGGGTGTGGGGGCCTCTGGGTCCACAGGGCTGTAGTTGATGCTGACGGAGATGGTGACGTTGCCTGCCAGCACTTGTTCTCCCAGCAGAATGCCGACTGGGTCTTCCTGCAGAAGCAATGCCAGTGGAAGCAGCTGTGAGGCGTCAAAGCTTGGCGGGTGCGATCCAGAGATGCGGCTGTTGTACTCCAGAACTGGGGGCTGTGTGGCAGTGATGCCTCCAGCAGAGGAGACCTCTACTCTCAGCTGCTCTCCAGAGGGGAAGCTGAGCAACACTGTAGCGTTTAATTTCCCATCGCCACTGGACTCCAGGCCGTCCCTCAACTCTTCAGGCCTCTCGTCTGCGGTCAGCCAGCCAGCAGGCAGCACTACGGCTGGCAGAAAGGGAAGGTAGGTCGGTGCTTCGCTTTCCTCTGGTATGCCGAGGTTCCACCTGAGCTGTCCGTCCACTTCGGGTTCGACGGTTGCCCTGATCAGGCTTGCCGGGAGGGTCTCGTTGTCTATACTGCCTTGCAGAGTTCCAGCCACACTCGGCTGCTGCAGAGTGGAGATGACGGAGAAGGTAATTTCTCTGCTGTCGCTGGACAGGTCTTGCTGCTCTAGAGTCAGGCCGAGTGCAGGTCTGGGTGCGGCAGCATCTGCAGGCTGGTAGTTGATGTTCAGGTTGAGGGTTACGGAGGCTTGCGTGGCAGTACCTTGCACACTGCCAGCCGTCTGCTCGCTGAGGATGAGTGCAAGTGGGAACAAGCTGGATGCATTAAAGTCTTGTGGATGGGAGCCAGATACCTGAGAGGTGAAGACCACTCGGCCAGGCTGTTGTGTGCTGAGTCCTTGCGAAGAGTGCTGCAGCGTCAACTCCTCTCCAGTTTGAAATGTCAGAACTACCATGGCTGTGAAGGAGCCATTGCCGGTCAGTTCCAAACCATCCAGTAGCTGTGGGGGGTTTTCTGAGGCCGTCAACCAGCCATAGGGGAGGCTGAGTGAGGGCAGCAGTGGCAGGTAGGTGTTGGCTTGAGCTCCATCGCTGAAAGTGATCTTCCAGTCCACTTGCCCATCTCGTGATGCACTGACGGTGGCTGTGATCTGAGTCTGTGGAACAGGTTGTCCATTGAGCGTGCCATCCAGACTGCCTTCCAGCTCTTCCACTCCAGGAACAGCGGTGAGAGTGGATCGAGTCAAGAAGGTGATGGATCTGCCATCTTCACTGACCTGGGTGTCCGTCCTCTCAAGAGTCAGAACGAGAGCGGGTGTGGGGGCCTCTGGGTCCACAGGGCTGTAGTTGATGCTGACGGAGATGGTGACGTTGCCTGCCAGCACTTGTTCTCCCAGCAGAATGCCGACTGGGTCTTCCTGCAGAAGCAATGCCAGTGGAAGCAGCTGTGAGGCGTCAAAGCTTGGCGGGTGCGATCCAGAGATGCGGCTGTTGTACTCCAGAACTGGGGGCTGTGTGGCAGTGATGCCTCCAGCAGAGGAGACCTCTACTCTCAGCTGCTCTCCCGAGGGGAAGCTGAGCAACACTGTTGCGTTGAATTTTCCATCACCACTGGACTCCAGGCCGTCCCTCAACTCTTCAGGCCTCTCGTCTGCGGTCAGCCAGCCAGCAGGCAGCACTAGGGCTGGCAGAAAGGGAAGGTAGGTCGGTACTTCGCTTTCCTCTGGTATACTGAGGTTCCACCTGAGCTGTCCGTCCACTTCGGGGTCGACGGTTGCCCTGATCAGGCTTGCCGGGAGGGTCTCGTTGTCTATACTGCCTTGCAGAGTTCCAGCCACACTCGGCTGCTGCAGAGTGGAGATGACGGAGAAGGTAATTTCTCTGCTGTCGCTGGACAGGTCTTGCTGCTCTAGAGTCAGGCCGAGTGCAGGTCTGGGTGCGGCAGCATCTGCAGGCTGGTAGTTGATGTTCAGGTTGAGGGTTACGGAGGCTTGCGTGGCAGTACCTTGCACACTGCCAGCCGTCTGCTCGCTGAGGATGAGTGCAAGTGGGAACAAGCTGGATGCATTAAAGTCTTGTGGATGGGAGCCAGATACCTGAGAGGTGAAGACCACTCGGCCAGGCTGTTGTGTGCTGAGTCCTTGCGAAGAGTGCTGCAGCGTCAACTCCTCTCCAGTTTGAAATGTCAGAACTACCATGGCTGTGAAGGAGCCATTGCCGGTCAGTTCCAAACCATCCAGTAGCTGTGGGGGATTTTCTGAGGCCGTCAACCAGCCATAGGGGAGGCTGAGTGAGGGCAGCAGTGGCAGGTAGGTGTTGGCTTGAGCTCCATCGCTGAAAGTGATCTTCCAGTCCACTTGCCCATCTCGTGATGCACTGACGGTGGCTGTGATCTGAGTCTGTGGAACAGGTTGTCCATTGAGCGTGCCATCCAGACTGCCTTCCAGCTCTTCCACTCCAGGAACAGCGGTGAGAGTGGATCGAGTCAAGAAGGTGATGGATCTGCCATCTTCACTGACCTGGGTGTCCGTCCTCTCAAGAGTCAGAACGAGAGCGGGTGTGGGGGCCTCTGGGTCCACAGGGCTGTAGTTGATGCTGACGGAGATGGTGACGTTGCCTGCCAGCACTTGTTCTCCCAGCAGAATGCCGACTGGGTCTTCCTGCAGAAGCAATGCCAGTGGAAGCAGCTGTGAGGCGTCAAAGCTTGGCGGGTGCGATCCAGAGATGCGGCTGTTGTACTCCAGAACTGGGGGCTGTGTGGCAGTGATGCCTCCAGCAGAGGAGACCTCTACTCTCAGCTGCTCTCCCGAGGGGAAGCTGAGCAACACTGTTGCGTTGAATTTTCCATCACCACTGGACTCCAGGCCGTCCCTCAACTCTTCAGGCCTCTCGTCTGCGGTCAGCCAGCCAGCAGGCAGCACTAGGGCTGGCAGAAAGGGAAGGTAGGTCGGTACTTCGCTTTCCTCTGGTATGCTGAGGTTCCACCTGAGCTGTCCGTCCACTTCGGGGTCGACGGTTGCCCTGATCAGGCTTGCCGGGAGGGTCTCGTTGTCTATACTGCCTTGCAGAGTTCCAGCCACACTCGGCTGCTGCAGAGTGGAGATGACGGAGAAGGTAATTTCTCTGCTGTCGCTGGACAGGTCTTGCTGCTCTAGAGTCAGGCCGAGTGCAGGTCTGGGTGCGGCAGCATCTGCAGGCTGGTAGTTGATGTTCAGGTTGAGGGTTACGGAGGCTTGCGTGGCAGTACCTTGCACACTGCCAGCCGTCTGCTCGCTGAGGATGAGTGCAAGTGGGAACAAGCTGGATGCATTAAAGTCTTGTGGATGGGAGCCAGATACCTGAGAGGTGAAGACCACTCGGCCAGGCTGTTGTGTGCTGAGTCCTTGCGAAGAGTGCTGCAGCGTCAACTCCTCTCCAGTTTGAAATGTCAGAACTACCATGGCTGTGAAGGAGCCATTGCCGGTCAGTTCCAAACCATCCAGTAGCTGTGGGGGGTTTTCTGAGGCCGTCAACCAGCCATAGGGGAGGCTGAGTGAGGGCAGCAGTGGCAGGTAGGTGTTGGCTTGAGCTCCATCGCTGAAAGTGATCTTCCAGTCCACTTGCCCATCTCGTGATGCACTGACGGTGGCTGTGATCTGAGTCTGTGGAACAGGTTGTCCATTGAGCGTGCCATCCAGACTGCCTTCCAGCTCTTCCACTCCAGGAACAGCGGTGAGAGTGGATCGAGTCAAGAAGGTGATGGATCTGCCATCTTCACTGACCTGGGTGTCCGTCCTCTCAAGAGTCAGAACGAGAGCGGGTGTGGGGGCCTCTGGGTCCACAGGGCTGTAGTTGATGCTGACGGAGATGGTGACGTTGCCTGCCAGCACTTGTTCTCCCAGCAGAATGCCGACTGGGTCTTCCTGCAGAAGCAATGCCAGTGGAAGCAGCTGTGAGGCGTCAAAGCTTGGCGGGTGCGATCCAGAGATGCGGCTGTTGTACTCCAGAACTGGGGGCTGTGTGGCAGTGATGCCTCCAGCAGAGGAGACCTCTACTCTCAGCTGCTCTCCCGAGGGGAAGCTGAGCAACACTGTTGCGTTGAATTTTCCATCACCACTGGACTCCAGGCCGTCCCTCAACTCTTCAGGCCTCTCGTCTGCGGTCAGCCAGCCAGCAGGCAGCACTAGGGCTGGCAGAAAGGGAAGGTAGGTCTGTGCTTCGCTTTCCTCTGGTATGCTGAGGTTCCACCTGAGCTGTCCGTCCACTTCGGGGTCGACGGTTGCCCTGATCAGGCTTGCCGGGAGGGTCTCGTCGTCTATACTGCCTTGCAGAGTTCCAGCCACACTCGGCTGCTGCAGAGTGGAGATGACGGAGAAGGTAATTTCTCTGCTGTCGCTGGACAGGTCTTGCTGCTCTAGAGTCAGGCCGAGTGCAGGTCTGGGTGCGGCAGCATCTGCAGGCTGGTAGTTGATGTTCAGGTTGAGGGTTACGGAGGCTTGCGTGGCAGTACCTTGCACACTGCCAGCCGTCTGCTCGCTGAGGATGAGTGCAAGTGGGAACAAGCTGGATGCATTAAAGTCTTGTGGATGGGAGCCAGATACCTGAGAGGTGAAGACCACTCGGCCAGGCTGTTGTGTGCTGAGTCCTTGCGAAGAGTGCTGCAGCGTCAACTCCTCTCCAGTTTGAAATGTCAGAACTACCATGGCTGTGAAGGAGCCATTGCCGGTCAGTTCCAAACCATCCAGTAGCTGTGGGGGTTTTTCTGAGGCCGTCAACCAGCCATAGGGGAGGCTGAGTGAGGGCAGCAGTGGCAGGTAGGTGTTGGCTTGAGCTCCATCGCTGAAAGTGATCTTCCAGTCCACTTGCCCATCTCGTGATGCACTGACGGTGGCTGTGATCTGAGTCTGTGGAACAGGTTGTCCATTGAGCGTGCCATCCAGACTGCCTTCCAGCTCTTCCACTCCAGGAACAGCGGTGAGAGTGGATCGAGTCAAGAAGGTGATGGATCTGCCATCTTCACTGACCTGGGTGTCCGTCCTCTCAAGAGTCAGAACGAGAGCGGGTGTGGGGGCCTCTGGGTCCACAGGGCTGTAGTTGATGCTGACGGAGATGGTGACGTTGCCTGCCAGCACTTGTTCTCCCAGCAGAATGCCGACTGGGTCTTCCTGCAGAAGCAATGCCAGTGGAAGCAGCTGTGAGGCGTCAAAGCTTGGCGGGTGCGATCCAGAGATGCGGCTGTTGTACTCCAGAACTGGGGGCTGTGTGGCAGTGATGCCTCCAGCAGAGGAGACCTCTACTCTCAGCTGCTCTCCCGAGGGGAAGCTGAGCAACACTGTTGCGTTGAATTTTCCATCACCACTGGACTCCAGGCCGTCCCTCAACTCTTCAGGCCTCTCGTCTGCGGTCAGCCAGCCAGCAGGCAGCACTAGGGCTGGCAGAAAGGGAAGGTAGGTCGGTACTTCGCTTTCCTCTGGTATGCTGAGGTTCCACCTGAGCTGTCCGTCCACTTCGGGGTCGACGGTTGCCCTGATCAGGCTTGCCGGGAGGGTCTCGTTGTCTATACTGCCTTGCAGAGTTCCAGCCACACTCGGCTGCTGCAGAGTGGAGATGACGGAGAAGGTAATTTCTCTGCTGTCGCTGGACAGGTCTTGCTGCTCTAGAGTCAGGCCGAGTGCAGGTCTGGGTGCGGCAGCATCTGCAGGCTGGTAGTTGATGTTCAGGTTGAGGGTTACGGAGGCTTGCGTGGCAGTACCTTGCACACTGCCAGCCGTCTGCTCGCTGAGGATGAGTGCAAGTGGGAACAAGCTGGATGCATTAAAGTCTTGTGGATGGGAGCCAGATACCTGAGAGGTGAAGACCACTCGGCCAGGCTGTTGTGTGCTGAGTCCTTGCGAAGAGTGCTGCAGCGTCAACTCCTCTCCAGTTTGAAATGTCAGAACTACCATGGCTGTGAAGGAGCCATTGCCGGTCAGTTCCAAACCATCCAGTAGCTGTGGGGGTTTTTCTGAGGCCGTCAACCAGCCATAGGGGAGGCTGAGTGAGGGCAGCAGTGGCAGGTAGGTGTTGGCTTGAGCTCCATCGCTGAAAGTGATCTTCCAGTCCACTTGCCCATCTCGTGATGCACTGACGGTGGCTGTGATCTGAGTCTGTGGAACAGGTTGTCCATTGAGCGTGCCATCCAGACTGCCTTCCAGCTCTTCCACTCCAGGAACAGCGGTGAGAGTGGATCGAGTCAAGAAGGTGATGGATCTGCCATCTTCACTGACCTGGGTGTCCGTCCTCTCAAGAGTCAGAACGAGAGCGGGTGTGGGGGCCTCTGGGTCCACAGGGCTGTAGTTGATGCTGACGGAGATGGTGACGTTGCCTGCCAGCACTTGTTCTCCCAGCAGAATGCCGACTGGGTCTTCCTGCAGAAGCAATGCCAGTGGAAGCAGCTGTGAGGCGTCAAAGCTTGGCGGGTGCGATCCAGAGATGCGGCTGTTGTACTCCAGAACTGGGGGCTGTGTGGCAGTGATGCCTCCAGCAGAGGAGACCTCTACTCTCAGCTGCTCTCCCGAGGGGAAGCTGAGCAACACTGTTGCGTTGAATTTTCCATCACCACTGGACTCCAGGCCGTCCCTCAACTCTTCAGGCCTCTCGTCTGCGGTCAGCCAGCCAGCAGGCAGCACTAGGGCTGGCAGAAAGGGAAGGTAGGTCGGTGCTTCGCTTTCCTCTGGTATGCTGAGGTTCCACCTGAGCTGTCCGTCCACTTCGGGGTCGACGGTTGCCCTGATCAGGCTTGCCGGGAGGGTCTCGTTGTCTATACTGCCTTGCAGAGTTCCAGCCACACTCGGCTGCTGCAGAGTGGAGATGACGGAGAAGGTAATTTCTCTGCTGTCGCTGGACAGGTCTTGCTGCTCTAGAGTCAGGCCGAGTGCAGGTCTGGGTGCGGCAGCATCTGCAGGCTGGTAGTTGATGTTCAGGTTGAGGGTTACGGAGGCTTGCGTGGCAGTACCTTGCACACTGCCAGCCGTCTGCTCGCTGAGGATGAGTGCAAGTGGGAACAAGCTGGATGCATTAAAGTCTTGTGGATGGGAGCCAGATACCTGAGAGGTGAAGACCACTCGGCCAGGCTGTTGTGTGCTGAGTCCTTGCGAAGAGTGCTGCAGCGTCAACTCCTCTCCAGTTTGAAATGTCAGAACTACCATGGCTGTGAAGGAGCCATTGCCGGTCAGTTCCAAACCATCCAGTAGCTGTGGGGGATTTTCTGAGGCCGTCAACCAGCCATAGGGGAGGCTGAGTGAGGGCAGCAGTGGCAGGTAGGTGTTGGCTTGAGCTCCATCGCTGAAAGTGATCTTCCAGTCCACTTGCCCATCTCGTGATGCACTGACGGTGGCTGTGATCTGAGTCTGTGGAACAGGTTGTCCATTGAGCGTGCCATCCAGACTGCCTTCCAGCTCTTCCACTCCAGGAACAGCGGTGAGAGTGGATCGAGTCAAGAAGGTGATGGATCTGCCATCTTCACTGACCTGGGTGTCCGTCCTCTCAAGAGTCAGAACGAGAGCGGGTGTGGGGGCCTCTGGGTCCACAGGGCTGTAGTTGATGCTGACGGAGATGGTGACGTTGCCTGCCAGCACTTGTTCTCCCAGCAGAATGCCGACTGGGTCTTCCTGCAGAAGCAATGCCAGTGGAAGCAGCTGTGAGGCGTCAAAGCTTGGCGGGTGCGATCCAGAGATGCGGCTGTTGTACTCCAGAACTGGGGGCTGTGTGGCAGTGATGCCTCCAGCAGAGGAGACCTCTACTCTCAGCTGCTCTCCCGAGGGGAAGCTGAGCAACACTGTTGCGTTGAATTTTCCATCACCACTGGACTCCAGGCCGTCCCTCAACTCTTCAGGCCTCTCGTCTGCGGTCAGCCAGCCAGCAGGCAGCACTAGGGCTGGCAGAAAGGGAAGGTAGGTCTGTGCTTCGCTTTCCTCTGGTATGCTGAGGTTCCACCTGAGCTGTCCGTCCACTTCGGGGTCGACGGTTGCCCTGATCAGGCTTGCCGGGAGGGTCTCGTTGTCTATACTGCCTTGCAGAGTTCCAGCCACACTCGGCTGCTGCAGAGTGGAGATGACGGAGAAGGTAATTTCTCTGCTGTCGCTGGACAGGTCTTGCTGCTCTAGAGTCAGGCCGAGTGCAGGTCTGGGTGCGGCAGCATCTGCAGGCTGGTAGTTGATGTTCAGGTTGAGGGTTACGGAGGCTTGCGTGGCAGTACCTTGCACACTGCCAGCCGTCTGCTCGCTGAGGATGAGTGCAAGTGGGAACAAGTTGGATGCATTAAAGTCTTGTGGATGGGAGCCAGATACCTGAGAGGTGAAGACCACTCGGCCAGGCTGTTGTGTGCTGAGTCCTTGCGAAGAGTGCTGCAGCGTCAACTCCTCTCCAGTTTGAAATGTCAGAACTACCATGGCTGTGAAGGAGCCATTGCCGGTCAGTTCCAAACCATCCAGTAGCTGTGGGGGATTTTCTGAGGCCGTCAACCAGCCATAGGGGAGGCTGAGTGAGGGCAGCAGTGGCAGGTAGGTGTTGGCTTGAGCTCCATCGCTGAAAGTGATCTTCCAGTCCACTTGCCCATCTCGTGATGCACTGACGGTGGCTGTGATCTGAGTCTGTGGAACAGGTTGTCCATTGAGCGTGCCATCCAGACTGCCTTCCAGCTCTTCCACTCCAGGAACAGCGGTGAGTGTGGATCGAGTCAAGAAGGTGATGGATCTGCCATCTTCACTGACCTGGGTGTCCGTCCTCTCAAGAGTCAGAACGAGAGCGGGTGTGGGGGCCTCTGGGTCCACAGGGCTGTAGTTGATGCTGACGGAGATGGTGACGTTGCCTGCCAGCACTTGTTCTCCCAGCAGAATGCCGACTGGGTCTTCCTGCAGAAGCAATGCCAGTGGAAGCAGCTGTGAGGCGTTAAAGCTTGGCGGGTGCGATCCAGAGATGCGGCTGTTGTACTCCAGAACTGGGGGCTGTGTGGCAGTGATGCCTCCAGCAGAGGAGACCTCTACTCTCAGCTGCTCTCCCGAGGGGAAGCTGAGCAACACTGTTGCGTTGAATTTTCCATCACCACTGGACTCCAGGCCGTCCCTCAACTCTTCAGGCCTCTCGTCTGCGGTCAGCCAGCCAGCAGGCAGCACTAGGGCTGGCAGAAAGGGAAGGTAGGTCGGTGCTTCGCTTTCCTCTGGTATGCTGAGGTTCCACCTGAGCTGTCCGTCCACTTCGGGGTCGACGGTTGCCCTGATCAGGCTTGCCGGGAGGGTCTCGTTGTCTATACTGCCTTGCAGAGTTCCAGCCACACTCGGCTGCTGCAGAGTGGAGATGACGGAGAAGGTAATTTCTCTGCTGTCGCTGGACAGGTCTTGCTGCTCTAGAGTCAGGCCGAGTGCAGGTCTGGGTGCGGCAGCATCTGCAGGCTGGTAGTTGATGTTCAGGTTGAGGGTTACGGAGGCTTGCGTGGCAGTACCTTGCACACTGCCAGCCGTCTGCTCGCTGAGGATGAGTGCAAGTGGGAACAAGCTGGATGCATTAAAGTCTTGTGGATGGGAGCCAGATACCTGAGAGGTGAAGACCACTCGGCCAGGCTGTTGTGTGCTGAGTCCTTGCGAAGAGTGCTGCAGCGTCAACTCCTCTCCAGTTTGAAATGTCAGAACTACCATGGCTGTGAAGGAGCCATTGCCGGTCAGTTCCAAACCATCCAGTAGCTGTGGGGGGTTTTCTGAGGCCGTCAACCAGCCATAGGGGAGGCTGAGTGAGGGCAGCAGTGGCAGGTAGGTGTTGGCTTGAGCTCCATCGCTGAAAGTGATCTTCCAGTCCACTTGCCCATCTCGTGATGCACTGACGGTGGCTGTGATCTGAGTCTGTGGAACAGGTTGTCCATTGAGCGTGCCATCCAGACTGCCTTCCAGCTCTTCCACTCCAGGAACAGCGGTGAGAGTGGATCGAGTCAAGAAGGTGATGGATCTGCCATCTTCACTGACCTGGGTGTCCGTCCTCTCAAGAGTCAGAACGAGAGCGGGTGTGGGGGCCTCTGGGTCCACAGGGCTGTAGTTGATGCTGACGGAGATGGTGACGTTGCCTGCCAGCACTTGTTCTCCCAGCAGAATGCCGACTGGGTCTTCCTGCAGAAGCAATGCCAGTGGAAGCAGCTGTGAGGCGTCAAAGCTTGGCGGGTGCGATCCAGAGATGCGGCTGTTGTACTCCAGAACTGGGGGCTGTGTGGCAGTGATGCCTCCAGCAGAGGAGACCTCTACTCTCAGCTGCTCTCCCGAGGGGAAGCTGAGCAACACTGTTGCGTTGAATTTTCCATCACCACTGGACTCCAGGCCGTCCCTCAACTCTTCAGGCCTCTCGTCTGCGGTCAGCCAGCCAGCAGGCAGCACTAGGGCTGGCAGAAAGGGAAGGTAGGTCGGTGCTTCGCTTTCCTCTGGTATGCTGAGGTTCCACCTGAGCTGTCCGTCCACTTCGGGGTCGACGGTTGCCCTGATCAGGCTTGCCGGGAGGGTCTCGTTGTCTATACTGCCTTGCACAGTTCCAGCCACACTCGGCTGCTGCAGAGTGGAGATGACGGAGAAGGTAATTTCTCTGCTGTCGCTGGACAGGTCTTGCTGCTCTAGAGTCAGGCCGAGTGCAGGTCTGGGTGCGGCAGCATCTGCAGGCTGGTAGTTGATGTTCAGGTTGAGGGTTACGGAGGCTTGCGTGGCAGTACCTTGCACACTGCCAGCCGTCTGCTCGCTGAGGATGAGTGCAAGTGGGAACAAGCTGGATGCATTAAAGTCTTGTGGATGGGAGCCAGATACCTGAGAGGTGAAGACCACTCGGCCAGGCTGTTGTGTGCTGAGTCCTTGCGAAGAGTGCTGCAGCGTCAACTCCTCTCCAGTTTGAAATGTCAGAACTACCATGGCTGTGAAGGAGCCATTGCCGGTCAGTTCCAAACCATCCAGTAGCTGTGGGGGATTTTCTGAGGCCGTCAACCAGCCATAGGGGAGGCTGAGTGAGGGCAGCAGTGGCAGGTAGGTGTTGGCTTGAGCTCCATCGCTGAAAGTGATCTTCCAGTCCACTTGCCCATCTCGTGATGCACTGACGGTGGCTGTGATCTGAGTCTGTGGAACAGGTTGTCCATTGAGCGTGCCATCCAGACTGCCTTCCAGCTCTTCCACTCCAGGAACAGCGGTGAGAGTGGATCGAGTCAAGAAGGTGATGGATCTGCCATCTTCACTGACCTGGGTGTCCGTCCTCTCAAGAGTCAGAACGAGAGCGGGTGTGGGGGCCTCTGGGTCCACAGGGCTGTAGTTGATGCTGACGGAGATGGTGACGTTGCCTGCCAGCACTTG
The DNA here is from genome assembly GCA_963931865.1 of Axinella damicornis. Taxonomy (NCBI): domain Eukaryota; kingdom Metazoa; phylum Porifera; class Demospongiae; order Axinellida; family Axinellidae; genus Axinella; species Axinella damicornis. Next base: position 2,095,546 of record OZ007505.1, on the reverse strand, counting down.
TTCTCCCAGCAGAATGCCGACTGGGTCTTCCTGCAGAAGCAATGCCAGTGGAAGCAGCTGTGAGGCGTCAAAGCTTGGCGGGTGCGATCCAGAGATGCGGCTGTTGTACTCCAGAACTGGGGGCTGTGTGGCAGTGATGCCTCCAGCAGAGGAGACCTCTACTCTCAGCTGCTCTCCAGAGGGGAAGCTGAGCAACACTGTTGCGTTTAATTTCCCATCGCCACTGGACTCCAGGCCGTCCCTCAACTCTTCAGGCCTCTCGTCTGCGGTCAGCCAGCCAGCAGGCAGCACTAGGGCTGGCAGAAAGGGAAGGTAGGTCTGTGCTTCGCTTTCCTCTGGTATGCTGAGGTTCCACCTGAGCTGTCCGTCCACTTCGGGGTCGACGGTTGCCCTGATCAGGCTTGCCGGAAGGGTCTCGTTGTTTATACTGCCTTGCACAGTTCCAGCCACACTTGGCTGCTGCAGAGTGGAGATGACGGAGAAGGTAATTTCTCTGCTGTCGCTGGACAGGTCTTGCTGCTCTAGAGTCAGGCCGAGTGCAGGTCTGGGTGCGGCAGCATCTGCAGGCTGGTAGTTGATGTTCAGGTTGAGGGTTACGGAGGCTTGCGTGGCAGTACCTTGCACACTGCCAGCCGTCTGCTCGCTGAGGATGAGTGCAAGTGGGAACAAGCTGGATGCATTAAAGTCTTGTGGATGGGAGCCAGATACCTGAGAGGTGAAGACCACTCGGCCAGGCTGTTGTGTGCTGAGTCCTTGCGAAGAGTGCTGCAGCGTCAACTCCTCTCCAGTTTGAAATGTCAGAACTACCATGGCTGTGAAGGAGCCATTGCCGGTCAGTTCCAAACCATCCAGTAGCTGTGGGGGATTTTCTGAGGCCGTCAACCAGCCATAGGGGAGGCTGAGTGAGGGCAGCAGTGGCAGGTAGGTGTTGGCTTGAGCTCCATCGCTGAAAGTGATCTTCCAGTCCACTTGCCCATCTCGTGATGCACTGACGGTGGCTGTGATCTGAGTCTGTGGAACAGGTTGTCCATTGAGCGTGCCATCCAGACTGCCTTCCAGCTCTTCCACTCCAGGAACAGCGGTGAGAGTGGATCGAGTCAAGAAAGTGATGGATCTGCCATCTTCACTGACCTGGGTGTCCGTCCTCTCAAGAGTCAGAACGAGAGCGGGTGTGGGGGCCTCTGGGTCCACAGGGCTGTAGTTGATGCTGACGGAGATGGTGACGTTGCCTGCCAGCACTTGTTCTCCCAGCAGAATGCCGACTGGGTCTTCCTGCAGAAGCAATGCCAGTGGAAGCAGCTGTGAGGCGTCAAAGCTTGGCGGGTGCGATCCAGAGATGCGGCTGTTGTACTCCAGAACTGGGGGCTGTGTGGCAGTGATGCCTCCAGCAGAGGAGACCTCTACTCTCAGCTGCTCTCCAGAGGGGAAGCTGAGCAACACTGTTGCGTTTAATTTCCCATCGCCACTGGACTCCAGGCCGTCCCTCAACTCTTCAGGCCTCTCGTCTGCGGTCAGCCAGCCAGCAGGCAGCACTAGGGCTGGCAGAAAGGGAAGGTAGGTCTGTGCTTCGCTTTCCTCTGGTATGCTGAGGTTCCACCTGAGCTGTCCGTCCACTTCGGGGTCGACGGTTGCCCTGATCAGGCTTGCCGGAAGGGTCTCGTTGTTTATACTGCCTTGCACAGTTCCAGCCACACTTGGCTGCTGCAGAGTGGAGATGACGGAGAAGGTAATTTCTCTGCTGTCGCTGGACAGGTCTTGCTGCTCTAGAGTCAGGCCGAGTGCAGGTCTGGGTGCGGCAGCATCTGCAGGCTGGTAGTTGATGTTCAGGTTGAGGGTTACGGAGGCTTGCGTGGCAGTACCTTGCACACTGCCAGCCGTCTGCTCGCTGAGGATGAGTGCAAGTGGGAACAAGCTGGATGCATTAAAGTCTTGTGGATGGGAGCCAGATACCTGAGAGGTGAAGACCACTCGGCCAGGCTGTTGTGTGCTGAGTCCTTGCGAAGAGTGCTGCAGCGTCAACTCCTCTCCAGTTTGAAATGTCAAAACTACCATGGCTGTGAAGGAGCCATTGCCGGTCAGTTCCAAACCATCCAGTAGCTGTGGGGGATTTTCTGAGGCCGTCAACCAGCCATAGGGGAGGCTGAGTGAGGGCAGCAGTGGCAGGTAGGTGTTGGCTTGAGCTCCTTCGCTGAAAGTGATCTTCCAGTCCACTTGCCCATCTCGTGATGCACTGACGGTGGCTGTGATCTGAGTCTGTGGAACAGGTTGTCCATTGAGCGTGCCATCCAGACTGCCTTCCAGCTCTTCCACTCCAGGAACAGCGGTGAGAGTGGATCGAGTCAAGAAGGTGATGGATCTGCCATCTTCACTGACCTGGGTGTCCGTCCTCTCAAGAGTCAGAACGAGAGCGGGTGTGGGGGCCTCTGGGTCCACAGGGCTGTAGTTGATGCTGACGGAGATGGTGACGTTGCCTGCCAGCACTTGTTCTCCCAGCAGAATGCCGACTGGGTCTTCCTGCAGAAGCAACGCCAGTGGAAGCAGCTGTGAGGCGTCAAAGCTTGGCGGGTGCGATCCAGAGATGCGGCTGTTGTACTCCAGAACTGGGGGCTGTGTGGCAGTGATGCCTCCAGCAGAGGAGACCTCTACTCTCAGCTGCTCTCCCGAGGGGAAGCTGAGCAACACTGTTGCGTTGAATTTTCCATCACCACTGGACTCCAGGCCGTCCCTCAACTCTTCAGGCCTCTCGTCTGCGGTCAGCCAGCCAGCAGGCAGCACTAGGGCTGGCAGAAAGGGAAGGTAGGTCGGTGCTTCGCTTTCCTCTGGTATGCTGAGGTTCCACCTGAGCTGTCCGTCCACTTCGGGGTCGACGGTTGCCCTGATCAGGCTTGCCGGAAGGGTCTCGTTGTTTATACTGCCTTGCACAGTTCCAGCCACACTCGGCTGCTGCAGAGTGGAGATGACGGAGAAGGTAATTTCTCTGCTGTCGCTGGACAGGTCTTGCTGCTCTAGAGTCAGGCCGAGTGCAGGTCTGGGTGCGGCAGCATCTGCAGGCTGGTAGTTGATGTTCAGGTTGAGGGTTACGGAGGCTTGCGTGGCAGTACCTTGCACACTGCCAGCCGTCTGCTCGCTGAGGATGAGTGCAAGTGGGAACAAGCTGGATGCATTAAAGTCTTGTGGATGGGAGCCAGATACCTGAGAGGTGAAGACCACTCGGCCAGGCTGTTGTGTGCTGAGTCCTTGCGAAGAGTGCTGCAGCGTCAACTCCTCTCCAGTTTGAAATGTCAGAACTACCATGGCTGTGAAGGAGCCATTGCTGGTCAGTTCCAAACCATCCAGTAGCTGTGGGGGATTTTCTGAGGCCGTCAACCAGCCATAGGGGAGGCTGAGTGAGGGCAGCAGTGGCAGGTAGGTGTTGGCTTGAGCTCCATCGCTGAAAGTGATCTTCCAGTCCACTTGCCCATCTCGTGATGCACTGACGGTGGCTGTGATCTGAGTCTGTGGAACAGGTTGTCCATTGAGCGTGCCATCCAGACTGCCTTCCAGCTCTTCCACTCCAGGAACAGCGGTGAGAGTGGATCGAGTCAAGAAGGTGATGGATCTGCCATCTTCACTGACCTGGGTGTCCGTCCTCTCAAGAGTCAGAACGAGAGCGGGTGTGGGGGCCTCTGGGTCCACAGGGCTGTAGTTGATGCTGACGGAGATGGTGACGTTGCCTGCCAGCACTTGTTCTCCCAGCAGAATGCCGACTGGGTCTTCCTGCAGAAGCAACGCCAGTGGAAGCAGCTGTGAGGCGTCAAAGCTTGGCGGGTGCGATCCAGAGATGCGGCTGTTGTACTCCAGAACTGGGGGCTGTGTGGCAGTGATGCCTCCAGCAGAGGAGACCTCTACTCTCAGCTGCTCTCCCGAGGGGAAGCTGAGCAACACTGTTGCGTTGAATTTTCCATCACCACTGGACTCCAGGCCGTCCCTCAACTCTTCAGGCCTCTCGTCTGCGGTCAGCCAGCCAGCAGGCAGCACTAGGGCTGGCAGAAAGGGAAGGTAGGTCGGTGCTTCGCTTTCCTCTGGTATGCTGAGGTTCCACCTGAGCTGTCCGTCCACTTCGGGGTCGACGGTTGCCCTGATCAGGCTTGCCGGAAGGGTCTCGTTGTTTATACTGCCTTGCACAGTTCCAGCCACACTCGGCTGCTGCAGAGTGGAGATGACGGAGAAGGTAATTTCTCTGCTGTCGCTGGACAGGTCTTGCTGCTCTAGAGTCAGGCCGAGTGCAGGTCTGGGTGCGGCAGCATCTGCAGGCTGGTAGTTGATGTTCAGGTTGAGGGTTACGGAGGCTTGCGTGGCAGTACCTTGCACACTGCCAGCCGTCTGCTCGCTGAGGATGAGTGCAAGTGGGAACAAGCTGGATGCATTAAAGTCTTGTGGATGGGAGCCAGATACCTGAGAGGTGAAGACCACTCGGCCAGGCTGTTGTGTGCTGAGTCCTTGCGAAGAGTGCTGCAGCGTCAACTCCTCTCCAGTTTGAAATGTCAGAACTACCATGGCTGTGAAGGAGCCATTGCCGGTCAGTTCCAAACCATCCAGTAGCTGTGGGGGATTTTCTGAGGCCGTCAACCAGCCATAGGGGAGGCTGAGTGAGGGCAGCAGTGGCAGGTAGGTGTTGGCTTGAGCTCCATCGCTGAAAGTGATCTTCCAGTCCACTTGCCCATCTCGTGATGCACTGACGGTGGCTGTGATCTGAGTCTGTGGAACAGGTTGTCCATTGAGCGTGCCATCCAGACTGCCTTCCAGCTCTTCCACTCCAGGAACAGCGGTGAGAGTGGATCGAGTCAAGAAGGTGATGGATCTGCCATCTTCACTGACCTGGGTGTCCGTCCTCTCAAGAGTCAGAACGAGAGCGGGTGTGGGGGCCTCTGGGTCCACAGGGCTGTAGTTGATGCTGACGGAGATGGTGACGTTGCCTGCCAGCACTTGTTCTCCCAGCAGAATGCCGACTGGGTCTTCCTGCAGAAGCAATGCCAGTGGAAGCAGCTGTGAGGCGTCAAAGCTTGGCGGGTGCGATCCAGAGATGCGGCTGTTGTACTCCAGAACTGGGGGCTGTGTGGCAGTGATGCCTCCAGCAGAGGAGACCTCTACTCTCAGCTGCTCTCCAGAGGGGAAGCTGAGCAACACTGTTGCGTTTAATTTCCCATCGCCACTGGACTCCAGGCCGTCCCTCAACTCTTCAGGCCTCTCGTCTGCGGTCAGCCAGCCAGCAGGCAGCACTAGGGCTGGCAGAAAGGGAAGGAAGGTCTGTGCTTCGCTTTCCTCTGGTATGCTGAGGTTCCACCTGAGCTGTCCGTCCACTTCGGGGTCGACGGTTGCCCTGATCAGGCTTGCCGGAAGGGTCTCGTTGTTTATACTGCCTTGCACAGTTCCAGCCACACTTGGCTGCTGCAGAGTGGAGATGACGGAGAAGGTAATTTCTCTGCTGTCGCTGGACAGGTCTTGCTGCTCTAGAGTCAGGCCGAGTGCAGGTCTGGGTGCGGCAGCATCTGCAGGCTGGTAGTTGATGTTCAGGTTGAGGGTTACGGAGGCTTGCGTGGCAGTACCTTGCACACTGCCAGCCGTCTGCTCGCTGAGGATGAGTGCAAGTGGGAACAAGCTGGATGCATTAAAGTCTTGTGGATGGGAGCCAGATACCTGAGAGGTGAAGACCACTCGGCCAGGCTGTTGTGTGCTGAGTCCTTGCGAAGAGTGCTGCAGCGTCAACTCCTCTCCAGTTTGAAATGTCAGAACTACCATGGCTGTGAAGGAGCCATTGCCGGTCAGTTCCAAACCATCCAGTAGCTGTGGGGGATTTTCTGAGGCCGTCAACCAGCCATAGGGGAGGCTGAGTGAGGGCAGCAGTGGCAGGTAGGTGTTGGCTTGAGCTCCATCGCTGAAAGTGATCTTCCAGTCCACTTGCCCATCTCGTGATGCACTGACGGTGGCTGTGATCTGAGTCTGTGGAACAGGTTGTCCATTGAGCGTGCCATCCAGACTGCCTTCCAGCTCTTCCACTCCAGGAACAGCGGTGAGAGTGGATCGAGTCAAGAAGGTGATGGATCTGCCATCTTCACTGACCTGGGTGTCCGTCCTCTCAAGAGTCAGAACGAGAGCGGGTGTGGGGGCCTCTGGGTCCACAGGGCTGTAGTTGATGCTGACGGAGATGGTGACGTTGCCTGCCAGCACTTGTTCTCCCAGCAGAATGCCGACTGGGTCTTCCTGCAGAAGCAATGCCAGTGGAAGCAGCTGTGAGGCGTCAAAGCTTGGCGGGTGCGATCCAGAGATGCGGCTGTTGTACTCCAGAACTGGGGGCTGTGTGGCAGTGATGCCTCCAGCAGAGGAGACCTCTACTCTCAGCTGCTCTCCAGAGGGGAAGCTGAGCAACACTGTTGCGTTGAATTTTCCATCGCCACTGGACTCCAGGCCGTCCCTCAACTCTTCAGGCCTCTCGTCTGCGGTCAGCCAGCCAGCAGGCAGCACTAGGGCTGGCAGAAAGGGAAGGTAGGTCGGTGCTTCGCTTTCCTCTGGTATGCTGAGGTTCCACCTGAGCTGTCCGTCCACTTCGGGGTCGACGGTTGCCCTGATCAGGCTTGCCGGAAGGGTCTCGTTGTTTATACTGCCTTTCACAGTTCCAGCCACACTCGGCTGCTGCAGAGTGGAGATGACGGAGAAGGTAATTTCTCTGCTGTCGCTGGACAGGTCTTGCTGCTCTAGAGTCAGGCCGAGTGCAGGTCTGGGTGCGGCAGCATCTGCAGGCTGGTAGTTGATGTTCAGGTTGAGGGTTACGGAGGCTTGCGTGGCAGTACCTTGCACACTGCCAGCCGTCTGCTCGCTGAGGATGAGTGCAAGTGGGAACAAGCTGGATGCATTAAAGTCTTGTGGATGGGAGCCAGATACCTGAGAGGTGAAGACCACTCGGCCAGGCTGTTGTGTGCTGAGTCCTTGCGAAGAGTGCTGCAGCGTCAACTCCTCTCCAGTTTGAAATGTCAGAACTACCATGGCTGTGAAGGAGCCATTGCCGGTCAGTTCCAAACCATCCAGTAGCTGTGGGGGATTTTCTGAGGCCGTCAACCAGCCATAGGGGAGGCTGAGTGAGGGCAGCAGTGGCAGGTAGGTGTTGGCTTGAGCTCCATCGCTGAAAGTGATCTTCCAGTCCACTTGCCCATCTCGTGATGCACTGACGGTGGCTGTGATCTGAGTCTGTGGAACAGGTTGTCCATTGAGCGTGCCATCCAGACTGCCTTCCAGCTCTTCCACTCCAGGAACAGCGGTGAGAGTGGATCGAGTCAAGAAGGTGATGGATCTGCCATCTTCACTGACCTGGGTGTCCGTCCTCTCAAGAGTCAGAACGAGAGCGGGTGTGGGGGCCTCTGGGTCCACAGGGCTGTAGTTGATGCTGACGGAGATGGTGACGTTGCCTGCCAGCACTTGTTCTCCCAGCAGAATGCCGACTGGGTCTTCCTGCAGAAGCAATGCCAGTGGAAGCAGCTGTGAGGCGTCAAAGCTTGGCGGGTGCGATCCAGAGATGCGGCTGTTGTACTCCAGAACTGGGGGCTGTGTGGCAGTGATGCCTCCAGCAGAGGAGACCTCTACTCTCAGCTGCTCTCCAGAGGGGAAGCTGAGCAACACTGTTGCGTTTAATTTCCCATCGCCACTGGACTCCAGGCCGTCCCTCAACTCTTCAGGCCTCTCGTCTGCGGTCAGCCAGCCAGCAGGCAGCACTAGGGCTGGCAGAAAGGGAAGGAAGGTCTGTGCTTCGCTTTCCTCTGGTATGCTGAGGTTCCACCTGAGCTGTCCGTCCACTTCGGGGTCGACGGTTGCCCTGATCAGGCTTGCCGGAAGGGTCTCGTTGTTTATACTGCCTTGCACAGTTCCAGCCACACTTGGCTGCTGCAGAGTGGAGATGACGGAGAAGGTAATTTCTCTGCTGTCGCTGGACAGGTCTTGCTGCTCTAGAGTCAGGCCGAGTGCAGGTCTGGGTGCGGCAGCATCTGCAGGCTGGTAGTTGATGTTCAGGTTGAGGGTTACGGAGGCTTGCGTGGCAGTACCTTGCACACTGCCAGCCGTCTGCTCGCTGAGGATGAGTGCAAGTGGGAACAAGCTGGATGCATTAAAGTCTTGTGGATGGGAGCCAGATACCTGAGAGGTGAAGACCACTCGGCCAGGCTGTTGTGTGCTGAGTCCTTGCGAAGAGTGCTGCAGCGTCAACTCCTCTCCAGTTTGAAATGTCAGAACTACCATGGCTGTGAAGGAGCCATTGCCGGTCAGTTCCAAACCATCCAGTAGCTGTGGGGGATTTTCTGAGGCCGTCAACCAGCCATAGGGGAGGCTGAGTGAGGGCAGCAGTGGCAGGTAGGTGTTGGCTTGAGCTCCATCGCTGAAAGTGATCTTCCAGTCCACTTGCCCATCTCGTGATGCACTGACGGTGGCTGTGATCTGAGTCTGTGGAACAGGTTGTCCATTGAGCGTGCCATCCAGACTGCCTTCCAGCTCTTCCACTCCAGGAACAGCGGTGAGAGTGGATCGAGTCAAGAAGGTGATGGATCTGCCATCTTCACTGACCTGGGTGTCCGTCCTCTCAAGAGTCAGAACGAGAGCGGGTGTGGGGGCCTCTGGGTCCACAGGGCTGTAGTTGATGCTGACGGAGATGGTGACGTTGCCTGCCAGCACTTGTTCTCCCAGCAGAATGCCGACTGGGTCTTCCTGCAGAAGCAATGCCAGTGGAAGCAGCTGTGAGGCGTCAAAGCTTGGCGGGTGCGATCCAGAGATGCGGCTGTTGTACTCCAGAACTGGGGGCTGTGTGGCAGTGATGCCTCCAGCAGAGGAGACCTCTACTCTCAGCTGCTCTCCCGAGGGGAAGCTGAGCAACACTGTTGCGTTGAATTTTCCATCACCACTGGACTCCAGGCCGTCCCTCAACTCTTCAGGCCTCTCGTCTGCGGTCAGCCAGCCAGCAGGCAGCACTAGGGCTGGCAGAAAGGGAAGGTAGGTCGGTGCTTCGCTTTCCTCTGGTATGCTGAGGTTCCACCTGAGCTGTCCGTCCACTTCGGGGTCGACGGTTGCCCTGATCAGGCTTGCCGGAAGGGTCTCGTTGTTTATACTGCCTTGCACAGTTCCAGCCACACTCGGCTGCTGCAGAGTGGAGATGACGGAGAAGGTAATTTCTCTGCTGTCGCTGGACAGGTCTTGCTGCTCTAGAGTCAGGCCGAGTGCAGGTCTGGGTGCGGCAGCATCTGCAGGCTGGTAGTTGATGTTCAGGTTGAGGGTTACGGAGGCTTGCGTGGCAGTACCTTGCACACTGCCAGCCGTCTGCTCGCTGAGGATGAGTGCAAGTGGGAACAAGCTGGATGCATTAAAGTCTTGTGGATGGGAGCCAGATACCTGAGAGGTGAAGACCACTCGGCCAGGCTGTTGTGTGCTGAGTCCTTGCGAAGAGTGCTGCAGCGTCAACTCCTCTCCAGTTTGAAATGTCAGAACTACCATGGCTGTGAAGGAGCCATTGCCGGTCAGTTCCAAACCATCCAGTAGCTGTGGGGGATTTTCTGAGGCCGTCAACCAGCCATAGGGGAGGCTGAGTGAGGGCAGCAGTGGCAGGTAGGTGTTGGCTTGAGCTCCATCGCTGAAAGTGATCTTCCAGTCCACTTGCCCATCTCGTGATGCACTGACGGTGGCTGTGATCTGAGTCTGTGGAACAGGTTGTCCATTGAGCGTGCCATCCAGACTGCCTTCCAGCTCTTCCACTCCAGGAACAGCGGTGAGAGTGGATCGAGTCAAGAAGGTGATGGATCTGCCATCTTCACTGACCTGGGTGTCCGTCCTCTCAAGAGTCAGAACGAGAGCGGGTGTGGGGGCCTCTGGGTCCACAGGGCTGTAGTTGATGCTGACGGAGATGGTGACGTTGCCTGCCAGCACTTGTTCTCCCAGCAGAATGCCGACTGGGTCTTCCTGCAGAAGCAATGCCAGTGGAAGCAGCTGTGAGGCGTCAAAGCTTGGCGGGTGCGATCCAGAGATGCGGCTGTTGTACTCCAGAACTGGGGGCTGTGTGGCAGTGATGCCTCCAGCAGAGGAGACCTCTACTCTCAGCTGCTCTCCAGAGGGGAAGCTGAGCAACACTGTTGCGTTTAATTTCCCATCGCCACTGGACTCCAGGCCGTCCCTCAACTCTTCAGGCCTCTCGTCTGCGGTCAGCCAGCCAGCAGGCAGCACTAGGGCTGGCAGAAAGGGGAGGTAGGTCGGTGCTTCGCTTTCCTCTGGTATGCTGAGGTTCCACCTGAGCTGTCCGTCCACTTCGGGGTCGACGGTTGCCCTGATCAGGCTTGCCGGGAGGGTCTCGTTGTCTATACTGCCTTGCAGAGTTCCAGCCACACTCGGCTGCTGCAGAGTGGAGATGACGGAGAAGGTAATTTCTCTGCTGTCGCTGGACAGGTCTTGCTGCTCTAGAGTCAGGCCGAGTGCAGGTCTGGGTGCGGCAGCATCTGCAGGCTGGTAGTTGATGTTCAGGTTGAGGGTTACGGAGGCTTGCGTGGCAGTACCTTGCACACTGCCAGCCGTCTGCTCGCTGAGGATGAGTGCAAGTGGGAACAAGCTGGATGCATTAAAGTCTTGTGGATGGGAGCCAGATACCTGAGAGGTGAAGACCACTCGGCCAGGCTGTTGTGTGCTGAGTCCTTGCGAAGAGTGCTGCAGCGTCAACTCCTCTCCAGTTTGAAATGTCAGAACTACCATGGCTGTGAAGGAGCCATTGCCGGTCAGTTCCAAACCATCCAGTAGCTGTGGGGGATTTTCTGAGGCCGTCAACCAGCCATAGGGGAGGCTGAGTGAGGGCAGCAGTGGCAGGTAGGTGTTGGCTTGAGCTCCATCGCTGAAAGTGATCTTCCAGTCCACTTGCCCATCTCGTGATGCACTGACGGTGGCTGTGATCTGAGTCTGTGGAACAGGTTGTCCATTGAGCGTGCCATCCAGACTGCCTTCCAGCTCTTCCACTCCAGGAACAGCGGTGAGAGTGGATCGAGTCAAGAAGGTGATGGATCTGCCATCTTCACTGACCTGGGTGTCCGTCCTCTCAAGAGTCAGAACGAGAGCGGGTGTGGGGGCCTCTGGGTCCACAGGGCTGTAGTTGATGCTGACGGAGATGGTGACGTTGCCTGCCAGCACTTGTTCTCCCAGCAGAATGCCGACTGGGTCTTCCTGCAGAAGCAATGCCAGTGGAAGCAGCTGTGAGGCGTCAAAGCTTGGCGGGTGCGATCCAGAGATGCGGCTGTTGTACTCCAGAACTGGGGGCTGTGTGGCAGTGATGCCTCCAGCAGAGGAGACCTCTACTCTCAGCTGCTCTCCAGAGGGGAAGCTGAGCAACACTGTTGCGTTTAATTTCCCATCGCCACTGGACTCCAGGCCGTCCCTCAACTCTTCAGGCCTCTCGTCTGCGGTCAGCCAGCCAGCAGGCAGCACTAGGGCTGGCAGAAAGGGAAGGAAGGTCTGTGCTTCGCTTTCCTCTGGTATGCTGAGGTTCCACCTGAGCTGTCCGTCCACTTCGGGGTCGACGGTTGCCCTGATCAGGCTTGCCGGAAGGGTCTCGTTGTTTATACTGCCTTGCACAGTTCCAGCCACACTCGGCTGCTGCAGAGTGGAGATGACGGAGAAGGTAATTTCTCTGCTGTCGCTGGACAGGTCTTGCTGCTCTAGAGTCAGGCCGAGTGCAGGTCTGGGTGCGGCAGCATCTGCAGGCTGGTAGTTGATGTTCAGGTTGAGGGTTACGGAGGCTTGCGTGGCAGTACCTTGCACACTGCCAGCCGTCTGCTCGCTGAGGATGAGTGCAAGTGGGAACAAGCTGGATGCATTAAAGTCTTGTGGATGGGAGCCAGATACCTGAGAGGTGAAGACCACTCGGCCAGGCTGTTGTGTGCTGAGTCCTTGCGAAGAGTGCTGCAGCGTCAACTCCTCTCCAGTTTGAAATGTCAGAACTACCATGGCTGTGAAGGAGCCATTGCCGGTCAGTTCCAAACCATCCAGTAGCTGTGGGGGATTTTCTGAGGCCGTCAACCAGCCATAGGGGAGGCTGAGTGAGGGCAGCAGTGGCAGGTAGGTGTTGGCTTGAGCTCCATCGCTGAAAGTGATCTTCCAGTCCACTTGCCCATCTCGTGATGCACTGACGGTGGCTGTGATCTGAGTCTGTGGAACAGGTTGTCCATTGAGCGTGCCATCCAGACTGCCTTCCAGCTCTTCCACTCCAGGAACAGCGGTGAGAGTGGATCGAGTCAAGAAGGTGATGGATCTGCCATCTTCACTGACCTGGGTGTCCGTCCTCTCAAGAGTCAGAACGAGAGCGGGTGTGGGGGCCTCTGGGTCCACAGGGCTGTAGTTGATGCTGACGGAGATGGTGACGTTGCCTGCCAGCACTTGTTCTCCCAGCAGAATGCCGACTGGGTCTTCCTGCAGAAGCAATGCCAGTGGAAGCAGCTGTGAGGCGTCAAAGCTTGGCGGGTGCGATCCAGAGATGCGGCTGTTGTACTCCAGAACTGGGGGCTGTGTGGCAGTGATGCCTCCAGCAGAGGAGACCTCTACTCTCAGCTGCTCTCCAGAGGGGAAGCTGAGCAACACTGTTGCGTTTAATTTCCCATCGCCACTGGACTCCAGGCCGTCCCTCAACTCTTCAGGCCTCTCGTCTGCGGTCAGCCAGCCAGCAGGCAGCACTAGGGCTGGCAGAAAGGGAAGGAAGGTCTGTGCTTCGCTTTCCTCTGGTATGCTGAGGTTCCACCTGAGCTGTCCGTCCACTTCGGGGTCGACGGTTGCCCTGATCAGGCTTGCCGGAAGGGTCTCGTTGTTTATACTGCCTTGCACAGTTCCAGCCACACTTGGCTGCTGCAGAGTGGAGATGACGGAGAAGGTAATTTCTCTGCTGTCGCTGGACAGGTCTTGCTGCTCTAGAGTCAGGCCGAGTGCAGGTCTGGGTGCGGCAGCATCTGCAGGCTGGTAGTTGATGTTCAGGTTGAGGGTTACGGAGGCTTGCGTGGCAGTACCTTGCACACTGCCAGCCGTCTGCTCGCTGAGGATGAGTGCAAGTGGGAACAAGCTGGATGCATTAAAGTCTTGTGGATGGGAGCCAGATACCTGAGAGGTGAAGACCACTCGGCCAGGCTGTTGTGTGCTGAGTCCTTGCGAAGAGTGCTGCAGCGTCAACTCCTCTCCAGTTTGAAATGTCAGAACTACCATGGCTGTGAAGGAGCCATTGCCGGTCAGTTCCAAACCATCCAGTAGCTGTGGGGGATTTTCTGAGGCCGTCAACCAGCCATAGGGGAGGCTGAGTGAGGGCAGCAGTGGCAGGTAGGTGTTGGCTTGAGCTCCATCGCTGAAAGTGATCTTCCAGTCCACTTGCCCATCTCGTGATGCACTGACGGTGGCTGTGATCTGAGTCTGTGGAACAGGTTGTCCATTGAGCGTGCCATCCAGACTGCCTTCCAGCTCTTCCACTCCAGGAACAGCGGTGAGAGTGGATCGAGTCAAGAAGGTGATGGATCTGCCATCTTCACTGACCTGGGTGTCCGTCCTCTCAAGAGTCAGAACGAGAGCGGGTGTGGGGGCCTCTGGGTCCACAGGGCTGTAGTTGATGCTGACGGAGATGGTGACGTTGCCTGCCAGCACTTGTTCTCCCAGCAGAATGCCGACTGGGTCTTCCTGCAGAAGCAATGCCAGTGGAAGCAGCTGTGAGGCGTCAAAGCTTGGCGGGTGCGATCCAGAGATGCGGCTGTTGTACTCCAGAACTGGGGGCTGTGTGGCAGTGATGCCTCCAGCAGAGGAGACCTCTACTCTCAGCTGCTCTCCCGAGGGGAAGCTGAGCAACACTGTTGCGTTGAATTTTCCATCGCCACTGGACTCCAGGCCGTCCCTCAACTCTTCAGGCCTCTCGTCTGCGGTCAGCCAGCCAGCAGGCAGCACTAGGGCTGGCAGAAAGGGAAGGTAGGTCGGTGCTTCGCTTTCCTCTGGTATGCTGAGGTTCCACCTGAGCTGTCCGTCCACTTCGGGGTCGACGGTTGCCCTGATCAGGCTTGCCGGAAGGGTCTCGTTGTTTATACTGCCTTGCACAGTTCCAGCCACACTCGGCTGCTGCAGAGTGGAGATGACGGAGAAGGTAATTTCTCTGCTGTCGCTGGACAGGTCTTGCTGCTCTAGAGTCAGGCCGAGTGCAGGTCTGGGTGCGGCAGCATCTGCAGGCTGGTAGTTGATGTTCAGGTTGAGGGTTACGGAGGCTTGCGTGGCAGTACCTTGCACACTGCCAGCCGTCTGCTCGCTGAGGATGAGTGCAAGTGGGAACAAGCTGGATGCATTAAAGTCTTGTGGATGGGAGCCAGATACCTGAGAGGTGAAGACCACTCGGCCAGGCTGTTGTGTGCTGAGTCCTTGCGAAGAGTGCTGCAGCGTCAACTCCTCTCCAGTTTGAAATGTCAGAACTACCATGGCTGTGAAGGAGCCATTGCCGGTCAGTTCCAAACCATCCAGTAGCTGTGGGGGATTTTCTGAGGCCGTCAACCAGCCATAGGGGAGGCTGAGTGAGGGCAGCAGTGGCAGGTAGGTGTTGGCTTGAGCTCCATCGCTGAAAGTGATCTTCCAGTCCACTTGCCCATCTCGTGATGCACTGACGGTGGCTGTGATCTGAGTCTGTGGAACAGGTTGTCCATTGAGCGTGCCATCCAGACTGCCTTCCAGCTCTTCCACTCCAGGAACAGCGGTGAGAGTGGATCGAGTCAAGAAGGTGATGGATCTGCCATCTTCACTGACCTGGGTGTCCGTCCTCTCAAGAGTCAGAACGAGAGCGGGTGTGGGGGCCTCTGGGTCCACAGGGCTGTAGTTGATGCTGACGGAGATGGTGACGTTGCCTGCCAGCACTTGTTCTCCCAGCAGAATGCCGACTGGGTCTTCCTGCAGAAGCAATGCCAGTGGAAGCAGCTGTGAGGCGTCAAAGCTCGGCGGGTGCGATCCAGAGATGCGGCTGTTGTACTCCAGAACTGGGGGCTGTGTGGCAGTGATGCCTCCAGCAGAGGAGACCTCTACTCTCAGCTGCTCTCCAGAGGGGAAGCTGAGCAACACTGTTGCGTTTAATTTCCCATCGCCACTGGACTCCAGGCCGTCCCTCAACTCTTCAGGCCTCTCGTCTGCGGTCAGCCAGCCAGCAGGCAGCACTAGGGCTGGCAGAAAGGGAAGGAAGGTCTGTGCTTCGCTTTCCTCTGGTATGCTGAGGTTCCACCTGAGCTGTCCGTCCACTTCGGGGTCGACGGTTGCCCTGATCAGGCTTGCCGGAAGGGTCTCGTTGTTTATACTGCCTTGCACAGTTCCAGCCACACTCGGCTGCTGCAGAGTGGAGATGACGGAGAAGGTAATTTCTCTGCTGTCGCTGGACAGGTCTTGCTGCTCTAGAGTCAGGCCGAGTGCAGGTCTGGGTGCGGCAGCATCTGCAGGCTGGTAGTTGATGTTCAGGTTGAGGGTTACGGAGGCTTGCGTGGCAGTACCTTGCACACTGCCAGCCGTCTGCTCGCTGAGGATGAGTGCAAGTGGGAACAAGCTGGATGCATTAAAGTCTTGTGGATGGGAGCCAGATACCTGAGAGGTGAAGACCACTCGGCCAGGCTGTTGTGTGCTGAGTCCTTGCGAAGAGTGCTGCAGCGTCAACTCCTCTCCAGTTTGAAATGTCAGAACTACCATGGCTGTGAAGGAGCCATTGCCGGTCAGTTCCAAACCATCCAGTAGCTGTGGGGGATTTTCTGAGGCCGTCAACCAGCCATAGGGGAGGCTGAGTGAGGGCAGCAGTGGCAGGTAGGTGTTGGCTTGAGCTCCATCGCTGAAAGTGATCTTCCAGTCCACTTGCCCATCTCGTGATGCACTGACGGTGGCTGTGATCTGAGTCTGTGGAACAGGTTGTCCATTGAGCGTGCCATCCAGACTGCCTTCCAGCTCTTCCACTCCAGGAACAGCGGTGAGAGTGGATCGAGTCAAGAAGGTGATGGATCTGCCATCTTCACTGACCTGGGTGTCCGTCCTCTCAAGAGTCAGAACGAGAGCGGGTGTGGGGGCCTCTGGGTCCACAGGGCTGTAGTTGATGCTGACGGAGATGGTGACGTTGCCTGCCAGCACTTGTTCTCCCAGCAGAATGCCGACTGGGTCTTCCTGCAGAAGCAATGCCAGTGGAAGCAGCTGTGAGGCGTCAAAGCTTGGCGGGTGCGATCCAGAGATGCGGCTGTTGTACTCCAGAACTGGGGGCTGTGTGGCAGTGATGCCTCCAGCAGAGGAGACCTCTACTCTCAGCTGCTCTCCAGAGGGGAAGCTGAGCAACACTGTTGCGTTGAATTTTCCATCGCCACTGGACTCCAGGCCGTCCCTCAACTCTTCAGGCCTCTCGTCTGCGGTCAGCCAGCCAGCAGGCAGCACTAGGGCTGGCAGAAAGGGAAGGTAGGTCGGTGCTTCGCTTTCCTCTGGTATGCTGAGGTTCCACCTGAGCTGTCCGTCCACTTCGGGGTCGACGGTTGCCCTGATCAGGCTTGCCGGAAGGGTCTCGTTGTTTATACTGCCTTGCACAGTTCCAGCCACACTCGGCTGCTGCAGAGTGGAGATGACGGAGAAGGTAATTTCTCTGCTGTCGCTGGACAGGTCTTGCTGCTCTAGAGTCAGGCCGAGTGCAGGTCTGGGTGCGGCAGCATCTGCAGGCTGGTAGTTGATGTTCAGGTTGAGGGTTACGGAGGCTTGCGTGGCAGTACCTTGCACACTGCCAGCCGTCTGCTCGCTGAGGATGAGTGCAAGTGGGAACAAGCTGGATGCATTAAAGTCTTGTGGATGGGAGCCAGATACCTGAGAGGTGAAGACCACTCGGCCAGGCTGTTGTGTGCTGAGTCCTTGCGAAGAGTGCTGCAGCGTCAACTCCTCTCCAGTTTGAAATGTCAGAACTACCATGGCTGTGAAGGAGCCATTGCCGGTCAGTTCCAAACCATCCAGTAGCTGTGGGGGATTTTCTGAGGCCGTCAACCAGCCATAGGGGAGGCTGAGTGAGGGCAGCAGTGGCAGGTAGGTGTTGGCTTGAGCTCCATCGCTGAAAGTGATCTTCCAGTCCACTTGCCCATCTCGTGATGCACTGACGGTGGCTGTGATCTGAGTCTGTGGAACAGGTTGTCCATTGAGCGTGCCATCCAGACTGCCTTCCAGCTCTTCCACTCCAGGAACAGCGGTGAGAGTGGATCGAGTCAAGAAGGTGATGGATCTGCCATCTTCACTGACCTGGGTGTCCGTCCTCTCAAGAGTCAGAACGAGAGCGGGTGTGGGGGCCTCTGGGTCCACAGGGCTGTAGTTGATGCTGACGGAGATGGTGACGTTGCCTGCCAGCACTTGTTCTCCCAGCAGAATGCCGACTGGGTCTTCCTGCAGAAGCAATGCCAGTGGAAGCAGCTGTGAGGCGTCAAAGCTTGGCGGGTGCGATCCAGAGATGCGGCTGTTGTACTCCAGAACTGGGGGCTGTGTGGCAGTGATGCCTCCAGCAGAGGAGACCTCTACTCTCAGCTGCTCTCCAGAGGGGAAGCTGAGCAACACTGTTGCGTTTAATTTCCCATCGCCACTGGACTCCAGGCCGTCCCTCAACTCTTCAGGCCTCTCGTCTGCGGTCAGCCAGCCAGCAGGCAGCACTAGGGCTGGCAGAAAGGGGAGGTAGGTCGGTGCTTCGCTTTCCTCTGGTATGCTGAGGTTCCACCTGAGCTGTCCGTCCACTTCGGGGTCGACGGTTGCCCTGATCAGGCTTGCCGGGAGGGTCTCGTTGTCTATACTGCCTTGCAGAGTTCCAGCCACACTCGGCTGCTGCAGAGTGGAGATGACGGAGAAGGTAATTTCTCTGCTGTCGCTGGACAGGTCTTGCTGCTCTAGAGTCAGGCCGAGTGCAGGTCTGGGTGCGGCAGCATCTGCAGGCTGGTAGTTGATGTTCAGGTTGAGGGTTACGGAGGCTTGCGTGGCAGTACCTTGCACACTGCCAGCCGTCTGCTCGCTGAGGATGAGTGCAAGTGGGAACAAGCTGGATGCATTAAAGTCTTGTGGATGGGAGCCAGATACCTGAGAGGTGAAGACCACTCGGCCAGGCTGTTGTGTGCTGAGTCCTTGCGAAGAGTGCTGCAGCGTCAACTCCTCTCCAGTTTGAAATGTCAGAACTACCATGGCTGTGAAGGAGCCATTGCCGGTCAGTTCCAAACCATCCAGTAGCTGTGGGGGATTTTCTGAGGCCGTCAACCAGCCATAGGGGAGGCTGAGTGAGGGCAGCAGTGGCAGGTAGGTGTTGGCTTGAGCTCCATCGCTGAAAGTGATCTTCCAGTCCACTTGCCCATCTCGTGATGCACTGACGGTGGCTGTGATCTGAGTCTGTGGAACAGGTTGTCCATTGAGCGTGCCATCCAGACTGCCTTCCAGCTCTTCCACTCCAGGAACAGCGGTGAGAGTGGATCGAGTCAAGAAGGTGATGGATCTGCCATCTTCACTGACCTGGGTGTCCGTCCTCTCAAGAGTCAGAACGAGAGCGGGTGTGGGGGCCTCTGGGTCCACAGGGCTGTAGTTGATGCTGACGGAGATGGTGACGTTGCCTGCCAGCACTTGTTCTCCCAGCAGAATGCCGACTGGGTCTTCCTGCAGAAGCAATGCCAGTGGAAGCAGCTGTGAGGCGTCAAAGCTTGGCGGGTGCGATCCAGAGATGCGGCTGTTGTACTCCAGAACTGGGGGCTGTGTGGCAGTGATGCCTCCAGCAGAGGAGACCTCTACTCTCAGCTGCTCTCCCGAGGGGAAGCTGAGCAACACTGTTGCGTTGAATTTTCCATCACCACTGGACTCCAGGCCGTCCCTCAACTCTTCAGGCCTCTCGTCTGCGGTCAGCCAGCCAGCAGGCAGCACTAGGGCTGGCAGAAAGGGAAGGTAGGTCGGTGCTTCGCTTTCCTCTGGTATGCTGAGGTTCCACCTGAGCTGTCCGTCCACTTCGGGGTCGACGGTTGCCCTGATCAGGCTTGCCGGGAGGGTCTCGTTGTCTATACTGCCTTGCACAGTTCCAGCCACACTCGGCTGCTGCAGAGTGGAGATGACGGAGAAGGTAATTTCTCTGCTGTCGCTGGACAGGTCTTGCTGCTCTAGAGTCAGGCCGAGTGCAGGTCTGGGTGCGGCAGCATCTGCAGGCTGGTAGTTGATGTTCAGGTTGAGGGTTACGGAGGCTTGCGTGGCAGTACCTTGCACACTGCCAGCCGTCTGCTCGCTGAGGATGAGTGCAAGTGGGAACAAGCTGGATGCATTAAAGTCTTGTGGATGGGAGCCAGATACCTGAGAGGTGAAGACCACTCGGCCAGGCTGTTGTGTGCTGAGTCCTTGCGAAGAGTGCTGCAGCGTCAACTCCTCTCCAGTTTGAAATGTCAGAACTACCATGGCTGTGAAGGAGCCATTGCCGGTCAGTTCCAAACCATCCAGTAGCTGTGGGGGATTTTCTGAGGCCGTCAACCAGCCATAGGGGAGGCTGAGTGAGGGCAGCAGTGGCAGGTAGGTGTTGGCTTGAGCTCCATCGCTGAAAGTGATCTTCCAGTCCACTTGCCCATCTCGTGATGCACTGACGGTGGCTGTGATCTGAGTCTGTGGAACAGGTTGTCCATTGAGCGTGCCATCCAGACTGCCTTCCAGCTCTTCCACTCCAGGAACAGCGGTGAGAGTGGATCGAGTCAAGAAGGTGATGGATCTGCCATCTTCACTGACCTGGGTGTCCGTCCTCTCAAGAGTCAGAACGAGAGCGGGTGTGGGGGCCTCTGGGTCCACAGGGCTGTAGTTGATGCTGACGGAGATGGTGACGTTGCCTGCCAGCACTTGTTCTCCCAGCAGAATGCCGACTGGGTCTTCCTGCAGAAGCAATGCCAGTGGAAGCAGCTGTGAGGCGTCAAAGCTTGGCGGGTGCGATCCAGAGATGCGGCTGTTGTACTCCAGAACTGGGGGCTGTGTGGCAGTGATGCCTCCAGCAGAGGAGACCTCTACTCTCAGCTGCTCTCCAGAGGGGAAGCTGAGCAACACTGTTGCGTTTAATTTCCCATCGCCACTGGACTCCAGGCCGTCCCTCAACTCTTCAGGCCTCTCGTCTGCGGTCAGCCAGCCAGCAGGCAGCACTAGGGCTGGCAGAAAGGGGAGGTAGGTCGGTGCTTCGCTTTCCTCTGGTATGCTGAGGTTCCACCTGAGCTGTCCGTCCACTTCGGGGTCGACGGTTGCCCTGATCAGGCTTGCCGGGAGGGTCTCGTTGTCTATACTGCCTTGCAGAGTTCCAGCCACACTCGGCTGCTGCAGAGTGGAGATGACGGAGAAGGTAATTTCTCTGCTGTCGCTGGACAGGTCTTGCTGCTCTAGAGTCAGGCCGAGTGCAGGTCTGGGTGCGGCAGCATCTGCAGGCTGGTAGTTGATGTTCAGGTTGAGGGTTACGGAGGCTTGCGTGGCAGTACCTTGCACACTGCCAGCCGTCTGCTCGCTGAGGATGAGTGCAAGTGGGAACAAGCTGGATGCATTAAAGTCTTGTGGATGGGAGCCAGATACCTGAGAGGTGAAGACCACTCGGCCAGGCTGTTGTGTGCTGAGTCCTTGCGAAGAGTGCTGCAGCGTCAACTCCTCTCCAGTTTGAAATGTCAGAACTACCATGGCTGTGAAGGAGCCATTGCCGGTCAGTTCCAAACCATCCAGTAGCTGTGGGGGATTTTCTGAGGCCGTCAACCAGCCATAGGGGAGGCTGAGTGAGGGCAGCAGTGGCAGGTAGGTGTTGGCTTGAGCTCCATCGCTGAAAGTGATCTTCCAGTCCACTTGCCCATCTCGTGATGCACTGACGGTGGCTGTGATCTGAGTCTGTGGAACAGGTTGTCCATTGAGCGTGCCATCCAGACTGCCTTCCAGCTCTTCCACTCCAGGAACAGCGGTGAGAGTGGATCGAGTCAAGAAGGTGATGGATCTGCCATCTTCACTGACCTGGGTGTCCGTCCTCTCAAGAGTCAGAACGAGAGCGGGTGTGGGGGCCTCTGGGTCCACAGGGCTGTAGTTGATGCTGACGGAGATGGTGACGTTGCCTGCCAGCACTTGTTCTCCCAGCAGAATGCCGACTGGGTCTTCCTGCAGAAGCAATGCCAGTGGAAGCAGCTGTGAGGCGTCAAAGCTTGGCGGGTGCGATCCAGAGATGCGGCTGTTGTACTCCAGAACTGGGGGCTGTGTGGCAGTGATGCCTCCAGCAGAGGAGACCTCTACTCTCAGCTGCTCTCCAGAGGGGAAGCTGAGCAACACTGTTGCGTTTAATTTCCCATCGCCACTGGACTCCAGGCCGTCCCTCAACTCTTCAGGCCTCTCGTCTGCGGTCAGCCAGCCAGCAGGCAGCACTAGGGCTGGCAGAAAGGGGAGGTAGGTCGGTGCTTCGCTTTCCTCTGGTATGCTGAGGTTCCACCTGAGCTGTCCGTCCACTTCGGGGTCGACGGTTGCCCTGATCAGGCTTGCCGGGAGGGTCTCGTTGTCTATACTGCCTTGCAGAGTTCCAGCCACACTCGGCTGCTGCAGAGTGGAGATGATGGAGAAGGTAATTTCTCTGCTGTCGCTGGACAGGTCTTGCTGCTCTAGAGTCAGGCCGAGTGCAGGTCTGGGTGCGGCAGCATCTGCAGGCTGGTAGTTGATGTTCAGGTTGAGGGTTACGGAGGCTTGCGTGGCAGTACCTTGCACACTGCCAGCCGTCTGCTCGCTGAGGATGAGTGCAAGTGGGAACAAGCTGGATGCATTAAAGTCTTGTGGATGGGAGCCAGATACCTGAGAGGTGAAGACCACTCGGCCAGGCTGTTGTGTGCTGAGTCCTTGCGAAGAGTGCTGCAGCGTCAACTCCTCTCCAGTTTGAAATGTCAGAACTACCATGGCTGTGAAGGAGCCATTGCCGGTCAGTTCCAAACCATCCAGTAGCTGTGGGGGATTTTCTGAGGCCGTCAACCAGCCATAGGGGAGGCTGAGTGAGGGCAGCAGTGGCAGGTAGGTGTTGGCTTGAGCTCCATCGCTGAAAGTGATCTTCCAGTCCACTTGCCCATCTCGTGATGCACTGACGGTGGCTGTGATCTGAGTCTGTGGAACAGGTTGTCCATTGAGCGTGCCATCCAGACTGCCTTCCAGCTCTTCCACTCCAGGAACAGCGGTGAGAGTGGATCGAGTCAAGAAGGTGATGGATCTGCCATCTTCACTGACCTGGGTGTCCGTCCTCTCAAGAGTCAGAACGAGAGCGGGTGTGGGGGCCTCTGGGTCCACAGGGCTGTAGTTGATGCTGACGGAGATGGTGACGTTGCCTGCCAGCACTTGTTCTCCCAGCAGAATGCCGACTGGGTCTTCCTGCAGAAGCAATGCCAGTGGAAGCAGCTGTGAGGCGTCAAAGCTTGGCGGGTGCGATCCAGAGATGCGGCTGTTGTACTCCAGAACTGGGGGCTGTGTGGCAGTGATGCCTCCAGCAGAGGAGACCTCTACTCTCAGCTGCTCTCCAGAGGGGAAGCTGAGCAACACTGTTGCGTTTAATTTCCCATCGCCACTGGACTCCAGGCCGTCCCTCAACTCTTCAGGCCTCTCGTCTGCGGTCAGCCAGCCAGCAGGCAGCACTAGGGCTGGCAGAAAGGGGAGGTAGGTCGGTGCTTCGCTTTCCTCTGGTATGCTGAGGTTCCACCTGAGCTGTCCGTCCACTTCGGGGTCGACGGTTGCCCTGATCAGGCTTGCCGGGAGGGTCTCGTTGTCTATACTGCCTTGCAGAGTTCCAGCCACACTCGGCTGCTGCAGAGTGGAGATGACGGAGAAGGTAATTTCTCTGCTGTCGCTGGACAGGTCTTGCTGCTCTAGAGTCAGGCCGAGTGCAGGTCTGGGTGCGGCAGCATCTGCAGGCTGGTAGTTGATGTTCAGGTTGAGGGTTACGGAGGCTTGCGTGGCAGTACCTTGCACACTGCCAGCCGTCTGCTCGCTGAGGATGAGTGCAAGTGGGAACAAGCTGGATGCATTAAAGTCTTGTGGATGGGAGCCAGATACCTGAGAGGTGAAGACCACTCGGCCAGGCTGTTGTGTGCTGAGTCCTTGCGAAGAGTGCTGCAGCGTCAACTCCTCTCCAGTTTGAAATGTCAGAACTACCATGGCTGTGAAGGAGCCATTGCCGGTCAGTTCCAAACCATCCAGTAGCTGTGGGGGATTTTCTGAGGCCGTCAACCAGCCATAGGGGAGGCTGAGTGAGGGCAGCAGTGGCAGGTAGGTGTTGGCTTGAGCTCCATCGCTGAAAGTGATCTTCCAGTCCACTTGCCCATCTCGTGATGCACTGACGGTGGCTGTGATCTGAGTCTGTGGAACAGGTTGTCCATTGAGCGTGCCATCCAGACTGCCTTCCAGCTCTTCCACTCCAGGAACAGCGGTGAGAGTGGATCGAGTCAAGAAGGTGATGGATCTGCCATCTTCACTGACCTGGGTGTCCGTCCTCTCAAGAGTCAGAACGAGAGCGGGTGTGGGGGCCTCTGGGTCCACAGGGCTGTAGTTGATGCTGACGGAGATGGTGACGTTGCCTGCCAGCACTTGTTCTCCCAGCAGAATGCCGACTGGGTCTTCCTGCAGAAGCAATGCCAGTGGAAGCAGCTGTGAGGCGTCAAAGCTTGGCGGGTGCGATCCAGAGATGCGGCTGTTGTACTCCAGAACTGGGGGCTGTGTGGCAGTGATGCCTCCAGCAGAGGAGACCTCTACTCTCAGCTGCTCTCCCGAGGGGAAGCTGAGCAACACTGTTGCGTTGAATTTTCCATCGCCACTGGACTCCAGGCCGTCCCTCAACTCTTCAGGCCTCTCGTCTGCGGTCAGCCAGCCAGCAGGCAGCACTAGGGCTGGCAGAAAGGGAAGGTAGGTCGGTGCTTCGCTTTCCTCTGGTATGCTGAGGTTCCACCTGAGCTGTCCGTCCACTTCGGGGTCGACGGTTGCCCTGATCAGGCTTGCCGGAAGGGTCTCGTTGTTTATACTGCCTTGCACAGTTCCAGCCACACTCGGCTGCTGCAGAGTGGAGATGACGGAGAAGGTAATTTCTCTGCTGTCGCTGGACAGGTCTTGCTGCTCTAGAGTCAGGCCGAGTGCAGGTCTGGGTGCGGCAGCATCTGCAGGCTGGTAGTTGATGTTCAGGTTGAGGGTTACGGAGGCTTGCGTGGCAGTACCTTGCACACTGCCAGCCGTCTGCTCGCTGAGGATGAGTGCAAGTGGGAACAAGCTGGATGCATTAAAGTCTTGTGGATGGGAGCCAGATACCTGAGAGGTGAAGACCACTCGGCCAGGCTGTTGTGTGCTGAGTCCTTGCGAAGAGTGCTGCAGCGTCAACTCCTCTCCAGTTTGAAATGTCAGAACTACCATGGCTGTGAAGGAGCCATTGCCGGTCAGTTCCAAACCATCCAGTAGCTGTGGGGGATTTTCTGAGGCCGTCAACCAGCCATAGGGGAGGCTGAGTGAGGGCAGCAGTGGCAGGTAGGTGTTGGCTTGAGCTCCATCGCTGAAAGTGATCTTCCAGTCCACTTGCCCATCTCGTGATGCACTGACGGTGGCTGTGATCTGAGTCTGTGGAACAGGTTGTCCATTGAGCGTGCCATCCAGACTGCCTTCCAGCTCTTCCACTCCAGGAACAGCGGTGAGAGTGGATCGAGTCAAGAAGGTGATGGATCTGCCATCTTCACTGACCTGGGTGTCCGTCCTCTCAAGAGTCAGAACGAGAGCGGGTGTGGGGGCCTCTGGGTCCACAGGGCTGTAGTTGATGCTGACGGAGATGGTGACGTTGCCTGCCAGCACTTGTTCTCCCAGCAGAATGCCGACTGGGTCTTCCTGCAGAAGCAATGCCAGTGGAAGCAGCTGTGAGGCGTCAAAGCTTGGCGGGTGCGATCCAGAGATGCGGCTGTTGTACTCCAGAACTGGGGGCTGTGTGGCAGTGATGCCTCCAGCAGAGGAGACCTCTACTCTCAGCTGCTCTCCAGAGGGGAAGCTGAGCAACACTGTTGCGTTTAATTTCCCATCGCCACTGGACTCCAGGCCGTCCCTCAACTCTTCAGGCCTCTCGTCTGCGGTCAGCCAGCCAGCAGGCAGCACTAGGGCTGGCAGAAAGGGAAGGAAGGTCTGTGCTTCGCTTTCCTCTGGTATGCTGAGGTTCCACCTGAGCTGTCCGTCCACTTCGGGGTCGACGGTTGCCCTGATCAGGCTTGCCGGAAGGGTCTCGTTGTTTATACTGCCTTGCACAGTTCCAGCCACACTTGGCTGCTGCAGAGTGGAGATGACGGAGAAGGTAATTTCTCTGCTGTCGCTGGACAGGTCTTGCTGCTCTAGAGTCAGGCCGAGTGCAGGTCTGGGTGCGGCAGCATCTGCAGGCTGGTAGTTGATGTTCAGGTTGAGGGTTACGGAGGCTTGCGTGGCAGTACCTTGCACACTGCCAGCCGTCTGCTCGCTGAGGATGAGTGCAAGTGGGAACAAGCTGGATGCATTAAAGTCTTGTGGATGGGAGCCAGATACCTGAGAGATGAAGACCACTCGGCCAGGCTGTTGTGTGCTGAGTCCTTGCGAAGAGTGCTGCAGCGTCAACTCCTCTCCAGTTTGAAATGTCAGAACTACCATGGCTGTGAAGGAGCCATTGCCGGTCAGTTCCAAACCATCCAGTAGCTGTGGGGGATTTTCTGAGGCCGTCAACCAGCCATAGGGGAGGCTGAGTGAGGGCAGCAGTGGCAGGTAGGTGTTGGCTTGAGCTCCATCGCTGAAAGTGATCTTCCAGTCCACTTGCCCATCTCGTGATGCACTGACGGTGGCTGTGATCTGAGTCTGTGGAACAGGTTGTCCATTGAGCGTGCCATCCAGACTGCCTTCCAGCTCTTCCACTCCAGGAACAGCGGTGAGAGTGGATCGAGTCAAGAAGGTGATGGATCTGCCATCTTCACTGACCTGGGTGTCCGTCCTCTCAAGAGTCAGAACGAGAGCGGGTGTGGGGGCCTCTGGGTCCACAGGGCTGTAGTTGATGCTGACGGAGATGGTGACGTTGCCTGCCAGCACTTGTTCTCCCAGCAGAATGCCGACTGGGTCTTCCTGCAGAAGCAATGCCAGTGGAAGCAGCTGTGAGGCGTCAAAGCTTGGCGGGTGCGATCCAGAGATGCGGCTGTTGTACTCCAGAACTGGGGGCTGTGTGGCAGTGATGCCTCCAGCAGAGGAGACCTCTACTCTCAGCTGCTCTCCCGAGGGGAAGCTGAGCAACACTGTTGCGTTGAATTTTCCATCACCACTGGACTCCAGGCCGTCCCTCAACTCTTCAGGCCTCTCGTCTGCGGTCAGCCAGCCAGCAGGCAGCACTAGGGCTGGCAGAAAGGGAAGGTAGGTCGGTGCTTCGCTTTCCTCTGGTATGCTGAGGTTCCACCTGAGCTGTCCGTCCACTTCGGGGTCGACGGTTGCCCTGATCAGGCTTGCCGGAAGGGTCTCGTTGTTTATACTGCCTTGCACAGTTCCAGCCACACTCGGCTGCTGCAGAGTGGAGATGACGGAGAAGGTAATTTCTCTGCTGTCGCTGGACAGGTCTTGCTGCTCTAGAGTCAGGCCGAGTGCAGGTCTGGGTGCGGCAGCATCTGCAGGCTGGTAGTTGATGTTCAGGTTGAGGGTTACGGAGGCTTGCGTGGCAGTACCTTGCACACTGCCAGCCGTCTGCTCGCTGAGGATGAGTGCAAGTGGGAACAAGCTGGATGCATTAAAGTCTTGTGGATGGGAGCCAGATACCTGAGAGGTGAAGACCACTCGGCCAGGCTGTTGTGTGCTGAGTCCTTGCGAAGAGTGCTGCAGCGTCAACTCCTCTCCAGTTTGAAATGTCAGAACTACCATGGCTGTGAAGGAGCCATTGCCGGTCAGTTCCAAACCATCCAGTAGCTGTGGGGGATTTTCTGAGGCCGTCAACCAGCCATAGGGGAGGCTGAGTGAGGGCAGCAGTGGCAGGTAGGTGTTGGCTTGAGCTCCATCGCTGAAAGTGATCTTCCAGTCCACTTGCCCATCTCGTGATGCACTGACGGTGGCTGTGATCTGAGTCTGTGGAACAGGTTGTCCATTGAGCGTGCCATCCAGACTGCCTTCCAGCTCTTCCACTCCAGGAACAGCGGTGAGAGTGGATCGAGTCAAGAAGGTGATGGATCTGCCATCTTCACTGACCTGGGTGTCCGTCCTCTCAAGAGTCAGAACGAGAGCGGGTGTGGGGGCCTCTGGGTCCACAGGGCTGTAGTTGATGCTGACGGAGATGGTGACGTTGCCTGCCAGCACTTGTTCTCCCAGCAGAATGCCGACTGGGTCTTCCTGCAGAAGCAATGCCAGTGGAAGCAGCTGTGAGGCGTCAAAGCTTGGCGGGTGCGATCCAGAGATGCGGCTGTTGTACTCCAGAACTGGGGGCTGTGTGGCAGTGATGCCTCCAGCAGAGGAGACCTCTACTCTCAGCTGCTCTCCAGAGGGGAAGCTGAGCAACACTGTTGCGTTTAATTTCCCATCGCCACTGGACTCCAGGCCGTCCCTCAACTCTTCAGGCCTCTCGTCTGCGGTCAGCCAGCCAGCAGGCAGCACTAGGGCTGGCAGAAAGGGGAGGTAGGTCGGTGCTTCGCTTTCCTCTGGTATGCTGAGGTTCCACCTGAGCTGTCCGTCCACTTCGGGGTCGACGGTTGCCCTGATCAGGCTTGCCGGGAGGGTCTCGTTGTCTATACTGCCTTGCAGAGTTCCAGCCACACTCGGCTGCTGCAGAGTGGAGATGACGGAGAAGGTAATTTCTCTGCTGTCGCTGGACAGGTCTTGCTGCTCTAGAGTCAGGCCGAGTGCAGGTCTGGGTGCGGCAGCATCTGCAGGCTGGTAGTTGATGTTCAGGTTGAGGGTTACGGAGGCTTGCGTGGCAGTACCTTGCACACTGCCAGCCGTCTGCTCGCTGAGGATGAGTGCAAGTGGGAACAAGCTGGATGCATTAAAGTCTTGTGGATGGGAGCCAGATACCTGAGAGGTGAAGACCACTCGGCCAGGCTGTTGTGTGCTGAGTCCTTGCGAAGAGTGCTGCAGCGTCAACTCCTCTCCAGTTTGAAATGTCAGAACTACCATGGCTGTGAAGGAGCCATTGCCGGTCAGTTCCAAACCATCCAGTAGCTGTGGGGGATTTTCTGAGGCCGTCAACCAGCCATAGGGGAGGCTGAGTGAGGGCAGCAGTGGCAGGTAGGTGTTGGCTTGAGCTCCATCGCTGAAAGTGATCTTCCAGTCCACTTGCCCATCTCGTGATGCACTGACGGTGGCTGTGATCTGAGTCTGTGGAACAGGTTGTCCATTGAGCGTGCCATCCAGACTGCCTTCCAGCTCTTCCACTCCAGGAACAGCGGTGAGAGTGGATCGAGTCAAGAAGGTGATGGATCTGCCATCTTCACTGACCTGGGTGTCCGTCCTCTCAAGAGTCAGAACGAGAGCGGGTGTGGGGGCCTCTGGGTCCACAGGGCTGTAGTTGATGCTGACGGAGATGGTGACGTTGCCTGCCAGCACTTGTTCTCCCAGCAGAATGCCGACTGGGTCTTCCTGCAGAAGCAATGCCAGTGGAAGCAGCTGTGAGGCGTCAAAGCTTGGCGGGTGCGATCCAGAGATGCGGCTGTTGTACTCCAGAACTGGGGGCTGTGTGGCAGTGATGCCTCCAGCAGAGGAGACCTCTACTCTCAGCTGCTCTCCCGAGGGGAAGCTGAGCAACACTGTTGCGTTGAATTTTCCATCACCACTGGACTCCAGGCCGTCCCTCAACTCTTCAGGCCTCTCGTCTGCGGTCAGCCAGCCAGCAGGCAGCACTAGGGCTGGCAGAAAGGGAAGGTAGGTCGGTGCTTCGCTTTCCTCTGGTATGCTGAGGTTCCACCTGAGCTGTCCGTCCACTTCGGGGTCGACGGTTGCCCTGATCAGGCTTGCCGGGAGGGTCTCGTTGTCTATACTGCCTTGCACAGTTCCAGCCACACTCGGCTGCTGCAGAGTGGAGATGACGGAGAAGGTAATTTCTCTGCTGTCGCTGGACAGGTCTTGCTGCTCTAGAGTCAGGCCGAGTGCAGGTCTGGGTGCGGCAGCATCTGCAGGCTGGTAGTTGATGTTCAGGTTGAGGGTTACGGAGGCTTGCGTGGCAGTACCTTGCACACTGCCAGCCGTCTGCTCGCTGAGGATGAGTGCAAGTGGGAACAAGCTGGATGCATTAAAGTCTTGTGGATGGGAGCCAGATACCTGAGAGGTGAAGACCACTCGGCCAGGCTGTTGTGTGCTGAGTCCTTGCGAAGAGTGCTGCAGCGTCAACTCCTCTCCAGTTTGAAATGTCAGAACTACCATGGCTGTGAAGGAGCCATTGCCGGTCAGTTCCAAACCATCCAGTAGCTGTGGGGGATTTTCTGAGGCCGTCAACCAGCCATAGGGGAGGCTGAGTGAGGGCAGCAGTGGCAGGTAGGTGTTGGCTTGAGCTCCATCGCTGAAAGTGATCTTCCAGTCCACTTGCCCATCTCGTGATGCACTGACGGTGGCTGTGATCTGAGTCTGTGGAACAGGTTGTCCATTGAGCGTGCCATCCAGACTGCCTTCCAGCTCTTCCACTCCAGGAACAGCGGTGAGAGTGGATCGAGTCAAGAAGGTGATGGATCTGCCATCTTCACTGACCTGGGTGTCCGTCCTCTCAAGAGTCAGAACGAGAGCGGGTGTGGGGGCCTCTGGGTCCACAGGGCTGTAGTTGATGCTGACGGAGATGGTGACGTTGCCTGCCAGCACTTGTTCTCCCAGCAGAATGCCGACTGGGTCTTCCTGCAGAAGCAATGCCAGTGGAAGCAGCTGTGAGGCGTCAAAGCTTGGCGGGTGCGATCCAGAGATGCGGCTGTTGTACTCCAGAACTGGGGGCTGTGTGGCAGTGATGCCTCCAGCAGAGGAGACCTCTACTCTCAGCTGCTCTCCAGAGGGGAAGCTGAGCAACACTGTTGCGTTTAATTTCCCATCGCCACTGGACTCCAGGCCGTCCCTCAACTCTTCAGGCCTCTCGTCTGCGGTCAGCCAGCCAGCAGGCAGCACTAGGGCTGGCAGAAAGGGGAGGTAGGTCGGTGCTTCGCTTTCCTCTGGTATGCTGAGGTTCCACCTGAGCTGTCCGTCCACTTCGGGGTCGACGGTTGCCCTGATCAGGCTTGCCGGGAGGGTCTCGTTGTCTATACTGCCTTGCAGAGTTCCAGCCACACTCGGCTGCTGCAGAGTGGAGATGACGGAGAAGGTAATTTCTCTGCTGTCGCTGGACAGGTCTTGCTGCTCTAGAGTCAGGCCGAGTGCAGGTCTGGGTGCGGCAGCATCTGCAGGCTGGTAGTTGATGTTCAGGTTGAGGGTTACGGAGGCTTGCGTGGCAGTACCTTGCACACTGCCAGCCGTCTGCTCGCTGAGGATGAGTGCAAGTGGGAACAAGCTGGATGCATTAAAGTCTTGTGGATGGGAGCCAGATACCTGAGAGGTGAAGACCACTCGGCCAGGCTGTTGTGTGCTGAGTCCTTGCGAAGAGTGCTGCAGCGTCAACTCCTCTCCAGTTTGAAATGTCAGAACTACCATGGCTGTGAAGGAGCCATTGCCGGTCAGTTCCAAACCATCCAGTAGCTGTGGGGGATTTTCTGAGGCCGTCAACCAGCCATAGGGGAGGCTGAGTGAGGGCAGCAGTGGCAGGTAGGTGTTGGCTTGAGCTCCATCGCTGAAAGTGATCTTCCAGTCCACTTGCCCATCTCGTGATGCACTGACGGTGGCTGTGATCTGAGTCTGTGGAACAGGTTGTCCATTGAGCGTGCCATCCAGACTGCCTTCCAGCTCTTCCACTCCAGGAACAGCGGTGAGAGTGGATCGAGTCAAGAAGGTGATGGATCTGCCATCTTCACTGACCTGGGTGTCCGTCCTCTCAAGAGTCAGAACGAGAGCGGGTGTGGGGGCCTCTGGGTCCACAGGGCTGTAGTTGATGCTGACGGAGATGGTGACGTTGCCTGCCAGCACTTGTTCTCCCAGCAGAATGCCGACTGGGTCTTCCTGCAGAAGCAATGCCAGTGGAAGCAGCTGTGAGGCGTCAAAGCTTGGCGGGTGCGATCCAGAGATGCGGCTGTTGTACTCCAGAACTGGGGGCTGTGTGGCAGTGATGCCTCCAGCAGAGGAGACCTCTACTCTCAGCTGCTCTCCAGAGGGGAAGCTGAGCAACACTGTTGCGTTTAATTTCCCATCGCCACTGGACTCCAGGCCGTCCCTCAACTCTTCAGGCCTCTCGTCTGCGGTCAGCCAGCCAGCAGGCAGCACTAGGGCTGGCAGAAAGGGGAGGTAGGTCGGTGCTTCGCTTTCCTCTGGTATGCTGAGGTTCCACCTGAGCTGTCCGTCCACTTCGGGGTCGACGGTTGCCCTGATCAGGCTTGCCGGGAGGGTCTCGTTGTCTATACTGCCTTGCAGAGTTCCAGCCACACTCGGCTGCTGCAGAGTGGAGATGACGGAGAAGGTAATTTCTCTGCTGTCGCTGGACAGGTCTTGCTGCTCTAGAGTCAGGCCGAGTGCAGGTCTGGGTGCGGCAGCATCTGCAGGCTGGTAGTTGATGTTCAGGTTGAGGGTTACGGAGGCTTGCGTGGCAGTACCTTGCACACTGCCAGCCGTCTGCTCGCTGAGGATGAGTGCAAGTGGGAACAAGCTGGATGCATTAAAGTCTTGTGGATGGGAGCCAGATACCTGAGAGGTGAAGACCACTCGGCCAGGCTGTTGTGTGCTGAGTCCTTGCGAAGAGTGCTGCAGCGTCAACTCCTCTCCAGTTTGAAATGTCAGAACTACCATGGCTGTGAAGGAGCCATTGCCGGTCAGTTCCAAACCATCCAGTAGCTGTGGGGGATTTTCTGAGGCCGTCAACCAGCCATAGGGGAGGCTGAGTGAGGGCAGCAGTGGCAGGTAGGTGTTGGCTTGAGCTCCATCGCTGAAAGTGATCTTCCAGTCCACTTGCCCATCTCGTGATGCACTGACGGTGGCTGTGATCTGAGTCTGTGGAACAGGTTGTCCATTGAGCGTGCCATCCAGACTGCCTTCCAGCTCTTCCACTCCAGGAACAGCGGTGAGAGTGGATCGAGTCAAGAAGGTGATGGATCTGCCATCTTCACTGACCTGGGTGTCCGTCCTCTCAAGAGTCAGAACGAGAGCGGGTGTGGGGGCCTCTGGGTCCACAGGGCTGTAGTTGATGCTGACGGAGATGGTGACGTTGCCTGCCAGCACTTGTTCTCCCAGCAGAATGCCGACTGGGTCTTCCTGCAGAAGCAATGCCAGTGGAAGCAGCTGTGAGGCGTCAAAGCTTGGCGGGTGCGATCCAGAGATGCGGCTGTTGTACTCCAGAACTGGGGGCTGTGTGGCAGTGATGCCTCCAGCAGAGGAGACCTCTACTCTCAGCTGCTCTCCAGAGGGGAAGCTGAGCAACACTGTTGCGTTTAATTTCCCATCGCCACTGGACTCCAGGCCGTCCCTCAACTCTTCAGGCCTCTCGTCTGCGGTCAGCCAGCCAGCAGGCAGCACTAGGGCTGGCAGAAAGGGAAGGAAGGTCTGTGCTTCGCTTTCCTCTGGTATGCTGAGGTTCCACCTGAGCTGTCCGTCCACTTCGGGGTCGACGGTTGCCCTGATCAGGCTTGCCGGAAGGGTCTCGTTGTTTATACTGCCTTGCACAGTTCCAGCCACACTCGGCTGCTGCAGAGTGGAGATGACGGAGAAGGTAATTTCTCTGCTGTCGCTGGACAGGTCTTGCTGCTCTAGAGTCAGGCCGAGTGCAGGTCTGGGTGCGGCAGCATCTGCAGGCTGGTAGTTGATGTTCAGGTTGAGGGTTACGGAGGCTTGCGTGGCAGTACCTTGCACACTGCCAGCCGTCTGCTCGCTGAGGATGAGTGCAAGTGGGAACAAGCTGGATGCATTAAAGTCTTGTGGATGGGAGCCAGATACCTGAGAGGTGAAGACCACTCGGCCAGGCTGTTGTGTGCTGAGTCCTTGCGAAGAGTGCTGCAGCGTCAACTCCTCTCCAGTTTGAAATGTCAGAACTACCATGGCTGTGAAGGAGCCATTGCCGGTCAGTTCCAAACCATCCAGTAGCTGTGGGGGATTTTCTGAGGCCGTCAACCAGCCATAGGGGAGGCTGAGTGAGGGCAGCAGTGGCAGGTAGGTGTTGGCTTGAGCTCCATCGCTGAAAGTGATCTTCCAGTCCACTTGCCCATCTCGTGATGCACTGACGGTGGCTGTGATCTGAGTCTGTGGAACAGGTTGTCCATTGAGCGTGCCATCCAGACTGCCTTCCAGCTCTTCCACTCCAGGAACAGCGGTGAGAGTGGATCGAGTCAAGAAGGTGATGGATCTGCCATCTTCACTGACCTGGGTGTCCGTCCTCTCAAGAGTCAGAACGAGAGCGGGTGTGGGGGCCTCTGGGTCCACAGGGCTGTAGTTGATGCTGACGGAGATGGTGACGTTGCCTGCCAGCACTTGTTCTCCCAGCAGAATGCCGACTGGGTCTTCCTGCAGAAGCAATGCCAGTGGAAGCAGCTGTGAGGCGTCAAAGCTTGGCGGGTGCGATCCAGAGATGCGGCTGTTGTACTCCAGAACTGGGGGCTGTGTGGCAGTGATGCCTCCAGCAGAGGAGACCTCTACTCTCAGCTGCTCTCCAGAGGGGAAGCTGAGCAACACTGTTGCGTTTAATTTCCCATCGCCACTGGACTCCAGGCCGTCCCTCAACTCTTCAGGCCTCTCGTCTGCGGTCAGCCAGCCAGCAGGCAGCACTAGGGCTGGCAGAAAGGGAAGGAAGGTCTGTGCTTCGCTTTCCTCTGGTATGCTGAGGTTCCACCTGAGCTGTCCGTCCACTTCGGGGTCGACGGTTGCCCTGATCAGGCTTGCCGGAAGGGTCTCGTTGTTTATACTGCCTTGCACAGTTCCAGCCACACTTGGCTGCTGCAGAGTGGAGATGACGGAGAAGGTAATTTCTCTGCTGTCGCTGGACAGGTCTTGCTGCTCTAGAGTCAGGCCGAGTGCAGGTCTGGGTGCGGCAGCATCTGCAGGCTGGTAGTTGATGTTCAGGTTGAGGGTTACGGAGGCTTGCGTGGCAGTACCTTGCACACTGCCAGCCGTCTGCTCGCTGAGGATGAGTGCAAGTGGGAACAAGCTGGATGCATTAAAGTCTTGTGGATGGGAGCCAGATACCTGAGAGGTGAAGACCACTCGGCCAGGCTGTTGTGTGCTGAGTCCTTGCGAAGAGTGCTGCAGCGTCAACTCCTCTCCAGTTTGAAATGTCAGAACTACCATGGCTGTGAAGGAGCCATTGCCGGTCAGTTCCAAACCATCCAGTAGCTGTGGGGGATTTTCTGAGGCCGTCAACCAGCCATAGGGGAGGCTGAGTGAGGGCAGCAGTGGCAGGTAGGTGTTGGCTTGAGCTCCATCGCTGAAAGTGATCTTCCAGTCCACTTGCCCATCTCGTGATGCACTGACGGTGGCTGTGATCTGAGTCTGTGGAACAGGTTGTCCATTGAGCGTGCCATCCAGACTGCCTTCCAGCTCTTCCACTCCAGGAACAGCGGTGAGAGTGGATCGAGTCAAGAAGGTGATGGATCTGCCATCTTCACTGACCTGGGTGTCCGTCCTCTCAAGAGTCAGAACGAGAGCGGGTGTGGGGGCCTCTGGGTCCACAGGGCTGTAGTTGATGCTGACGGAGATGGTGACGTTGCCTGCCAGCACTTGTTCTCCCAGCAGAATGCCGACTGGGTCTTCCTGCAGAAGCAACGCCAGTGGAAGCAGCTGTGAGGCGTCAAAGCTTGGCGGGTGCGATCCAGAGATGCGGCTGTTGTACTCCAGAACTGGGGGCTGTGTGGCAGTGATGCCTCCAGCAGAGGAGACCTCTACTCTCAGCTGCTCTCCCGAGGGGAAGCTGAGCAACACTGTTGCGTTGAATTTTCCATCACCACTGGACTCCAGGCCGTCCCTCAACTCTTCAGGCCTCTCGTCTGCGGTCAGCCAGCCAGCAGGCAGCACTAGGGCTGGCAGAAAGGGAAGGTAGGTCGGTGCTTCGCTTTCCTCT
Organism: Axinella damicornis; assembly: GCA_963931865.1. Lineage (NCBI taxonomy): Eukaryota > Metazoa > Porifera > Demospongiae > Axinellida > Axinellidae > Axinella > Axinella damicornis. The sequence continues at coordinate 2,060,433 of OZ007505.1, read as the reverse complement.
GGTATGCTGAGGTTCCACCTGAGCTGTCCGTCCACTTCGGGGTCGACGGTTGCCCTGATCAGGCTTGCCGGAAGGGTCTCGTTGTTTATACTGCCTTGCACAGTTCCAGCCACACTCGGCTGCTGCAGAGTGGAGATGACGGAGAAGGTAATTTCTCTGCTGTCGCTGGACAGGTCTTGCTGCTCTAGAGTCAGGCCGAGTGCAGGTCTGGGTGCGGCAGCATCTGCAGGCTGGTAGTTGATGTTCAGGTTGAGGGTTACGGAGGCTTGCGTGGCAGTACCTTGCACACTGCCAGCCGTCTGCTCGCTGAGGATGAGTGCAAGTGGGAACAAGCTGGATGCATTAAAGTCTTGTGGATGGGAGCCAGATACCTGAGAGGTGAAGACCACTCGGCCAGGCTGTTGTGTGCTGAGTCCTTGCGAAGAGTGCTGCAGCGTCAACTCCTCTCCAGTTTGAAATGTCAGAACTACCATGGCTGTGAAGGAGCCATTGCCGGTCAGTTCCAAACCATCCAGTAGCTGTGGGGGATTTTCTGAGGCCGTCAACCAGCCATAGGGGAGGCTGAGTGAGGGCAGCAGTGGCAGGTAGGTGTTGGCTTGAGCTCCATCGCTGAAAGTGATCTTCCAGTCCACTTGCCCATCTCGTGATGCACTGACGGTGGCTGTGATCTGAGTCTGTGGAACAGGTTGTCCATTGAGCGTGCCATCCAGACTGCCTTCCAGCTCTTCCACTCCAGGAACAGCGGTGAGAGTGGATCGAGTCAAGAAGGTGATGGATCTGCCATCTTCACTGACCTGGGTGTCCGTCCTCTCAAGAGTCAGAACGAGAGCGGGTGTGGGGGCCTCTGGGTCCACAGGGCTGTAGTTGATGCTGACGGAGATGGTGACGTTGCCTGCCAGCACTTGTTCTCCCAACAGAATGCCGACTGGGTCTTCCTGCAGAAGCAATGCCAGTGGAAGCAGCTGTGAGGCGTCAAAGCTTGGCGGGTGCGATCCAGAGATGCGGCTGTTGTACTCCAGAACTGGGGGCTGTGTGGCAGTGATGCCTCCAGCAGAGGAGACCTCTACTCTCAGCTGCTCTCCAGAGGGGAAGCTGAGCAACACTGTTGCGTTTAATTTCCCATCGCCACTGGACTCCAGGCCGTCCCTCAACTCTTCAGGCCTCTCGTCTGCGGTCAGCCAGCCAGCAGGCAGCACTAGGGCTGGCAGAAAGGGAAGGAAGGTCTGTGCTTCGCTTTCCTCTGGTATGCTGAGGTTCCACCTGAGCTGTCCGTCCACTTCGGGGTCGACGGTTGCCCTGATCAGGCTTGCCGGAAGGGTCTCGTTGTTTATACTGCCTTGCACAGTTCCAGCCACACTTGGCTGCTGCAGAGTGGAGATGACGGAGAAGGTAATTTCTCTGCTGTCGCTGGACAGGTCTTGCTGCTCTAGAGTCAGGCCGAGTGCAGGTCTGGGTGCGGCAGCATCTGCAGGCTGGTAGTTGATGTTCAGGTTGAGGGTTACGGAGGCTTGCGTGGCAGTACCTTGCACACTGCCAGCCGTCTGCTCGCTGAGGATGAGTGCAAGTGGGAACAAGCTGGATGCATTAAAGTCTTGTGGATGGGAGCCAGATACCTGAGAGGTGAAGACCACTCGGCCAGGCTGTTGTGTGCTGAGTCCTTGCAAAGAGTGCTGCAGCGTCAACTCCTCTCCAGTTTGAAATGTCAGAACTACCATGGCTGTGAAGGAGCCATTGCCGGTCAGTTCCAAACCATCCAGTAGCTGTGGGGGATTTTCTGAGGCCGTCAACCAGCCATAGGGGAGGCTGAGTGAGGGCAGCAGTGGCAGGTAGGTGTTGGCTTGAGCTCCATCGCTGAAAGTGATCTTCCAGTCCACTTGCCCATCTCGTGATGCACTGACGGTGGCTGTGATCTGAGTCTGTGGAACAGGTTGTCCATTGAGCGTGCCATCCAGACTGCCTTCCAGCTCTTCCACTCCAGGAACAGCGGTGAGAGTGGATCGAGTCAAGAAGGTGATGGATCTGCCATCTTCACTGACCTGGGTGTCCGTCCTCTCAAGAGTCAGAACGAGAGCGGGTGTGGGGGCCTCTGGGTCCACAGGGCTGTAGTTGATGCTGACGGAGATGGTGACGTTGCCTGCCAGCACTTGTTCTCCCAGCAGAATGCCGACTGGGTCTTCCTGCAGAAGCAATGCCAGTGGAAGCAGCTGTGAGGCGTCAAAGCTTGGCGGGTGCGATCCAGAGATGCGGCTGTTGTACTCCAGAACTGGGGGCTGTGTGGCAGTGATGCCTCCAGCAGAGGAGACCTCTACTCTCAGCTGCTCTCCCGAGGGGAAGCTGAGCAACACTGTTGCGTTGAATTTTCCATCGCCACTGGACTCCAGGCCGTCCCTCAACTCTTCAGGCCTCTCGTCTGCGGTCAGCCAGCCAGCAGGCAGCACTAGGGCTGGCAGAAAGGGAAGGTAGGTCGGTGCTTCGCTTTCCTCTGGTATGCTGAGGTTCCACCTGAGCTGTCCGTCCACTTCGGGGTCGACGGTTGCCCTGATCAGGCTTGCCGGAAGGGTCTCGTTGTTTATACTGCCTTGCACAGTTCCAGCCACACTCGGCTGCTGCAGAGTGGAGATGACGGAGAAGGTAATTTCTCTGCTGTCGCTGGACAGGTCTTGCTGCTCTAGAGTCAGGCCGAGTGCAGGTCTGGGTGCGGCAGCATCTGCAGGCTGGTAGTTGATGTTCAGGTTGAGGGTTACGGAGGCTTGCGTGGCAGTACCTTGCACACTGCCAGCCGTCTGCTCGCTGAGGATGAGTGCAAGTGGGAACAAGCTGGATGCATTAAAGTCTTGTGGATGGGAGCCAGATACCTGAGAGGTGAAGACCACTCGGCCAGGCTGTTGTGTGCTGAGTCCTTGCGAAGAGTGCTGCAGCGTCAACTCCTCTCCAGTTTGAAATGTCAGAACTACCATGGCTGTGAAGGAGCCATTGCCGGTCAGTTCCAAACCATCCAGTAGCTGTGGGGGATTTTCTGAGGCCGTCAACCAGCCATAGGGGAGGCTGAGTGAGGGCAGCAGTGGCAGGTAGGTGTTGGCTTGAGCTCCATCGCTGAAAGTGATCTTCCAGTCCACTTGCCCATCTCGTGATGCACTGACGGTGGCTGTGATCTGAGTCTGTGGAACAGGTTGTCCATTGAGCGTGCCATCCAGACTGCCTTCCAGCTCTTCCACTCCAGGAACAGCGGTGAGAGTGGATCGAGTCAAGAAGGTGATGGATCTGCCATCTTCACTGACCTGGGTGTCCGTCCTCTCAAGAGTCAGAACGAGAGCGGGTGTGGGGGCCTCTGGGTCCACAGGGCTGTAGTTGATGCTGACGGAGATGGTGACGTTGCCTGCCAGCACTTGTTCTCCCAGCAGAATGCCGACTGGGTCTTCCTGCAGAAGCAATGCCAGTGGAAGCAGCTGTGAGGCGTCAAAGCTCGGCGGGTGCGATCCAGAGATGCGGCTGTTGTACTCCAGAACTGGGGGCTGTGTGGCAGTGATGCCTCCAGCAGAGGAGACCTCTACTCTCAGCTGCTCTCCAGAGGGTAAGCTGAGCAACACTGTTGCGTTTAATTTCCCATCGCCACTGGACTCCAGGCCGTCCCTCAACTCTTCAGGCCTCTCGTCTGCGGTCAGCCAGCCAGCAGGCAGCACTAGGGCTGGCAGAAAGGGAAGGAAGGTCTGTGCTTCGCTTTCCTCTGGTATGCTGAGGTTCCACCTGAGCTGTCCGTCCACTTCGGGGTCGACGGTTGCCCTGATCAGGCTTGCCGGAAGGGTCTCGTTGTTTATACTGCCTTGCACAGTTCCAGCCACACTTGGCTGCTGCAGAGTGGAGATGACGGAGAAGGTAATTTCTCTGCTGTCGCTGGACAGGTCTTGCTGCTCTAGAGTCAGGCCGAGTGCAGGTCTGGGTGCGGCAGCATCTGCAGGCTGGTAGTTGATGTTCAGGTTGAGGGTTACGGAGGCTTGCGTGGCAGTACCTTGCACACTGCCAGCCGTCTGCTCGCTGAGGATGAGTGCAAGTGGGAACAAGCTGGATGCATTAAAGTCTTGTGGATGGGAGCCAGATACCTGAGAGGTGAAGACCACTCGGCCAGGCTGTTGTGTGCTGAGTCCTTGCGAAGAGTGCTGCAGCGTCAACTCCTCTCCAGTTTGAAATGTCAGAACTACCATGGCTGTGAAGGAGCCATTGCCGGTCAGTTCCAAACCATCCAGTAGCTGTGGGGGATTTTCTGAGGCCGTCAACCAGCCATAGGGGAGGCTGAGTGAGGGCAGCAGTGGCAGGTAGGTGTTGGCTTGAGCTCCATCGCTGAAAGTGATCTTCCAGTCCACTTGCCCATCTCGTGATGCACTGACGGTGGCTGTGATCTGAGTCTGTGGAACAGGTTGTCCATTGAGCGTGCCATCCAGACTGCCTTCCAGCTCTTCCACTCCAGGAACAGCGGTGAGAGTGGATCGAGTCAAGAAGGTGATGGATCTGCCATCTTCACTGACCTGGGTGTCCGTCCTCTCAAGAGTCAGAACGAGAGCGGGTGTGGGGGCCTCTGGGTCCACAGGGCTGTAGTTGATGCTGACGGAGATGGTGACGTTGCCTGCCAGCACTTGTTCTCCCAGCAGAATGCCGACTGGGTCTTCCTGCAGAAGCAATGCCAGTGGAAGCAGCTGTGAGGCGTCAAAGCTTGGCGGGTGCGATCCAGAGATGCGGCTGTTGTACTCCAGAACTGGGGGCTGTGTGGCAGTGATGCCTCCAGCAGAGGAGACCTCTACTCTCAGCTGCTCTCCCGAGGGGAAGCTGAGCAACACTGTTGCGTTGAATTTTCCATCACCACTGGACTCCAGGCCGTCCCTCAACTCTTCAGGCCTCTCGTCTGCGGTCAGCCAGCCAGCAGGCAGCACTAGGGCTGGCAGAAAGGGAAGGTAGGTCGGTGCTTCGCTTTCCTCTGGTATGCTGAGGTTCCACCTGAGCTGTCCGTCCACTTCGGGGTCGACGGTTGCCCTGATCAGGCTTGCCGGAAGGGTCTCGTTGTTTATACTGCCTTGCACAGTTCCAGCCACACTCGGCTGCTGCAGAGTGGAGATGACGGAGAAGGTAATTTCTCTGCTGTCGCTGGACAGGTCTTGCTGCTCTAGAGTCAGGCCGAGTGCAGGTCTGGGTGCGGCAGCATCTGCAGGCTGGTAGTTGATGTTCAGGTTGAGGGTTACGGAGGCTTGCGTGGCAGTACCTTGCACACTGCCAGCCGTCTGCTCGCTGAGGATGAGTGCAAGTGGGAACAAGCTGGATGCATTAAAGTCTTGTGGATGGGAGCCAGATACCTGAGAGGTGAAGACCACTCGGCCAGGCTGTTGTGTGCTGAGTCCTTGCGAAGAGTGCTGCAGCGTCAACTCCTCTCCAGTTTGAAATGTCAGAACTACCATGGCTGTGAAGGAGCCATTGCCGGTCAGTTCCAAACCATCCAGTAGCTGTGGGGGATTTTCTGAGGCCGTCAACCAGCCATAGGGGAGGCTGAGTGAGGGCAGCAGTGGCAGGTAGGTGTTGGCTTGAGCTCCATCGCTGAAAGTGATCTTCCAGTCCACTTGCCCATCTCGTGATGCACTGACGGTGGCTGTGATCTGAGTCTGTGGAACAGGTTGTCCATTGAGCGTGCCATCCAGACTGCCTTCCAGCTCTTCCACTCCAGGAACAGCGGTGAGAGTGGATCGAGTCAAGAAGGTGATGGATCTGCCATCTTCACTGACCTGGGTGTCCGTCCTCTCAAGAGTCAGAACGAGAGCGGGTGTGGGGGCCTCTGGGTCCACAGGGCTGTAGTTGATGCTGACGGAGATGGTGACGTTGCCTGCCAGCACTTGTTCTCCCAGCAGAATGCCGACTGGGTCTTCCTGCAGAAGCAATGCCAGTGGAAGCAGCTGTGAGGCGTCAAAGCTTGGCGGGTGCGATCCAGAGATGCGGCTGTTGTACTCCAGAACTGGGGGCTGTGTGGCAGTGATGCCTCCAGCAGAGGAGACCTCTACTCTCAGCTGCTCTCCAGAGGGGAAGCTGAGCAACACTGTTGCGTTTAATTTCCCATCGCCACTGGACTCCAGGCCGTCCCTCAACTCTTCAGGCCTCTCGTCTGCGGTCAGCCAGCCAGCAGGCAGCACTAGGGCTGGCAGAAAGGGGAGGTAGGTCGGTGCTTCGCTTTCCTCTGGTATGCTGAGGTTCCACCTGAGCTGTCCGTCCACTTCGGGGTCGACGGTTGCCCTGATCAGGCTTGCCGGGAGGGTCTCGTTGTCTATACTGCCTTGCAGAGTTCCAGCCACACTCGGCTGCTGCAGAGTGGAGATGACGGAGAAGGTAATTTCTCTGCTGTCGCTGGACAGGTCTTGCTGCTCTAGAGTCAGGCCGAGTGCAGGTCTGGGTGCGGCAGCATCTGCAGGCTGGTAGTTGATGTTCAGGTTGAGGGTTACGGAGGCTTGCGTGGCAGTACCTTGCACACTGCCAGCCGTCTGCTCGCTGAGGATGAGTGCAAGTGGGAACAAGCTGGATGCATTAAAGTCTTGTGGATGGGAGCCAGATACCTGAGAGGTGAAGACCACTCGGCCAGGCTGTTGTGTGCTGAGTCCTTGCGAAGAGTGCTGCAGCGTCAACTCCTCTCCAGTTTGAAATGTCAGAACTACCATGGCTGTGAAGGAGCCATTGCCGGTCAGTTCCAAACCATCCAGTAGCTGTGGGGGATTTTCTGAGGCCGTCAACCAGCCATAGGGGAGGCTGAGTGAGGGCAGCAGTGGCAGGTAGGTGTTGGCTTGAGCTCCATCGCTGAAAGTGATCTTCCAGTCCACTTGCCCATCTCGTGATGCACTGACGGTGGCTGTGATCTGAGTCTGTGGAACAGGTTGTCCATTGAGCGTGCCATCCAGACTGCCTTCCAGCTCTTCCACTCCAGGAACAGCGGTGAGAGTGGATCGAGTCAAGAAGGTGATGGATCTGCCATCTTCACTGACCTGGGTGTCCGTCCTCTCAAGAGTCAGAACGAGAGCGGGTGTGGGGGCCTCTGGGTCCACAGGGCTGTAGTTGATGCTGACGGAGATGGTGACGTTGCCTGCCAGCACTTGTTCTCCCAGCAGAATGCCGACTGGGTCTTCCTGCAGAAGCAATGCCAGTGGAAGCAGCTGTGAGGCGTCAAAGCTTGGCGGGTGCGATCCAGAGATGCGGCTGTTGTACTCCAGAACTGGGGGCTGTGTGGCAGTGATGCCTCCAGCAGAGGAGACCTCTACTCTCAGCTGCTCTCCCGAGGGGAAGCTGAGCAACACTGTTGCGTTGAATTTTCCATCACCACTGGACTCCAGGCCGTCCCTCAACTCTTCAGGCCTCTCGTCTGCGGTCAGCCAGCCAGCAGGCAGCACTAGGGCTGGCAGAAAGGGAAGGTAGGTCGGTGCTTCGCTTTCCTCTGGTATGCTGAGGTTCCACCTGAGCTGTCCGTCCACTTCGGGGTCGACGGTTGCCCTGATCAGGCTTGCCGGGAGGGTCTCGTTGTCTATACTGCCTTGCAGAGTTCCAGCCACACTCGGCTGCTGCAGAGTGGAGATGACGGAGAAGGTAATTTCTCTGCTGTCGCTGGACAGGTCTTGCTGCTCTAGAGTCAGGCCGAGTGCAGGTCTGGGTGCGGCAGCATCTGCAGGCTGGTAGTTGATGTTCAGGTTGAGGGTTACGGAGGCTTGCGTGGCAGTACCTTGCACACTGCCAGCCGTCTGCTCGCCGAGGATGAGTGCAAGTGGGAACAAGCTGGATGCATTAAAGTCTTGTGGATGGGAGCCAGATACCTGAGAGGTGAAGACCACTCGGCCAGGCTGTTGTGTGCTGAGTCCTTGCGAAGAGTGCTGCAGCGTCAACTCCTCTCCAGTTTGAAATGTCAGAACTACCATGGCTGTGAAGGAGCCATTGCCGGTCAGTTCCAAACCATCCAGTAGCTGTGGGGGATTTTCTGAGGCCGTCAACCAGCCATAGGGGAGGCTGAGTGAGGGCAGCAGTGGCAGGTAGGTGTTGGCTTGAGCTCCATCGCTGAAAGTGATCTTCCAGTCCACTTGCCCATCTCGTGATGCACTGACGGTAGCTGTGATCTGAGTCTGTGGAACAGGTTGTCCATTGAGCGTGCCATCCAGACTGCCTTCCAGCTCTTCCACTCCAGGAACAGCGGTGAGAGTGGATCGAGTCAAGAAGGTGATGGATCTGCCATCTTCACTGACCTGGGTGTCCGTCCTCTCAAGAGTCAGAACGAGAGCGGGTGTGGGGGCCTCTGGGTCCACAGGGCTGTAGTTGATGCTGACGGAGATGGTGACGTTGCCTGCCAGCACTTGTTCTCCCAGCAGAATGCCGACTGGGTCTTCCTGCAGAAGCAATGCCAGTGGAAGCAGCTGTGAGGCGTCAAAGCTTGGCGGGTGCGATCCAGAGATGCGGCTGTTGTACTCCAGAACTGGGGGCTGTGTGGCAGTGATGCCTCCAGCAGAGGAGACCTCTACTCTCAGCTGCTCTCCAGAGGGGAAGCTGAGCAACACTGTTGCGTTTAATTTCCCTTCGCCACTGGACTCCAGGCCGTCCCTCAACTCTTCAGGCCTCTCGTCTGCGGTCAGCCAGCCAGCAGGCAGCACTAGGGCTGGCAGAAAGGGAAGGAAGGTCTGTGCTTCGCTTTCCTCTGGTATGCTGAGGTTCCACCTGAGCTGTCCGTCCACTTCGGGGTCGACGGTTGCCCTGATCAGGCTTGCCGGGAGGGTCTCGTTGTCTATACTGCCTTGCAGAGTTCCAGCCACACTCGGCTGCTGCAGAGTGGAAATGACGGAGAAGGTAATTTCTCTGCTGTCGCTGGACAGGTCTTGCTGCTCTAGAGTCAGGCCGAGTGCAGGTCTGGGTGCGGCAGCATCTGCAGGCTGGTAGTTGATGTTCAGGTTGAGGGTTACGGAGGCTTGCGTGGCAGTACCTTGCACACTGCCAGCCGTCTGCTCGCTGAGGATGAGTGCAAGTGGGAACAAGCTGGATGCATTAAAGTCTTGTGGATGGGAGCCAGATACCTGAGAGGTGAAGACCACTCGGCCAGGCTGTTGTGTGCTGAGTCCTTGCGAAGAGTGCTGCAGCGTCAACTCCTCTCCAGTTTGAAATGTCAGAACTACCATGGCTGTGAAGGAGCCATTGCCGGTCAGTTCCAAACCATCCAGTAGCTGTGGGGGATTTTCTGAGGCCGTCAACCAGCCATAGGGGAGGCTGAGTGAGGGCAGCAGTGGCAGGTAGGTGTTGGCTTGAGCTCCATCGCTGAAAGTGATCTTCCAGTCCACTTGCCCATCTCGTGATGCACTGACGGTGGCTGTGATCTGAGTCTGTGGAACAGGTTGTCCATTGAGCGTGCCATCCAGACTGCCTTCCAGCTCTTCCACTCCAGGAACAGCGGTGAGAGTGGATCGAGTCAAGAAGGTGATGGATCTGCCATCTTCACTGACCTGGGTGTCCGTCCTCTCAAGAGTCAGAACGAGAGCGGGTGTGGGGGCCTCTGGGTCCACAGGGCTGTAGTTGATGCTGACGGAGATGGTGACGTTGCCTGCCAGCACTTGTTCTCCCAGCAGAATGCCGACTGGGTCTTCCTGCAGAAGCAATGCCAGTGGAAGCAGCTGTGAGGCGTCAAAGCTTGGCGGGTGCGATCCAGAGATGCGGCTGTTGTACTCCAGAACTGGGGGCTGTGTGGCAGTGATGCCTCCAGCAGAGGAGACCTCTACTCTCAGCTGCTCTCCCGAGGGGAAGCTGAGCAACACTGTTGCGTTGAATTTTCCATCGCCACTGGACTCCAGGCCGTCCCTCAACTCTTCAGGCCTCTCGTCTGCGGTCAGCCAGCCAGCAGGCAGCACTAGGGCTGGCAGAAAGGGAAGGTAGGTCGGTGCTTCGCTTTCCTCTGGTATGCTGAGGTTCCACCTGAGCTGTCCGTCCACTTCGGGGTCGACGGTTGCCCTGATCAGGCTTGCCGGAAGGGTCTCGTTGTTTATACTGCCTTGCACAGTTCCAGCCACACTCGGCTGCTGCAGAGTGGAGATGACGGAGAAGGTAATTTCTCTGCTGTCGCTGGACAGGTCTTGCTGCTCTAGAGTCAGGCCGAGTGCAGGTCTGGGTGCGGCAGCATCTGCAGGCTGGTAGTTGATGTTCAGGTTGAGGGTTACGGAGGCTTGCGTGGCAGTACCTTGCACACTGCCAGCCGTCTGCTCGCTGAGGATGAGTGCAAGTGGGAACAAGCTGGATGCATTAAAGTCTTGTGGATGGGAGCCAGATACCTGAGAGGTGAAGACCACTCGGCCAGGCTGTTGTGTGCTGAGTCCTTGCGAAGAGTGCTGCAGCGTCAACTCCTCTCCAGTTTGAAATGTCAGAACTACCATGGCTGTGAAGGAGCCATTGCCGGTCAGTTCCAAACCATCCAGTAGCTGTGGGGGATTTTCTGAGGCCGTCAACCAGCCATAGGGGAGGCTGAGTGAGGGCAGCAGTGGCAGGTAGGTGTTGGCTTGAGCTCCATCGCTGAAAGTGATCTTCCAGTCCACTTGCCCATCTCGTGATGCACTGACGGTGGCTGTGATCTGAGTCTGTGGAACAGGTTGTCCATTGAGTGTGCCATCCAGACTGCCTTCCAGCTCTTCCACTCCAGGAACAGCGGTGAGAGTGGATCGAGTCAAGAAGGTGATGGATCTGCCATCTTCACTGACCTGGGTGTCCGTCCTCTCAAGAGTCAGAACGAGAGCGGGTGTGGGGGCCTCTGGGTCCACAGGGCTGTAGTTGATGCTGACGGAGATGGTGACGTTGCCTGCCAGCACTTGTTCTCCCAGCAGAATGCCGACTGGGTCTTCCTGCAGAAGCAATGCCAGTGGAAGCAGCTGTGAGGCGTCAAAGCTTGGCGGGTGCGATCCAGAGATGCGGCTGTTGTACTCCAGAACTGGGGGCTGTGTGGCAGTGATGCCTCCAGCAGAGGAGACCTCTACTCTCAGCTGCTCTCCAGAGGGGAAGCTGAGCAACACTGTTGCGTTTAATTTCCCATCGCCACTGGACTCCAGGCCGTCCCTCAACTCTTCAGGCCTCTCGTCTGCGGTCAGCCAGCCAGCAGGCAGCACTAGGGCTGGCAGAAAGGGGAGGTAGGTCGGTGCTTCGCTTTCCTCTGGTATGCTGAGGTTCCACCTGAGCTGTCCGTCCACTTCGGGGTCGACGGTTGCCCTGATCAGGCTTGCCGGGAGGGTCTCGTTGTCTATACTGCCTTGCAGAGTTCCAGCCACACTCGGCTGCTGCAGAGTGGAGATGACGGAGAAGGTAATTTCTCTGCTGTCGCTGGACAGGTCTTGCTGCTCTAGAGTCAGGCCGAGTGCAGGTCTGGGTGCGGCAGCATCTGCAGGCTGGTAGTTGATGTTCAGGTTGAGGGTTACGGAGGCTTGCGTGGCAGTACCTTGCACACTGCCAGCCGTCTGCTCGCTGAGGATGAGTGCAAGTGGGAACAAGCTGGATGCATTAAAGTCTTGTGGATGGGAGCCAGATACCTGAGAGGTGAAGACCACTCGGCCAGGCTGTTGTGTGCTGAGTCCTTGCGAAGAGTGCTGCAGCGTCAACTCCTCTCCAGTTTGAAATGTCAGAACTACCATGGCTGTGAAGGAGCCATTGCCGGTCAGTTCCAAACCATCCAGTAGCTGTGGGGGATTTTCTGAGGCCGTCAACCAGCCATAGGGGAGGCTGAGTGAGGACAGCAGTGGCAGGTAGGTGTTGGCTTGAGCTCCATCGCTGAAAGTGATCTTCCAGTCCACTTGCCCATCTCGTGATGCACTGACGGTGGCTGTGATCTGAGTCTGTGGAACAGGTTGTCCATTGAGCGTGCCATCCAGACTGCCTTCCAGCTCTTCCACTCCAGGAACAGCGGTGAGAGTGGATCGAGTCAAGAAGGTGATGGATCTGCCATCTTCACTGACCTGGGTGTCCGTCCTCTCAAGAGTCAGAACGAGAGCGGGTGTGGGGGCCTCTGGGTCCACAGGGCTGTAGTTGATGCTGACGGAGATGGTGACGTTGCCTGCCAGCACTTGTTCTCCCAGCAGAATGCCGACTGGGTCTTCCTGCAGAAGCAATGCCAGTGGAAGCAGCTGTGAGGCGTCAAAGCTTGGCGGGTGCGATCCAGAGATGCGGCTGTTGTACTCCAGAACTGGGGGCTGTGTGGCAGTGATGCCTCCAGCAGAGGAGACCTCTACTCTCAGCTGCTCTCCAGAGGGGAAGCTGAGCAACACTGTTGCGTTTAATTTCCCATCGCCACTGGACTCCAGGCCGTCCCTCAACTCTTCAGGCCTCTCGTCTGCGGTCAGCCAGCCAGCAGGCAGCACTAGGGCTGGCAGAAAGGGAAGGTAGGTCGGTGCTTCGCTTACCTCTGGTATGCTGAGGTTCCACCTGAGCTGTCCGTCCACTTCGGGGTCGACGGTTGCCCTGATCAGGCTTGCCGGGAGGGTCTCGTTGTCTATACTGCCTTGCAGAGTTCCAGCCACACTCGGCTGCTGCAGAGTGGAGATGACGGAGAAGGTAATTTCTCTGCTGTCGCTGGACAGGTCTTGCTGCTCTAGAGTCAGGCCGAGTGCAGGTCTGGGTGCGGCAGCATCTGCAGGCTGGTAGTTGATGTTCAGGTTGAGGGTTACGGAGGCTTGCGTGGCAGTACCTTGCACACTGCCAGCCGTCTGCTCGCTGAGGATGAGTGCAAGTGGGAACAAGCTGGATGCGTTAAAGTCTTGTGGATGGGAGCCAGATACCTGAGAGGTGAAGACCACTCGGCCAGGCTGTTGTGTGCTGAGTCCTTGCGAAGAGTGCTGCAGCGTCAACTCCTCTCCAGTTTGAAATGTCAGAACTACCATGGCTGTGAAGGAGCCATTGCCGGTCAGTTCCAAACCATCCAGTAGCTGTGGGGGATTTTCTGAGGCCGTCAACCAGCCATAGGGGAGGCTGAGTGAGGGCAGCAGTGGCAGGTAGGTGTTGGCTTGAGCTCCATCGCTGAAAGTGATCTTCCAGTCCACTTGCCCATCTTGTGATGCACTGACGGTGGCTGTGATCTGAGTCTGTGGAACAGGTTGTCCATTGAGCGTGCCATCCAGACTGCCTTCCAGCTCTTCCACTCCAGGAACAGCGGTGAGAGTGGATCGAGTCAAGAAGGTGATGGATCTGCCATCTTCACTGACCTGGGTGTCCGTCCTCTCAAGAGTCAGAACGAGAGCGGGTGTGGGGGCCTCTGGGTCCACAGGGCTGTAGTTGATGCTGACGGAGATGGTGACGTTGCCTGCCAGCACTTGTTCTCCCAGCAGAATGCCGACTGGGTCTTCCTGCAGAAGCAATGCCAGTGGAAGCAGCTGTGAGGCGTCAAAGCTTGGCGGGTGCGATCCAGAGATGCGGCTGTTGTACTCCAGAACTGGGGGCTGTGTGGCAGTGATGCCTCCGGCAGAGGAGACCTCTACTCTCAGCTGCTCTCCAGAGGGGAAGCTGAGCAACACTGTTGCGTTTAATTTCCCATTGCCACTGGACTCCAGGCCATCCCTCAACTCTTCAGGCCTCTCGTCTGCGGTCAGCCAGCCAGCAGGCAGCACTAGGGCTGGCAGAAAGGGGAGGTAGGTCTGTGCTTCGCTTTCCTCTGGTATGCTGAGGTTCCACCTGAGCTGTCCGTCCACTTCGGGGTCGACGGTTGCCCTGATCAGGCTTGCCGAGAGGGTCTCGTTGTCTATACTGCCTTGGAGAGTTCCAGCCACACTCGGCTGCTGCAGAGTGGAGATGACGGAGAAGGTAATTTCTCTGCTGTCGCTGGACAGGTCTTGCTGCTCTAGAGTCAGGCCGAGTGCAGGTCTGGGTGCGGCAGCATCTGCAGGCTGGTAGTTGATGTTCAGGTTGAGGGTTACGGAGGCTTGCGTGGCAGTACCTTGCACACTGCCAGCCGTCTGCTCGCTGAGGATGAGTGCAAGTGGGAACAAGCTGGATGCATTAAAGTCTTGTGGATGGGAGCCAGATACCTGAGAGGTGAAGACCACTCGGCCAGGCTGTTGTGTGCTGAGTCCTTGCGAAGAGTGCTGCAGCGTCAACTCCTCTCCAGTTTGAAATGTCAGAACTACCATGGCTGTGAAGGAGCCATTGCCGGTCAGTTCCAAACCATCCAGTAGCTGTGGGGGATTTTCTGAGGCCGTCAACCAGCCATAGGGGAGGCTGAGTGAGGGCAGCAGTGGCAGGTAGGTGTTGGCTTGAGCTCCATCGCTGAAAGTGATCTTCCAGTCCACTTGCCCATCTCGTGATGCACTGACGGTGGCTGTGATCTGAGTCTGTGGAACAGGTTGTCCATTGAGCGTGCCATCCAGACTGCCTTCCAGCTCTTCCACTCCAGGAACAGCGGTGAGAGTGGATCGAGTCAAGAAGGTGATGGATCTGCCATCTTCACTGACCTGGGTGTCCGTCCTCTCAAGAGTCAGAACGAGAGCGGGTGTGGGGGCCTCTGGGTCCACAGGGCTGTAGTTGATGCTGACGGAGATGGTGACGTTGCCTGCCAGCACTTGTTCTCCCAGCAGAATGCCGACTGGGTCTTCCTGCAGAAGCAATGCCAGTGGAAGCAGCTGTGAGGCGTCAAAGCTTGGCGGGTGCGATCCAGAGATGCGGCTGTTGTACTCCAGAACTGGGGGTTGTGTGGCAGTGATGCCTCCAGCAGAGGAGACCTCTACTCTCAGCTGCTCTCCAGAGGGGAAGCTGAGCAACACTGTTGCGTTTAATTTCCCATCGCCACTGGACTCCAGGCCGTCCCTCAACTCTTCAGGCCTCTCGTCTGCGGTCAGCCAGCCAGCAGGCAGCACTAGGGCTGGCAGAAAGGGAAGGTAGGTCTGTGCTTCGCTTTCCTCTGGTATGCTGAGGTTCCACCTGAGCTGTCCGTCCACTTCGGGGTCGACGGTTGCCCTGATCAGGCTTGCCGGGAGGGTCTCGTTGTCTATACTGCCTTGCAGAGTTCCAGCCACACTCGGCTGCTGCAGAGTGGAGATGACGGAGAAGGTAATTTCTCTGCTGTCGCTGGACAGGTCTTGCTGCTCTAGAGTCAGGCCGAGTGCAGGTCTGGGTTCGGCAGCATCTGCAGGCTGGTAGTTGATGTTCAGGTTGAGGGTTACGGAGGCTTGCGTGGCAGTACCTTGCACACTGCCAGCCGTCTGCTCGCTGAGGATGAGTGCAAGTGGGAACAAGCTGGATGCATTAAAGTCTTGTGGATGGGAGCCAGATACCTGAGAGGTGAAGACCACTCGGCCAGGCTGTTGTGTGCTGAGTCCTTGCGAAGAGTGCTGCAGCGTCAACTCCTCTCCAGTTTGAAATGTCAGAACTACCATGGCTGTGAAGGAGCCATTGCCGGTCAGTTCCAAACCATCCAGTAGCTGTGGGGGGTTTTCCGAGGCCGTCAACCAGCCATAGGGGAGTGTCAGCGAGGGTAGGAGGGGTAAGTAAACGTCAGCTTGGGATGCATTTACAAAAGTTATTCTCCAGTCCAACTGTCCATCTAGTAGTGGATGTACGTCAGCTTGTATTATGGAAAGTGGAATACTTTGTCCTGCAATTTGCCCAGCAAGGTTGCCAATCAAGGAGTTGACTGGAAGTGGAGTTGGTGTTGGAGAGACTGTATGAACAGAAATTATAGTATGTAGGTTGGTTATGATGTACTTGTTGGAGGCAGCTGCCATGTTGTTTACATAAAACAATAAGTATGCATCAAGGATCAAGGAACAGGTACATGTAAACGTGTTACAAACACATATTACGTAACCATGGACTAACGAGACCTTATACTTTGTTTAGGAAAGGAAATTGTTTCTCACATGTTTCGAGGGGCAACTGCACTCCTGGTAGCCGCGGTTAAACGGTAGCACAAGCTAAGCGTGGCAGTTCGTTCCAATTATCACATGAGTACCATGATGGCTATATATATATATAGGGAAGATCAGAAATGACTTAGAGATACCGAATAATAGCCGCGTTGCAACCCCTCACCGTAGCGCGAACGGTATTGCAATTCGTTCCAATTAACGCACATGCCACGTGGCAACCACGCTCAGTCGATCGTGAGCAATGGCGACCAAAAGGAAGACAAGACATTATTACAGCACTCACAACTTAGCCAGCACGGTGAGTTTCGGCATGTAAGCGTCAGTGAACGACAGCGATCACGGCCGTGTGGTCAGAATCTTCGTGTGCCTTTCCTAAGAACGGTACTGCCGCCGGAAGTCGAACAGAGCGCTTGAGCAATGGCGGCCAACGGCGAGACAAAAGCGTTCATATCTCTACCACCAAAGTGAGTTTCAGCACAATTATTTTGATTTTGTGTCACTGCATCATAGCGATCATTAGAATACATTACATTACGCGGCACAATTTTCTCTATACCAGGAGTGTAATGACTTGTTGGAAGGGTAGCCTGGTGTATTTTGCAGGGCGGCATGAAAAGAAATCTGGGCATGAAACGAAGATTATGCATGCCTAGAGCATGTTCTTCTTGGATGATCTGGTAAGTATTTGTGCAGATAGCTAAAAACATACACAGATCACATAATATCTCTTCATCAGCAAATACTGCGTAGTAGTGCAAGAGAATTTTTGAGGTTTGGGCTCCCGTCTGCCTCTCAGTAATTTGACGCAAAAGTGCTCGAGTAGTGAGTCTAATTGCCTAGGTCCAAATACCCTGGAGCAAAGCTACCAGCAAAAAATTTAATCGAATAGTACATCGTAACCTTAAGGTTCTCAGCACACCCACTTCTATGATGGCTAGCATTTTATTTTGAAAATGCTTGGATGTGATACCTCACATAATAATTACATCATTTTTAGCCACGCTCACTACTTCCTGTAAACAAACATGGCTGATTGGTTATAATGCCAATTAATATCGATTTGTTGTTAGGCAGCATGTTAAACATTCGCTATTAGTGGAGTTGAGCATGAAGGTTTCTAAAGCTAATCTAGGTTTTCACATTGATTTTCTGTTTTGCTCTTGAAGTGTCGGCTTGTGAGTGCCATGTGTCTGAACCAGGATCGAGGCATACAAGTTCTCAAATCGGTATGTTTCGGAAATCTATCAAGGTGAGAATCTCATAATAGTCCTGACGATCACATTCTCAAGCAGAATGAGTGACTACTGGGCAGGTTTACATGCTGCCTAGAAAGCCTTCAGCTGCCTTTTAGGCTTCTTCGCTCCATTAAACAGTCACACTCCACCGTAGCTAACAGCATGGTACAGCCCAAACTCTGCAGTTGCATACCAAAACGCTAAGTGAGCTGACTCAACATCACCATCACAACTTCACTTCCTTGACACTATTATTCAATTTTCTCCATTGCACAAGTGGTCATGGACCTGCTTGTGTTCACTGACCCATGGCTAAATGCACACATCAGTTGGATGTGGTAACAAAAGCAATCAGTATAACAATGTTTGAACTACTTACTGGTGAAGAATTTCAAACTAGCCACCGTCTAGTACAAGACTGAATACTAGCTCCACCAAATCCATAAACATGTACGTAGTTGCAAAATTAAAGACTGAAGGATCGCGGTGTATTAATCTATTGCACCTCTCAAGCTTCAACTCAGAGTTGGAGGGTCAAAGGTCATAGCCCTAGCTATAGCACCCACACCAAGCGCAGACAAAGGCAGCTCTTCCAACATTCAAAAGCCATTCTTCATAGTCAACAACAAGCGACTAACAGAAGACTGATACTTTGGATGGCAGAAACATGAGCCAACAGCGCTACAAATTGTACCATAATTCCGTAATCTATCCTCGTTACGTGAAATTGGTTGGGACGTGCCTTAACACGCCTGAGCACAATAAGCTATGTTCTACAGCACTTATGGTCCATACTAAACACAATACTTTCATGCTATAAGCTTGTTGAGCTGCACAGCATTTTCCTACCTCCAAATTGTGTTGTCATGAGAACGGGAATGGTACTGGTTGGTGAAATTGAAGGTGGCACTGCAGGGAATAGTAAAGACAAAGAAATCTCAAGGATTGCAAATTTGTATGTAACACCTCACACTCACAAACACAAATTCACACTAATGTTCAACTAAATTAAGAGCAATGTGCCGGATTCACACATATTTGGGCTATTTATTCTCACAAAATGAACACCTCATTCATTTCACATACCTGTTCCTCCTAAACAACAGAATAAGAATGCTACCCTACACACTCCAAATGTTGCCACTTCAGATCTTCTTCTGCATTCACTTATGCCCAACAGATTCCTTATGATTTGACCAAGTTTGCAGCAATCACAGCACCGGTTGTCCTCTGTACGACAACTCTCTCCTGATTGCATACTCGACAAGCACTCCGTGCGATCCTCAGGAACTCCTAATACTGCACGAATCACTCCAAATCTGCAACAATCTGCAAATCAGTATTAGATCAGTATTAGAAAGAACTCACCAGAACAACTAAGTATTCACTATACGTAATACACATAACACCACTGCTGGGGTGAAATTGTGCCGCATAATATTTAACGTTTGACTACTTAAGACCGGTCTACAAAGATTCGGACTACACCATCGCCATTGCTATCACGGACAGTCCCAAACGTCTAACTTCTGGTGCTGAAACTCACCTCCGTGGTGGAGATACAAGCTCTTTGCCTTCCTGCTGGCTGTCATTGCTTGAGCGCTCTTTTTGACTTTCTGAGCGCACAAACATTCTGACCACACAGTTGCGATTACCATTGTTCAGTGATGCGTATGTGCCGAAACTCATTTAGTTATCACTGCCTACCCGAACGATCAATCAACAGAGCATGGTCATCATGTGACGTGAACGTTAATTCGAATGAGCTCTAATGCACTACATAAGAGTTTCTTCAAGCAGTGCAGTTTCCAATTTCAAACTTAACCAGAAATTTGATGGCAAAGTAGACTTATCACAATCATAACATGATCTACTGCAGTACCTACCTTCTGAGGGCAGAGCAATCGTTGGGGTAACAACTGGACTAGGAAGCAAAATGACACTAGGTGTCACCATAGCTGTTGGTGGGGATGTCACATTCGGATCAATCGGAATAAAACGCTCCAACAATGAACTACTGGTAAACGTAATAAATGAATTCTCGCGACCAAAATCATGGTGTTCAAGTGTCAGAACAAGTGCAGGTCTGGGTGTGGCAGCATCTGCAGGCTGGTAGTTGATGTTCAGGTTGAGGATTACGGAGGCTTGCGTGGCAGTACCTTGCACACTGCCAGCCGTCTGCTCGCTGAGGATGAGTGCAAGTGGGAACAGGCTGGATGCATTAAAGTCTTGTGGATGGGAGCCAGATACCTGAGAGGTGAAGACCACTCGGCCAGGCTGTTGTGTGCTGAGTCCTTGCGAAGAGTGCTGCAGCGTCAACTCCTCTCCAGTTTGAAATGTCAGAACTACCATGGCTGTGAAGGAGCCATTGCCGGTCAGTTCCAAACCATCCAGTAGCTGTGGGGGATTTTCTGAGGCCGTCAACCAGCCATAGGGGAGGCTGAGTGAGGGCAGCAGTGGCAGGTAGGTGTTGGCTTGAGCTCCATCGCTGAAAGTGATCTTCCAGTCCACTTGCCCATCTCGTGATGCACTGACGGTGGCTGTGATCTGAGTCTGTGGAACAGGTTGTCCATTGAGCGTGCCATCCAGACTGCCTTCCAGCTCTTCCACTCCAGGAACAGCGGTGAGAGTGGATCGAGTCATGAAGGTGATGGATCTGCCATCTTCACTGACCTGGGTGTCCGTCCTCTCAAGAGTCAGAACGAGAGCGGGTGTGGGGGGCTCTGGGTCCACAGGGCTGTAGTTGATGCTGACGGAGATGGTGACGTTGCCTGCCAGCACTTGTTCTCCCAGCAGAATGCCGACTGGGTCTTCCTGCAGAAGCAACGCCAGTGGAAGCAGCTGTGAGGCGTCAAAGCTTGGCGGGTGCGATCCAGAGATGCGGCTGTTGTACTCCAGAACTGGGGGCTGTGTGGCAGTGATGCCTCCAGCAGAGGAGACCTCTACTCTCAGCTGTTCTCCCGAGGGGAAGCTGAGCAACACTGTTGCGTTTAATTTCCCATCGCCACTGGACTCCAGGCCGTCCCTCAACTCTTCAGGCCTCTCGTCTGCGGTCAGCCAGCCAGCAGGCAGCACTAGGGCTGGCAGAAAGGGAAGGTAGGTCGGTGCTTCGCTTTCCTCTGGTATGCTGAGATTCCACCTGAGCTGTCCGTCCACTTCGGGGTCGACGGTTGCCCTGATCAGGCTTGCCGGGAGGGTCTCGTTGTCTATACTGCCTTGCAGAGTTCCAGCCACACTCGGCTGCTGCAGAGTGGAGATGACGGAGAAGGTAATTTCTCTGCTGTCGCTGGACAGGTCTTGCTGCTCTAGAGTCAGGCCGAGTGCAGGTCTGGGTGCGGCAGCATCTGCAGGCTGGTAGTTGATGTTCAGGTTGAGGGTTACGGAGGCTTGCGTGGCAGTACCTTGCACACTGCCAGCCGTCTGCTCGCTGAGGATGAGTGCAAGTGGGAACAAGCTGGATGCATTAAAGTCTTGTGGATGGGAGCCAGATACCTGAGAGGTGAAGACCACTCGGCCAGGCTGTTGTGTGCTGAGTCCTTGCGAAGAGTGCTGCAGCGTCAACTCCTCTCCAGTTTGAAATGTCAGAACTACCATGGCTGTGAAGGAGCCATTGCCGGTCAGTTCCAAACCATCCAGTAGCTGTGGGGGATTTTCTGAGGCCGTCAACCAGCCATAGGGGAGACTGAGTGAGGGCAGCAGTGGCAGGTAAATTGCAGCTTGAGATGCATTTCCAAAACTTATTCTCCAGTCTAGCTGTCCATCACCTTCTTGGTGTATGTCAGCTTGTAATAGAGAAAGTGGAATTCGTTGTCCGCCAATGTCACCTGTGAGATTGCCAATGAAGGAGTTCACCATAGATGAAGTAGGTGTTGGTGACACTGTGGGAAGTGGAAATGGATACGTGACTTTGTATATTCAAGTTCACAGTGTCAAATTGAACAAAACAAGTTCTCTAGTGGTCCAAACTATCACAGCATATTAAGGTATCACACTTTTAGTATTGGCCACAGTGATTAACTATCAGTTGGGAAAAAAATTACATGGCTGGTAGGGGGAAAGATTGTCCCGCGTAATTAAATAGTGAATGTTTGACTATTTCCGAATGGCCTACCATCATGATCACTGCTATACCGAGTCGACAACTCCCCGCCATTATAGACCACACAGGAGCGGTGACAGCAAAAACTACTGAAGATGTTGACTGCAACTACATTAAAGAGCGGATCTACAGCTATCATCCATAGAGGCGAACTGGAAGTCTTATCTCCACCCATTACTATACACTACCATCAGGCTTCTCTGCATACTACGGTACATGTTTTTAAAATGGGACGCATTAATTTTGTGGAACCGCTTCCGTCACAACTCCGGATTTACGCACGCAACAAACACAGTTATAGAAGGCCTAAACAAAGCTCCAAAGATTCGTATGCGAAGCTGCACCATTTTTGAACTTAGGTATGTACAAAGCCAGCACTTTCGGGAGAAGCCTTCCACATCTTCGGAAGAAGTCTTCCGATTTGCACTGCAAACGCATGTCAGAAATTTCCTCCATGAAAATTAGACTCAGGCCTAAATATCCCTGAGCAGATACAAGGATATAACACACAAGCAAACACATATTGCATATACTCACCAATGGTAGGGGTAGGTTCTTCGAACAGAATATCTACAGTAAAGATAATTATAAGCACCATTATATACATGTATACATAAGTACATTATGTGTATGTGGGTAGATATAAGGCACAGCCATTGGTTAAATATACCCATGTTGTGTGTACATATCATGTAGCAAACGAACCACCAGCATGAAAAGAAGACACATCAACTGTTACAGCATGATAACAGGGATGAAAATAACGGCCGGCCATCGGCCAAAATCCGTTCGTATAGCTAGTTTGGCCGTCCATTTCACTTCACAATCGGTCATTACGGCCGGACAAGAGGTGCGCATGCGCCTGCAATAATTCAATTTTCACCACGTGTAGAAAATGCAGAGTCATCAAAATGGCTTCGACTATTGCGCGTGCGAGCACTTGCAAGCGAAAGACAGTTAGCTGTGGGATCAAGCGCGAGCGGCGCCTCGAAAACGAAGCAATCGAAAAGACAAGTGTCAAAGGAGACTTTCCACAACTGGCAACGGGTATACGAGCGGGAGCATCAGTCTATGACGTGTCTACGTGCTGAAGTGGACAATATGGACAGCTATAGGTCTCTTGTGTCTAGTAGCACTTTGGTGCGTTGTTTGTAGGCCTACGCAGTATAAGACTAGAATATTGTGCAATCATGACCAATTACTGTAGTGCATGTATGTATGTTCTTGCTGTGCAATGTTCCTCAAAGAAATTAATGTTAGATCAACATTCAATGGTGGCAGGTCAAGCTACATTGTGGTCTGACAAAGTTCAGGCTGTTGTGAAATAGTTATTTTCATCCCTGGATAACCTCACCCTAGTGTACCAGAACACAACTGGTGCAGATATCCACAAAGAGTTTGGTTAACTCAACAGGGCAGCTGTCATATTAATCACTCCAGTGCTGACTAAAGCAGTAGTAGGTAATGGCTGACGTTGCACAGCAAAGCAGTGTTGTTTCAACTGCTCAAGGGTCGATCACAGGTTCATTTATGTGACGTAAAAGTTCACCATAACTTCCTAGCTGGGAAATAGAATATGCACTAGCAGAAAGGGTGGGACAGGGGGAGCTGTGTTGGTGTCACCCACTGGGTGACAGCTTATGGCTGTGCTTGGGGAGCTGTGTTGGTGCCACTCACTGGGTGACAGCTTATGGCTGTGCTTGGGGAGCTGTGTTGGTGCCACCCACTGGGTGACAGCTTATGGCTGTGCTTGGGGAGCTGTGTTGGTGCCACTCACTGGGTGACAGCTTATGGCTGTGCTTGGGGAGCTGTGTTGGTGCCACTCACTGGGTGACAGCTTATGGCTGTGCTTGGGGAGCTGTGTTGGTGCCACTCACTGGGTGACAGCTTATGGCTGTGCTTGGGGAGCTGTGTTGGTGCCACCCACTGGGTGACAGCTTATGGCTGTGCTTGGGGAGCTGTGTTGGTGCCACCCACTGGGTGACAGCTTATGGCTGTGCTTGGGGAGCTGTGTTGGTGCCACTCACTGGGTGACAGCATATGGCTGTGCTTGGGGAGCTGTGTTGGTGCCACTCACTGGGTGACAGCATATGGCTGTGCTTGTTCTTGGCTATAGAAAGCCTAGCTTCGGTCAGTACTGGGTAGCCCAAGATTAAGATTCCACAATGAGCATCGGCTGAGAAAGAGTTAAGCAGTCATTGGCTGGGAAAAGAGTTAAGCAGTCTGCCCAGCCAGGCTATACTTGTGTTAGGAATACTGTGCTTGTGTCATTCTGCTCCAGAGGAGTTTGTGTAGTTGATTGCAATGGCTGCACAAAATGGTCTAGAGTTTCACCACAATGCATTCATGCCAGGCCCAATTACAAGAAGTTGCAGTAGTGCACATGCCCCTAGCTACCTCAGTTGCCAAGCAACCTAGTTGCCGAGAAATAGTTTCCAAGCAACCAGTCCAGGCTTTCACATACAGCCAGGTCATTTTGTACTACTGGATTGGCACAAATGGGACCAGCAGTAAAACCATAATAGACAGGTGACAGGTTCCACTTTAACAAACTGTTAAACCTTCTCAAAGGGTATTATTCTATCAACAAATCAGGTGAGCTGATAAACCTTCTTGGCCTAAGTTGATTCCCCAGCCTAATTAGATTTCCCAGCCTAATTGGATTTCCAAGCCTTTGTAGTAGTTGCTACTGTAGTACAATCCCATATGTAGGTACGTAGCCTGCAACTCCAATCACAAAGGCAGAGATTGAATAACAACTCTGATTTCAGCAAATTGTCTTTGTGCTATCTATTAAAAGATTGAGCTGGGAAATTCGCTAACAAGTAATATTGTATTCACATGCATGGCCTTACTCAACAATTCCACAGACTTAGAGAACATACCAGTTTCATCGAGGCAGCAGGCCAGGAACACAGGGCGACATTCATCAAATGTTGCTATTTCTGCTCTCGGAGAGCATTCATCAATGCCAAGCACCATTCTGATCAATTGTCCAAGCTTACAACAGTCACAGCACTCTCTACTGACAACACCACATTCGTCGTCAGTTTGAATAGAGTTACATTCTGTTCGTGCTGCTGGGACCCCTGTAACGCCACGCCTCGCTCCATCCTGCACACAGCACTCCCTCAGGACTACATAAGAAACAAGAGGGGCATGAAATCATAGCTTATGTGCAAGCATACATTCCAATTTCGGGAACTTGTCATGTAATGAAGGGCTGGTGGGGAGTGTTCAAGGTAGCATTATACCTTTACTGTTAGGGTACCTTTAACCGTCAGGGCCCCGATAGTACCTAACGGTAAAGGTATAATGCTACCTTAAGGCCACCAATCTCCTGTTATAAAGCAGCAGCTAGGCAGATATTTGTGCTTCATCTGTTCCCACAAACAGTCTGTTACCATAGCAATTTACAGCTAGAGGTCATACCACATATATGGGCAAGCCTGAGTAACCCCACACTGGTGAGTGTTCATTTTCCACTACCAATATACATGTTAGCATCTTTGCATTACACGCGTACCTACAATCCATATTAGTAGGCGTGGTTTCGTGTATGAACTTAATTGTTAGAGAGGTTCTGTGTCCATGGCCTGGCCATGCTGTAGTCAGCTTATTGTTATGATTCCGGGCAAGAGTTGCTCACAGACCTCGCGTAGTTCACACCATGAAGTGGTCGCCAGTCCAGCAGGGACGCGGCTAGCTCCAGCTCGACTCCACATGTAGCTGCTCTAGCTCTGCAAGCCCTGAAGGCCCCGCTCGCTTGTACCCTAGCCTCTGGCTATGCAAGATTATTGTAGAGTTGCAGTATAAACAGATGTCGACTGTTTTTGACTCCATATGTAGCTGTTTGACTCCATATGTAGCTGCTCCAGCTCTGCAAGCCCTGGAGCACCGCACGCTCGTCCACTGATCTGTTTCTCAAGGTTGTAGTTCTTGCACCGTCGAGCCCTCGCAGCAAATAAAACTCAGTTGGCCGGCAGGAAACCCGCAACATTCCTATCAACTTCCTGAGCGTGACATATTCCGGTACGTACGTATGTATACATACATACATATAGTGAGAAATAGATCCCCCATTCAGAGCCTCGCGCTAATGCGCTCAGCAATAGTGGAAGTTTGTTTCGCATGTATTGGTCCATTCTCTAATTATGCTGTATCCCTTGGTGGGCGTGGCTATAAACTTTTGATGCACGTACTGCCTGCCCACATGAAATTAAATGTGATGGATATATTATACCCATGCACGTATATACTAAAGACTTGCCTCTCTCTTGGCATAAACAAGATTACAGCAAGACAATCAGCTGGCTCCGATGCTCTAGCGGTTTTTCCCTGGTGAGATCAACCGTCATGTGCCTGCGAGGAGCACACTCCTCGTTCCACCACCAGCCAAGCAAGTAGACTACGATGTCCCAATGATGTGGCCATCAGTGAAGGCCGTGTTCCAAGCCATTCAGTGAGTGAACACCGAACTAGTAGCATTTTCAACTTTAACCCTGAACCTCCCACATTGCATATTATCTGCTCGATACGTAAAGCTAGCTACACGTAAACCAAGGATAATAATTACGTGGATTGGAAACAGCATTACAAATTATGTCACAATCCGTGTTGCGCGTGCGGGCGTTAGCCTCGCTCCCAGATCAGACTTCTTCCTGAAACTCAATAGCCTAATGCAGCAACCACAGAAGCATTGACAGCAAGTAGTTTCATATCGCTAGGTGCTTTCTTAGTCGAGATACGTGTCACAGGCCCAATTGAGAGGCTGCGTACCTAGCTTCCGTTCTTACGAGGCAAAGAAACTCAATAGCCAAATGCAGTAACAACACAAGCATCGATAGCAAGTTGTTTCATCTCTCTGGGTGCTTCCTTGGTCAAGATACAAAGTAAGCGCAACGCGGAATACGTAGTAATTTTATATTGCCGTTTCCAATCCACGTAATTATCTTTGCGCAAACATACAAATGCCGTCATTCAGCATCTTCCTCACCGTTATTATCAGGGTATGGAATGCGTAGTTCAGCGGCCTGGCGAACAACGCGGTCAGCTGTAAGGTAGGTGGGCAATAGAGCCGGTGAATGTATTCCATCGTGGAATAGAGACGGACAGGATGTTTGCGACGCGTGGACAGAGAACAGGTAGGTACGGCCCAGAGTCAATCTGAGGCCACATCTCATCGAATTGTTGTCTAGCTCAATTAGTAGCAATTGCAGTCCTTCGTGAATAGTCCAGCAGATACTGGGGGCAGCGGGTACATCTGCACCATTGGTCTTGATGCCATAGGTTCGTTCGTCGATTCTTGTCCTAACTGTGCCAGAAAATGACGAGTCTGCGTAAGGGGACGGCAGTGCAACCAAATCTGGACACTCTTCAGTATGCGCAGAAACATACAGCACACTCAACAGCACCAGAGCAAGCCCTGATGCCATTGTACTACCACATGCACAGTGTTGTTAGCCAGAAACGTGCATGATTATTAGCTACCACTGAAGCCGCATGCAGCTGTCGCAACCACAGAACTTCAACACCCACGTCAAAGTTTTCACAGTCATGCTTTCCAGGTAAATACGTATCAAGATAATGAAGACCTATCCTGGTCGTTATGGATTATTATCTAGCAATGGCCTCGTTCCCACGCGGCTGTAGGCTGTACCCTCGTGTTGCTATATCAACTGCAACATATCAACTGCAGCTACCAAACTTGGTTAAACAAACATGGTGTTTTTGCAGTGTAATGGGGAGAAGTTAAGGTTATGGGATACTCGTGTGCTCGCTGTGCGAAATGTATTGGGAAATGTATACTTCAGCTCGCTAACCAAAAACCTCTGGTACGAAGAGCGTGAGCAAATTGATTCTTGAGGTGCAGGTACGCCAGGGGTGGTGGCACAGGGGGGGGGGCAAGAGCCCCCCCCCAACTCCTAGCAGCTAGCTACTATTAAACAGCCAACGGCTGCCCTATACTTAGGCTGAAAACCATTGGGATTGCTTGCTGCAGGGCTTCGTAACTTTGAAGTGTGGTAAGTGGTGTGAAGGGTTGCTCACAAAACTTCGTACATGATCTCAATTGTGACGGGGCATACGCATGTACGGTCTGGGGACCCGGGCGGGGCGCGTGGGTGGAGGATAGGTAATAGAATGGCCCAATGGGAGATAACATTCCATTACTGGAAGATGAAGCCATGCAGAAGCCATGTGCTAGCGGTGCCAGCTGTGCTTAAATTTGCGCACCTCCTTATACGGGTGTCTGGAACGAGGCAGGTTTCCCTTTTCTGAGTATGTAGAGTAGACGTCATAGGTCCCATGCATATTCTTGACTACAGGAACAATTATTTAGTACAGAAAACAAACTCCAACCTTTTATTGAAGCGTTGGAAACAGTCCTATAATATCATCTAGCTACACGCCCCAGACCTTCTACGCCGGAAAGATGGGTTTCCGCAAGCACACAATTCAATTGCTATGTAATTGCGCTTTAATTCATAGTCTTGTTCCCAGACCATTTTTCGTGCCGGAGGGGATATTGGTCTGGAAACAAGACTACTTCAACCAGGAGCAAGAAAGAAGCATTTTATGGTCCATTAGTCCGTCCCAGTGAATATATACTGCTAGACCAGAGGAGGGAGGACATGACGTCATGTCTTGACAAAATCAGTGGTGGATGGTGATGGAGGGTGATGGATGGTGATGGATGGTGATGGATGGTGATGGATGGTGATGGATGGTGATGGATGGTGATGGACGGATATGGACGGATATGGACAGATATGGACGGATATGGACGGTGATGGAGGGTGATGGACGGTGATGGAGGGTGATGGATGGTGATGGATGGTGATGGATGGTGATAACATGTAGGAGGGTGAGAGGGTGAACCACTGCAAATATGGGTGTCACCCTAATAATTAGCCTGGGAACGAGGCTACCTCATAGTGAGGGTGAGTTGGAAGGTCTGGGATCGTAATTTCAACTGTGAACATTCTGCAAAGGGCATAACTGTTGTCTAAATAAAATCGCAACGGTCAAAATATTTTGACAATAGAGACTACCAGCTCAAGGGCATCTTATGATCTTTTATTCACACTGAGACCATAAGTGCATACCACAGGTCACCATGCAGCATGAAGGCATCAATTAGCACTAGCTACCTAGCAACTCTGTGCATGTTATGATATTACTAACTACACAATGAAGCCTTATCAAAAAAATATTCCTTCCAGGAAAATCTCACAAATGCATTCCTTTGCTCAATCCTCTGCTCTAAATCTGCCAAACGTACAGTTTCCAACAGATCAATGTTACTGCATAAGCACACACAAAACAACATAATCCCAACATAAGCTTTGAGCACTTGTTAGCTAATCCACATGCCACATAGGATGCATGGGAGTACAAAGGGTAGATTACTTGCATCAGCTGGAATGAATGTTGAGGAGAATATGAATATGTTGCTGTGGTATGATACACTTGATGAATGCTGAACAATGCATGTAGTATGTTGCTGCATACAATTTAATCGCAGAGTGGTTACCCTGGACTACTTGCATTAGGCAATTGAGAGGAAGATTATCATAGAGGACTTAATGGAAAAATTCTTGGACCAGCTGTTGAATCCAAGACCTTGATCAGATGCTCTTACCACTAAGCCATGGACTGGGCCCACAGCCGATCGAGAGGAGCGATCAATCTAGCCGCTAGCCCCTCTCCACCTGGCCATTACGTGTGCATGCGGCGAAGCACACCAAGGATGCACAGTGAAGCCAGTAAAGATAAAGTCTTGTCTTGTTTGCTACATGTACGCAGTGTACATGTAGCAAACAAGACAAGACTTTATCTTTACGTATTGTGTATACGTAGGGCATCGATGCATCCTGCATAGCCTCATAGTTCCCAGGCTTACAGCATGCAAAAGCTGGTGGTGTACAAAGCCTGGGAACGAGGCTAGGCATGCAGCTATATAGCACACTATAATATGGTAGGTAACTTGGGCTAGGAATGAGATACCAAGCTGGGATTCACACCATTGCAATCAGCGTGAATGGAGCATTCCAATGATGTTCATTTTGATGTCAGTTGAATTTTGACCCAAAATCCATGGGTTATATATATAGCCTATGGTCGAGTGCGATTTTTGACAAACATGACTGAGATTAATATTCATATTTAGTGCATCACTTGAAGGTTCTTTATATGCTGACCACAATGGCACACTCCCAGCTTCATATCTCATCCACATACCCATACCAAGTGCAACATTCTTGGTTCATTGGTCCATTATTGGCAGAAATGGCACACACATCAGTCACCCTATGGAACAGGAGTGATGTTTCTGCCAAATTTAGTTTAACGCTAAAATTGGTGTGTCATTTTGTGCCATAGTTGGTATAAAAGCTTTCCAAAATGTGCCAATTTTGGCACAAAACATACCTCCACCAGCTGCAGTTTTAAAAATTGCTAATACCTTAAAAGACTGCACCCTGCTCACTGTTCCTAAACCGATTCGAACCCCTGCTGAGATTGTTGATTGTTTCAACCACCTGGAATAAGTATACTCTGATCTTCCCAGACACAACGTACCAGTCTATTGCTCGTAAGGTCAGGAGGCTTGATGCATATTTCTACGATTATGCAGTTATGATCACATCTGGAGTAAGCTACTGTAGAACCTGACAATTAATGCAGCTCATTAGAAATCAATTTGCTGGTATGAAATTATAGTGTATCTCAAAACTTTGGACTGTGGTATTCTCCTTCCTGAACCTGCCAAATTGGAAACCAGGAGGAATTAAAGTTATGAAGCTGTCATTATTGCAATGTCACGAAAGAACACCCATGCATGGGTGGTGCACCTTATATGCTCACATAGTGCATTTACAGTGTAAATATTCATGAACATCCTATAGCAGTCTCCCCAGAGGCCCTCTTTAACATTTCCCACTGTTCATTATCCTTATCCAGCCTAGCCTCGGTCCTTTTGGTCACTTATGGCAGTCTGCATATTGGGGATCCTGGGATCCCCAATGTATTCAACTCTTTGTGTCGTAACCTTAATTATTGTGCTATACGTTTGTGCTATATTTTCTTGCAACCTCTGCATAACAATGCTTTATTATGCTAGCAGATCATGCAGCGGAACACTTGGACTTGAGAGTATTTATGTAGTTCTAAAGCTTTGCAACCATGCAGTGCATTTGATCTCAGTAGGCATGCAAGTAGGTATATGTTACACCTGAAGAAATGCTTCAGTATAGATTCCTTGCATCGTCCGCAGTAGCTATGTGACTGTTTTCTCTGCCCACTCATTTGCTGATGGGAATGTATACATTTCAGAATGGTGGACATGGTTATTAATGCTTGCCAGATTAAGAGACCCTATTGAGCACACCCCTAGCTGATACCTGTGATACCTAGAACAACCTCGCAGGAAATGGGAGGCAACTGCATTTATTGTATGATACCACAACACAGAGACAATGCTCAAAGTGGAACTTGTGAGCCTTGACCGACTGAATGAACATACTATGTATGTAAATGAGAATTTGTCTCTCTCCACATCACTTTATGTAGTGAGCAACTGACTCCTTCAGTAAAATATCAGCTAACACTACACTTTATGATCCCATAAAATTGACAATTGACACACTTCAAAAATGGCATGCTATAGCTATAAGACAACACTATATATAGCTATCTAGGAACACAACCGGACCATCCAGATACTCTACGGTATGAGTGTGTGTATATATGTCTTTGTTTGTGTGTGTGTGTGTGTGTGTGTGTGTGTGTGTGTGTGTGTGTGTGTGTGTGTGTGTGTGTGTGTGTGTGTGTGTGTGTGTGTGTGTGTGTGTGTGTGTGTGTGTGTGTGTGTGTGCATGTGTGTGTGTGCATGTGTGTGCATGTGCATGTGTGTGTGTGCATGTGTGTGTGTGCGTGTGCGTGTGTGCATGTGTGTGTGTGTTATGTTTGGGGAAGGGTGTTCCTACTTCTGCGGAGGTGAGGCTAATCAAATTTGGACTCATTTCATAATACAAGCAAATGTGTCATTGAACACATATATGAGGGTGTTTCAACCACTACTTATGCTGTGGAAATCTCCATATAATTTAATAAGTGGCAAGGTTAATTGGTTGCCACTCTCAAACAAATGAACAGTGCCAATCACATCCATAAATGGAAATGATACATGCACACCCATTGCTGAGATTGTGTAACGACAGGTATGTAGCAATGCATAAATAAAGCACTTCACTGCATGGGTCACTGTTGCTGGGCCATGGCTAGCATAGGAAGGTCTACAATCGTCTGTTGCGGTACAATACTCATTTTCTTCCTGCCTGTCCAGGCACTAGGTGAGTTAATAATTTACAGCAATAACAATCTCTATAATGATTGCTTTAATTTTAGGGCAAATCTGTGTGGCACTTGCTTTCCTTTACTGTAGGGAAATGCTGTACACTTCACTATCTGACAGAACCAGTATCCCACTTTACTTGCAATCCATTTCATGAAGACCATCGCCGAATGAAATTAGAATGCAATGCCTACAAGCCACAAGACACTTTGCACTTGGTTGAGATTGAATGGTACAGAATTCTCGCTAGTAAGGGAGATGAAGAACCAGAGCGTTTAACGAATGCAGTTAAAAAGGTGAGAATAAATGACTTCAGAAACAACCGTGGAATCAAAAGGTCACGAATTCAGATTTTCACTCCAGCAAGCCAAGATGTTGGGGATTACTGGTGCAAAGTATTTGTGCGTGACGAGAATGGGACAGAGCTTTATGATACACTACCCAGTCAGAGGGCAACACTCCGGCCTCCTCGGTACTACGAGAGCCTTCCACCATGTCCTTATGTGTTTCTGTTTGAAGCAGTTCGCAACTGTGCTGAAGGACCGAGTGCACCATCTCCATCCTGCCCATCCTCTAATCTCAATCCAGAGGTATCTCCTTCACCTGTTTGGTGGTCTCCCTACAGCAGCATACCCATCACACAAAATACAGTACTAACAGCATCAGTTCGCCCACTTGTGACACCCACAGCAGATCGAAGAAATCTGGCTAACTCAGCTTCTGAAACCCACATCCCTTCATGGGGCTATGGTGTCGTTGTAGCCGGGGTGGTCATTGCTGCAGGTTCTATTCTTGCAGTAATTTTGGTTGCGCTATACCTTCGAAAGAGGACAAAGCGGGAACCCCCAAATTCAACCATGCACCAAGGTATAACAATGCAGCTATAATATAATAGTATGAACACATTATACCTTGGTAAGCTACACATACTTGAAACTCTGATGTGAAGAGGATAAATTACCCTAGCTTGGATGGGAAGTTAGCCCAAGTATCACTAAAATGTATTATAACAGCCTCATACACGTTCCACCAATGCTCCTATATATCACTTTGATGTTCAGCTGCTTTTTTTGCAGGTTTACCGAAGACTCAAACTCGTATGTCAGCTCAACCAAGACGCCCTCTTGTTCTTCCAATAAGTACTAGGCATGCACCAACTGGCCTGTCAGTTTCTAGGCAACCATTTGAGAATGCAGGTGCAAACAACACTATTCCGGTAAAGAAAAGCATGAAGAGCCCAGCCGTGGTGTTTCAGAGTGCTACTGGTCCTGCGCACTTGAACAACAAACCCCCCAAACATCAAGGGGTTTCAAAGGTGGGTGTGGTAGTGCCACAGACTTTGAAAATGAAACCCTCAGCATCTCATACTGTAGTAAAGCAAGGCCATGAGTACCAAATTATTGATCCAGAACTGAAAGATCAAACTAACTTGTATACATCTCCAAAACTCAATAACATTGCTGACGTTAGTGGCAATCCATCTGGATTGGAGGTGAGCCAAAGTGGTACATACTACTACTGCAACGAACGGAAGTACCAAGCCCTCAGCCCAGACACAAAGGACTACATGAGTCTTTACTCCACCCCTGCTCGAAAGCAAGATCACAAGGGAGAGACACAACAATAGCAGCTGGTGGAGTGGGAATAATACATGGCGCAAACAATGTTGCTGAAGAGAACAGTCAGCTCTTACAAACTGTATTGAGTGCATAAATAATAATTATTGTTTGTGAATGCATAAGCATTACTGTAATGCCTTAGTATATATACGTACAATTGTGCCAACATCCATTAACCCATGTGTGTTGGAATTGATCTATTTCATCCCACACAGCGTAATGAACTTGTATACCATGTGCAAGTTTGCACTAAAGGTAATGATCAACAAAGAACTCAACTCTTACAACCTCTGCAGTGAATTTGAAGACATGTTTGCACAAGTTATTGCCTACCGTGATAGGTGGGCTGGTTACCACTCGATTTTTAGATCCCACCGCTTAATTCAGATCAGAGTTTGCCCGATATGCTCGATGAATACAGGTCAGAGTGTAGCTAGCTAGAGTAAAAGTACCTTCAGGGAAGAAAGCCCTTGCATGTCACTGAATTGCCTATCAGTCAGTTGTATGACTTAGTTGATTATTGTGAATGTTAGCCCCTTCTGGATTATATAATTAGGAAGTGAAAGATTGGACCCTGTCACTAAGTTGTGTTTTGCTTAAACCTTAACTGTGGGTCAACACCACTGCATCCAGTTAGCACTTAGCTACATATAATTATTGGCACCACAACATTATTAATTGCGAGTACATCAGTATACACAGACCTCATTATGTTGTCAGCTACAATCTGGTTGTAGAACCCTATTCATGTGAGTGCATCTACAAATAATTACCCACTCGTGTAGTTAATAGTTAAATGAGATTCCGATGTGATATTAGATCCAATAAATCTTTCATTTGTGTGCAGCTGTCGTAAGTGTGCCAGTATTTACACCCACACACTGTGTCACACAAACACGTTTGGATGAGCACAATGGTAAAAACCAACAAGCATTGAAAACGAGATCCAATAAGGTATCAACTTCATCCAATAAGGCTTTGGAGTGATTATTGTATGGCATTCTTCCAGCATTAGGCTTTCAAGTTTCCTATGTGGACAGTGCCCAATTATCCCTTCACCACACCTGGCTTTTTAAGTGCACAAAGTTTTACAACAAATGATTATGCACTTGGGTGGAACAGCTGAGCCAAGCTCAGGCTGCTTCAAAAGACCGCAAAACAGTGGCTGCGTTTTGTAGTAGTATCTTACAGCTAGACCTCACTGACTAATCAGTGTCGAGAGGGATGAACTCCGCAATGTATTGGTTTGCAGCCACAGCACTGCTCTTCGTTCAGTCCCAAGTCCATGGAGCAGACGGTAGGCTCAAGTAGCTACAATCAATACACTAGCTCAGGCAATAAATGCCTGAGTAACAAAAGTATACCCGGGTAGTTAGAATAAGTATACTTTGCTGTGCTGCTATAGTGTTGCGCATGCCTGGCTATAGTTAGTACTTTAGCTGTGCTGCTATATTGCTGCAGGCCATCTACATACAATCAATACACTCAGGCAATAAATGCCTGAGTTACAAAACTATACCTGGCTAGTTAGCACTAGCTGTGTTGCTGTGCTGTATATTGCTGCATGCAGAATTATTGTGACATGACTTTAATTACAATCTCCCCATGTAGGTGATTGTAATTTCTACTTCGTAACTCAACCCCCAAAGGAGATCCCCTGCAATCCTTACTCTAGCTCCTCTGATCTCATGGTGGAATGTAACATTGTAAGACCAGATCCAGATAATGTATCTCAACCCTTTGACGCAGTACAGTGGTTCAGAATTCTGGACGCCAACAACAGCGGGAATAGAGTTGAACTTCTGAGGAATGAAATACCGACTAACATCAAAATCAGCACAACCAGAATTGTGGCTGTATCTTCCATGAGTTCCAATGTTGGGTTTCGATCAGTACTGTCCATTAGAAGACTGAATGACATGTCCGCCGCAGGTACCTACTGGTGCCAAGTACAGGTTGAGCAGAACACTGTCCTGCGTTTGGATGGGAGAAAGTTTACTCCCAGCACTAGAACAAAACTCCTACCTGAGGCTGACTACGCTAACGTACCACTATGTGCTGCCAATACAATATTCCTTGATCTCACAGATCCAGTAAAGTGCATCGATAAAAGAAATTCAACTGCAAGCACTGATATTGATCCTGGTTCAACACAGCAAAGTAGTTCAATAAATCATTCCTTGACAGTAACAGTTGCTTTACATTCGAGTGAATCTCTACCAGCATGCTCACCTACTACAGACATTCCTACTGATAACGTTTCGACCATGGGGCTTTCTGATCTTGGAGTCATTGCATTGGTAGCTGTAGGTGTGCCCACTTTTATTTCCTTCATTGTCCTTCTCCTTGTGGTGGTGTTTGCATGCAGAAAGAAGGCAAAGTCAAGACATAAAAGTAGTAAGTTAATTTGTTTTGTGCATTGTACTGTAGAAAAGTCGTACTCGTCATTAACAATGAGATGGATATCGACTCATTTTACATAATTGTATGTTCAATTTGCATTACTCTCCAGCAGGAATACCATACCATATATAGCTATGTAAAAGTTGTGCTACCCTAGTGAGGGCTACAGCAATGCAGTCCCAAAACTGATACCCATCTGAATCCGCATGGCCAAGTCAGTTGCTAATCTCATTAATGTTATGGCTTCTTTTGGCATGCCCACCAGGCCATGACTGATTAGTAAGGAGGTGCTCATAAAATGTGGTGTAGCAGAAAGCAATTCACATGTTGTGTGTAGCACTTCTGTATGCAGTGTACAACTGCATTGGATTGTTGTTGCTATAACAACGGTTACAACTTGTATTTTTGCACATCAGAATCCCGATTGGAACAGTCTTATTTCTTCTTACAGTTACTACTCTGCAACCTCAGTCCTCATCCACAACCTTGGCTTCTGAAACGAGTGATGGAGTGGGTGAATCTGTGGTTCCAGCCGAACTCAACCACAGACTGCAAGTACAGAATTCCACCCTTCCACCACATCTATCTGTTGCTAGGAAACCATCTGCCAACACAGAGTATTCTGAAATTACAGCAAGAAAGGAGAGGAAAGCCACAACCCTGATAGGAAAATTGAAAAATGCATGCCAGCAGGGTTCAAACAAAATGGAAGTGGAAACCTCTACCCAGCAGCTGTACAGAGGCTTAAATGCAGAGTCCATTGATCCAATGCATGAATATGATGCTGCTATGGTGCAAGCGGGAAGTCACAGGGTAGTTCACAATGGCAAAGAATACCTCATAGTTGACCCTAACATGTCGCTGTTTGGTGCCGAGTACACACAGCTTCAGAGTACTAATCCCAGTTCACATCACAATTATGGCACAAAAGCAAACCTTGCACCAACTCAGAGTGACGGAGACTATGTGGTCCCAAGCCACTTAGGAATGCAAAATGGTAATTACCAGGGGCTCAGGACAGACACTCAAGAATATGTAGCTCTATACATGACCCCAGATATGCAAAAACCATCCCCAGGTATGCTAGACGTGAATGGTCATCAGTACCAACTTCCAGATGCTGCTTCCATGGATTCTCCAGGTGTATATGCTGAACCTGAATCCTAGAAACAGCCAGCACTGGGATCAGGTTTGGTGGTGCATATTGAAGTAGCTATTTGAGTAATGTACAATCATGATTGTACAAGTTGTAAAGATTGCATAATTATATACTGTATTTTACTATTCAACGTTATATCGATCAAACGTTGATGATATGGTACTACTGAACAGGAGTACAAGCCTTTACGTGGACAGGACACAACATCTGAATACTAATGGCACTGTATTAATGTGTTGGAGGCAAGGGTTGTGAATATACTGATACAAAATGTGAGTTGGTGCATTACTGGCGTAACAAAGTCAAATGCAACAATAGTAATAATAATTATACCCAAGAACAGATTGGGTTTGAGTACACACAAATTGACAGAACAGGAATATAAGGTTCACACATCAGTTTTCTGAGCAATATGTATCTTTGTATACTTGAGCACTGGTTCCATAGTGGCTGGGTCTAGTTTCTTGTAATGATTTCTGCGGGTTTCTCTGGGCAACATGTGTGGGAAGATTATTGGCCCAGAAAAGTCCGACGTTTCTGTACACGTTGAGTTGTCAACTGCACCACTGTTCTCTGTAGCTAAGAATGTGGGATTAATAGTTGAGGATTTAGCTGTTAGGTTATCATGATCAACGCTAGTTACATTTGGGAACCCTGGTAGAGATCTTGATTTTGCTGTCGACGCTGTGAACTTGGTCATACCCGGGACATTGGAAGTAGGATCCCCATTCACGTTTCTGTCCCAAGCTCTGATAGCTGAGCCTGCAGTAATATCTGTGGTGGAATCTGCGGTGCAGTCAGGTGTGGATCCACCAGTGAAGTCTGCTGTATCACTGTCCGTAAAACCAGCGATGGAACTCTTTGGGTAGTCACTGCTTAGAGTAGAAGACGCAAAACCACCAGTTGTATTTCCAGTGGTAAAACCTTCCGCATAGTGGCTAGATATTGTAGTTGCAGTTGGAAAGCTTGACGTCCCCTTTTTGGAAGGCACAGGGGTTTCATAATGACTTAAGACAGTGGGAACGTAATCATACTCATGGACTGGGAATGCAGATGGGTATGACGGTTCCGGGAACATCGTTCCAGTTTCAGGAATGTTGTCAAGTACATGATAAAACGCAGGATTATGGCCCGATATGCCAACAGCTGGACTATACAATGACTCGTGTACATCCGACTCCAGAGTGTCAGAGGTTTGGAAAGTGGTTCTTGACGTTATACTACTGTTAGGTAACAACTGTGTAGTACTGTCATCTCTCTCAAGAAATTGGCTGTTAGCCACAGAGGGTCTTACAGTGGGATTATGGAGGGCCATGTCTTTCCCTTGTTCTCCAGCAAAATTGAGATTTCTGTGAGGGTGCACAGCCATCTTGCCCTCCTTCGGCGGGGGTAACGGTGCAGTTGTACTATCCCCTCTCATCAATTCCTGAGCAGTAGCATGATTACCAGCATATGTTACACTGGTCATAGATCGCATATCCCTGATGCCATTGCCCGTGGATGAAAATCCATACGTTGCTGCTCGACTTCTCTGCATTGACGGTCGTTGTAGATGATGGTACTCTGCTGGTTGACTGTGTACGACATTGATCACTTCATAGTCCCTTTCACCAAGAATGTTGTAGTCGGAGGTTTCAGGTACAGTTATGGACTGGGAGTGATTGCTAAGCTGCGTTGTGGTTGTAAAGCCTTTTATGTCAGGATGCCTTTGATCCAAGCCATTTGAGAGGGCTGAAGTCCTAAATAGGAAAGTAGAGGAAATTTAATAACAGAGACCATGAGTATGTGGTCACAGTTAACACCAAATACAGCTGTCTTTCACACACAATGTGCATTAAAATCCACTTGCACAAGGCAGTTATAGGCTGACACATGCCAGTGCACTTAGGAAGCTTGGTAAGTTCTTTTGTGAACAAATTGGTGAACTCTTACTAACCCTATAGTGGAGAACTGTTCATGTAATCCCTGTTGCTCTTGCTCTGCATTGGAGAGAAATTTGATAGGGTCAAAAGACACTCAGCCGAGAAACTGTTTGTGATTCTCATGTGTACGTTTGTCTGCAATTCAAATAAATGTCACAACTAATGTATCACAACCCGTTTACCAGCCCATGGTCTACACGATGATCTGCTTACAACTGCAGGTGGTACCCTGTTTACCAGCCCATGGTCTACACGATGATTTGCTTACCAGCCCATGGTCTACACGATGATTTGCTTACAACGGCAGGTGGTACCCTGTTTATCAGCCCATGGTCTACACGATGATTTGCTTACCAGCCCATGGTCTACACGATGATTTGCTTACCAGCCCATGGTCTACACGATGATTTGCTTACAACGGCAGGTGGTACCCTGTTTACCACCAGCCCATAGTCTACACAATGACGCAGGTGGTACCCTGTTTACCAGCCCATGGTCTACACGATGACAACGGCAGGTGGTACCCTGTTTACCAGCCCATGGTCTACACGATAACGCAGGTGGTAGCCTGTTTACCAGCCCATAGTCTACACGATGACAACCACAGGTGGTACGCATGCACAGCAGTTTCAGGTACAATTACGTAAATACCCTTTGAAGCTAGCATAACAGTTGTGTGTTTACATTTCAGCACACTGTTCATGCATTGTTTCTAGCACAACCATTAATGATTAACACATGAACACAATCACGAGAATGTACTTTGCTTTGTTTGATCTTTACAATCACATGTTGGAATGTGTGTGTGTGTGTGTGTGTGTGTGGGGGGGGGGGGGGGGGGGGGGGGGGGGCACTGGCTGTGGTTTTAAGATCTCAGAGAATGTACTTCTCATTCACAGTGATATCAGTATACGCTTCAGTCATTTAACATTCTGTAGTCTGCAGAGTAATGGCTGACTATCGTGCACAACATCAACTTAATTGGAGGTACAACTGACACCGGTTGCAGTCTACACTACTAAATCTTCATACTCTACACAGTGTGACAATCATAACAGGGCAAAGTAACTGGTTGCCTTCGTCTTATCATTTCTGTCAACCCACACATTCTACTCTGCTCTGCTCTGTTCGCTGTTTTGGTATACAGCAAAAGTGACATTAATGGGACCAAGAATGACAGATGTCCTTCTCTGCACTGGCATCTCTGATACACGTTTACGCACACACATTAGATCTATGACTGTGAATTATGTACACACATCATGCCTCTGGCAGCAGAGTACCAAACACGAAGCGAGCACAAGCAGATGCTAATGAAGATGCAGCTAAGAGGAAACTATACGCAAGTTGTATCGCTTCAAAATAATGCTAATCAGCTGTTATTGCGTACACTGATCTCTCAATTACATGCTGCAAGTGCAACTCCTATTCTCGCATAGTGAACACACATTCATACATACATACCTACCAGCACTCACTGAAATGCTGATGAATACAACAGAATTAAGTGAAACTAGAGTTCAAAGGAACACATACCACAATATTATACATACACATGCATGTATACTACATTTCCCGCCTCAAACCCAGGATAGCCTGAACATAGCCTCATTCCCAGGCCTTCTACACCTCCAGTTTTTAGCAGTATGCAAAAACGGCCTGGGAAACTTTGCAGGTGATCCATAGCACGCCGTCATATGTCGTCACGCCTCATCTCAGCAGTGTACAGGACCGATCTCACATTCTGTGCTAGATAACGAAGATGTGACAAGCACCAACAGCGAGCTATACCGAGCGTATGTATGAAGCTTACTCAGGCTAGA
Source organism: Axinella damicornis (assembly GCA_963931865.1). NCBI lineage: Eukaryota > Metazoa > Porifera > Demospongiae > Axinellida > Axinellidae > Axinella > Axinella damicornis. Next base: position 2,019,950 of record OZ007505.1, on the reverse strand, counting down.
AGCCATGACTCCAAAAGGCTGCCGAGGAGTTTTGAGTTTCACCACTTGTACCACAGCTATCCCTCAGTGGATTTGCTTCGAGCCTGGATACGTTTTACAGGTAGGACCTACCTCGTCTTTGTTTGGTTTTCTATCTTCTCTGTATAGCTGTGGATGTAAACCATTGCGTCTAGAATCCGTGATGTAAGCCATGCTGCGGATCGCGTGTGAAGATTCCCCAGACCTTCCCCTTCCGTTTTGCATACTGCAAGATCAAAACCTGGAGGTGTACCTGGAGGTGTAGAAGACCTGGGAAAGAGGCTACCTGAACATATGTAGGCACAAGTTATTGCTGTGTGTGTGTGTGTGTGTTCTACAGCAAGGTTCATTTCCCACACTGACCTCAAGTGTGTACATACACAAACACTAAATTCCACAGCTTTGTTCACTCACTCCACACTACTCTATAACTATGTTTAGTTTACTCACTCAGAACAATTAATCCCCTTTAATACCCAAACGCCTGTTTACTACATTTCCACCTGGTAGACCCACAATAGAGTGGGGTAGAGAGATACATTATCATAGTGGTTACATGATATCAATTCGAAATGACATCCTCTCAAATGAAACGTAAGATCTTCATCTAAGCTCCTGATAACTGAGCACTCAGTTCCAACAGACACTAGATATTGTGACCCTATGCATTTGGGGGGATATAAATGGGTTATTCAGCCACTTCACTTAGAGGATGTACTCCCACACAACAATGAAACCATCTAGGGTACACTGTGACTTAAGATACACACTAGCTAATGCAACTGCTCTTACGAAAGCCAATTATCACAACTGTTTCATCAATGTAGTCAGACAGTTTGCGCAATTGTTTCATCAATGTAGCTGGATACTTCACACACAAAACTCACAACACAAATCTGTACTGTACCACCCTGAAAATTAAACACCAGTGTACGTACACGTGCACTTTGCCTGGCCACAGAATGGTTGGTAAGGAGTTCATACACACTTCAGGAACTCGCAGCAACAAAGATCCAATACTCCCACTGCCTGACTACGTTTCACATCTTCTGTCCACCAAATGACTAGCCTCAAACCTTCCATGCCTGGGTTCAACGCTACCAAATGGCATGTGCACATTGCTGGAAGCTCACCTTCGTATACATATCGCTGTACAATGATTTATAGTTTTTCATTGATGACATGCCATAATCTTCCGTGTAATGTTTGTTGGTGTACTACAGTGACTGTTCACACCGTTATGAACACAAGGTAGGAAGCTTAAGCTTGACCAGCGCAGATCAGAGACTCACTAATGGCAACTTGTTTAGTAAACCAAATACAATAATGAAACTATAGCATCATTCACGTGCATTCAGAAGCTTAAGCTTGACCAGCGCAGATCAGAGACTCACTAATGGCAGTTAATGCAACTCAGTTAGTAAACCAAATAAAAACCCCAAGTATCAAGTGGTTGACCTAAGCTTGATGCAAACTAGCGACTTCACACACAACTTGGTCTGTAAATCATCACGACTGACCAAAGTGTATTCTTGATGGGTGAAGAGGGCTTTATGATGCTACGTACTTGTGCTACATGCATAATCACTAGAGGTGCCCAGTAGCACTGCTTTCAGACTGTGCTTCATTTGGAGTAACCATGATGACATCGTTGCATACAGTAAAAAAAAATTGGAAGACATATGCACAGGTCGCTTACTCATGAAACTCTGTTGATGGGTGCAGTCTCACATACTCCCTCCGCCAACCAGCCACATGCACACAAAGATAGTTCATTTCTATTTCAATGCTTGTATGACATATCCGTGCAACAGGGTCAGAAATACTAGATAGCCGGTTGGTTCTAATGAGTGCCCACCAAGATGATGCATTTACAAATTCATACTCATGGCTGAATACCGTTCCCTATATTAATCCAAGCATCTTCCCGTAATCATGCAACAATTAGTTTTCGTACGTATGGCAACACAAGTCACACTACTTTCACTATAGCTATGTCATTGCACCTACATCATAGCTAGGGTATACTGACAAGAGCACAAAGACGTTGTAACCTCACACTAGAAAATCAGCAATGCACTTTCCATTGCAGACTCGAAATTGTGTGGGTAGGCTGCACAAGCTCAAATGTGTGTCAGCATGTTTGAAACTGTACCTGCAGCTGGTACAAACCCACCAGATCCTGTCCACCACAACAGTGGTGAGACCACAACAGTGGTGAGACCACAACAATGGGCCAGTAGCAAAGGACGTTGGATACTGACACCAAGATTTTGGATACTGACACCAAGATTGGTTGGCTTACCGGACACCTTGTGGCCAGACAACGACAAGGGACAACATCACTGCAATAGCAGCCTTACCATGCGCAAAGAAGACAGGTATCCTCTATATAGTTATACGCTGGCAGACAGCACACTATAATGAAACTCTGTTCTGAGCGTTATATCCTGAAGCGATATACGTGCTGGATGAAAGGTGTGGGAACGAGACTAAGTAGCTTTGCTGAAGTTCAGGCACAGAAGGAGAACATGAGCATGCACGGCAAGCGACGCTTTGTGGCATGTATATCACAGCACTAAGTCCATCATAACATGGGTGCACTTCACTACTTTACTACCTCATCCAAACTTAAGGGCAGCATTCAGGGTGATATTTGAATAATGCAGTGATGGGATTGACCCTGAGGTGCAGAGGAAAGGAAGCTCTGCATACTACGTACCCCCCAAACCCACAGAATGAACTTCTCTCCAAGGGACTTAAACATAGCCAAATAGATACGGTAGTGACCCACTGGTAGCAAGAGCTGCACAAAAGCCCCCTGTCTCTTGCAAAGCCACGTAATGTCATGTATGGCTGAATTTCACATTCCAATGTATACAGTGACAGGTATCATGATAATTATCCCAACTACGCACATGCATAACATACTGTAACTACACTCCAGGACAGTATGTCTCTGAATGCTGTTAATGCAATAATATGATCTGCAGCTGAAGAATGTAACTCCTCATACGTCTCCATGCACACTATATACCCACACTGAGAATGCATGCTATCCTCTGCTGAACATTCCATAACACAGCTGTCAATACAAGTCGTTAGCAACTAGTAAGGCTTGCGTGTAGTTCTACACCTCATGTGGATATGCCA
>OZ007505.1:1129076-1321576 GCA_963931865.1 Axinella damicornis | reverse complement strand
GAGATCAAGCTGGACCCCACCTGCTCTGTGTTTATCACCATGAACCCTGGTTATGCAGGTGTGCGTGTGTGTGTGTGTGTGTGTTGGGAGAGGGGGGGTTAGTTGGTCAGGTAAAGAGGGCTGACGGACAGAGCATTCCATATGCCACTCACATTCTCAGGTCGCTCAGAGCTGCCGGACAACCTGAAGGCGCTCTTCCGTCCTGTGGCCATGATGGTACCGGACTATGCCATGATTGCCGAGATCATGCTCTATTCCTGTGGGTTTGTGAATGCTCGGCCGCTGTCTGTCAAGATTGTTGCTACCTACCGACTGTGCTCTGAGCAGCTGTCCTCTCAGCATCACTACGACTATGGCATGAGGGCCGTGAAGTCTGTGCTCACTGCTGCTGCCAATCTCAAGGTAGGATCCGTCTATTGTACTGAAACAGGTTGTAATCCCATCTTTATTGTACCAGATGGCCGGACAGTCTGTCCATCTGTCTGTCCATGTTGTAATGTTGATGTTTAACTTTACACAGCCAATTTCTTTAGCCCCTCCCTCTCCATGCTTCTTTCACACATTACGTACCACACATGCATCACACACTATATCACATGTGCACACACACACACACACACACCACATATGAACACGCACACATACACTCACTCATGCACACAGCTCAAGTACCCTGACGAGAATGAAGACATCCTGATGCTGCGTTCCATCACAGACGTCAATCTCCCCAAGTTCCTCTCGCACGACCTCCCGCTATTTGGTGGTATCACATCCGATCTCTTCCCCGGCATAAAACTGCCTGAACCAGACTATTCCATCCTGGCTCCTGCCGTACAAGAGAACTGCAAGAAAATGAACCTCCAGTGCACCACTGTCTTCCAGGATAAGATTTTGCAGGTGTACGAGATGATGATTGTTCGCCATGGGTTTATGATTGTTGGGGAGCCCTTTGGAGGGAAGACCAGCGCCTATCGGGTGCTGGCTGGGGCTCTCACTGACATCTGTGAGAAGGTAGTGCTGGTGTATTCGTAAATTAGTCTCACAAGTTACGTAGTTCAGCATCTAGTGTTCACAACAGCATGAATGGTTTCATATCCAGGATCGTACATATTTGGACAGATATTATCTCATCACTTCATCTCCACTCCTTAAATTGGTCTTCTCCTACACCTCGTATGCCTCACGCTCACCACCCATTCCCTCCCTCCCTCCCTCCCTCCCTCCCTCCCTCCCTCCCTCCCTCCCTCCCTCCCTCACTCTCTCACTCCCACCCTCCCTCCCTCCATCCCTCAGGGTCTCATGGAGGAGAACAAGGTTCAGATCACTGTGCTGAACCCCAAATCCATCACGATGGGCCAGCTGTATGGGTCATTTGACCCTGTCTCTCATGAGTGGTCTGATGGCATCCTCGCTGTCAGTTACAGAGCCTTCGCTTCCTCTCAGACCCCAGACAGGAAGTGGCTAATCTTTGACGGCCCAGTGGATGCTATCTGGATTGAGAACATGAACACTGTGTTGGATGATAACAAAAAGGTATTCAACTGAATTCTTCATTGAATGTACGTACGTATGTACAGTCGAATTCATCCCAGCCCCTTCCCCTCTCTCTGTCTCTCTCTTCCACTTTCCTTCTCTCCCACTATCTTACCCTCGTCCTTCATTCCTCCCCTCCCCCTTCCTCCCACTTTCCTTCTCTCCCACCATCTTACCCTCGTCCTTCATTCCTCCCCTCCCCCTTCCTCCCACTTTCCTTCTCTCCCTCCATCTTACCCTCGTCCTTCATTCCTCCCCTCCCCCTTCCTCCCACTTTCCTTCTCTCCCTCCATCTTACCCTCGTCCTTCATTCCTCCCCTCCCCCTTCCTCCCACTTTCCTTCTCTCCCTCCATCTTACCCTCGTCCTTCATTCCTCCCCTCCCCCTTCCTCCCACTTTCCTTCTCTCCCACCATCTTACCCTCGTCCTTCATTCCTCCCCTCCCCCTTCCTCCCACTTTCCTTCTCTCCCTCCATCTTACCCTCGTCCTTCATTCCTCCCCTCCCCCTTCCTCCCACCTCCCCACAAGCTGTGTCTGATGAGTGGTGAAATCATTCAGCTCTCTCCCACCACTAACCTCATCTTTGAGCCCATGGACCTCGAGGTCGCCTCACCTGCCACCGTACGTTACCACCACCACTGACAACCTTCACCTGGAGAAGACTCAGTTCTGACTAAAATGATCTCCTAACATGTATGTGCACACACACACACACACACACAGGTCTCTCGTTGTGGCATGGTCTACCTGGAGCCATCGATGCTTGGCTGGAAGCCCCTGATGCAGTCCTGGATGAACACCCTTCCCCCCACACTCACTGATGAGCACAAGGAGCTCATAGCCAGCCTCTTCACTCGCATGGTACCCTCCTGCCTCGACTTTGTCAGGAAGTCCGGATTCAAGGTACAGTGCAGTGGGACCCAAAGGGCATCAACACACCTACCAGTTACACACCTACCAAACTGTATATATCACACCTACTCAGAAACTCTCTCATAAAGCAATGCTGCTTGTACATACACAGCTTGCATTACATAGTTGCTGGTGTGTAGCTGTGGTAATGCTACACCTGGATGATTGTGTGCTCTTCCCTCACTTCTCCTTACCCCCTTCCCCTCGATCCATTCCGCCTCCTTTTCTCTCCTCCTCTCCTCCCCCCTCTCCCCATTTCCTTCTTCTCTCCCCACCCTCCCTCCTCATTTCCTCCCCTCTCCTCCCCTTTCCTCCCTTCCTCCTCTCCTCCTCTCCTCTGCTCCTCCCCTCCTCCCCTGCTCCTCCCCTCCTCCCCTACCCCTCCCCCCCCCCCCCCCCCCCCCCCCCCTCCTCCCCTCCTCCCCTCCTCCCCCCCTTGCCTAACCTCCAGGAACTGTCCCCCACCTCAGACACTAACCTGGTACGCTCACTAATGAACTTGTGTGAGTGTCAGATGGACGAATTCAAGGATGAACAGAAGTTCAAACAGCTTACACCAGAACAGATCAATGCATGGATCATGGTGAGTGGTAGTCAAAGCAACTAGAGAGTGCAGAGAAAGGTCGGGAATATATACACACGGGGCAGTACCCGATTGTTATAATTCCATTTTGCATCAACCCACCACTTGCATCGTGAACAACGTACGGTATTGATGCTACCTTGCGAACACTCTGCCTTGAGCCCATGGACAGAAATTACAAGAAAAGGCTCATTTTGTCCTTCAGTGGACACTGCCCCCTGTGTATCTACCCTCTGTATACCTGACGTCGCTACACATGACCAGGCCTTCCCCCACCATACTTGCAAGTGATTAAAGACTTGAGGTGCGTGGGAACAGCCTTATGTTCGACATAATGCTCTATAGTCATGGCAGTTGCCATGGGGACACACGCACATGTATCAACAGTTATATGTCTGCTCTCAACCTACTAACTGTATGTACTGAGGTAATTATTCTCTCTCAGGGCACATTCCTGTTTGCCATCGTATGGTCAGTGGGTGGCAGCTCAGGCATCGATGGAAGGAGGGGATTCAACACCCTCATCCGGGAGATCTCCACTGGACCCCTCCTGGAGAGAACAAAGTTAGTACTATTGTGTCATGGAGACCAAAACTTTAACTACATGTACTCTATTGGATTTCTACTGAGCGCCTGGGAACAAGGCTAGTTGACATGTTGTACCTGTTGGATGGTCTTTCAAGAATCTTGGATGGTCTTGCAAGAATCTTGGATGGTCTTGCAAGAATCTTGGATGGTCTTGCAAGAATCTTGGATGGTCTTGCAAGAATCTTGGATGTCTTGCAAGCATCTTGGATTGGTTTTGCAAGAATCTTGGATGGTCGTGCAAGAATCTTGGATGGTCTTGCAAGAATCTTGGATGGTCTTGCAATAATCTGGATGTCTTGAGAATATTGGATGGTGTTGCGAGAATCTTGGATGGTCTTGCAAGAATCTGGATGTCTTGCAAGAATCTTGGATGTCTTGCAAGCATCTTGGATTGGTTTTGCAAGAATTTTGGATGGTCGTGCAAGAATCTTGGATGGTCTTGCAAGAATCTTGGATGGTCTTGCAAGAATCTTGGATGGTCTTGCAAGAATCTGGATGTCTTGCAAGAATCTTGGATGTCTTGCAAGAATCTTGGATGTCTTGCAAGCATCTTGGATTGGTTTTGCAAGAATCTTGGATGGTCGTGCAAGAATCTTGGATGGTCTTGCAAGAATCTTGGATGGTCTTGCAAGAATCTTGGAAGTCTTGCAAGCATCTTGGATTGGTTTTGCAAGAATCTTGGATGGTCGTGCAAGAATCTTGGATGGTCTTGCAAGAATCTTGGATGGTCTTGCAAGAATCTGGATGTCTTGCAAGAATCTTGGATGTCTTGCAAGAATCATGGATGTCTTGCAAGCATCTTGGATTGGTTTTGCAAGAATCTTGGATGGTCGTGCAAGAATCTTGGATGGTCTTTGCAAGAATCTTGGATGGTCTTGCAAGAATCTGGATGTCTTGCAAGAATCTTGGACTGGTTTTGCAAGAATCTTGGACGGTATTGTAAGAATCTTGGATGGTCTTGCAAGAATCTTGGATGGTCTTGCAAGAATCTTGGAAGGTCTTGCAAGAATCTTGGATGGTCTTGCAAGAATCTTGGATGTCTTGCAAGCATCTTGGATTGGTTTTGCAAGAATCTTGGATGGTCGTGCAAGAATCTTGGATGGTCTTTGCAAGAATCTTGGATGGTCTTGCAAGAATCTGGATGTCTTGCAAGAATCTTGGATTGGTTTTGCAAGAATCTTGGACGGTATTGTAAGAATCTTGGATGGTCTTGCAAGAATCTTGGATGGTCTTGCAAGAATCTTGGATGGTCTTGCAAGAATCTTGGATGGTCTTGCAAGAATCTTGGATGGTCTTGCAAGAATCTTGGATGTCTTGCAAGCATCTTGGATTGGTTTTGCAAGAATCTTGGATGGTCGTGCAAGAATCTTGGATGGTCTTGCAAGAATCTTGGATGGTCTTGCAAGAATCTGGATGTCTTGCAAGAATCTTGGATGTCTTACAAGAATCTTGGATGGTCGTGCAAGAATCTAGGATGGTCTTGCAAGAATCTTGGATGGTCTTGCAAGAATCTTGCATGGTCTTGCAAGAATCTTGGATGGTCTTGCAAGAATCTTGGATGGTCTTGCAAGAATCTTGGATTGGTTTTGCAAGAATCTTGGATGGTCTTGCAAGAATCTTGGATGGTCTTGCAAGAATCTTGAATGATCTTGCAAGAATCTTGGATGGTCTTGCAAGAATCTTGGATGTCTTGCAAGCATCTTGGATTGGTTTTGCAAGAATCTTGGATGGTCGTGCAAGAATCTTGGATGGTCTTGCAAGAATCTTGGATGGTCTTGTAAGAATCTGGATGTCTTGCAAGAATCTTGGATGTCTTGCAAGAATCTTGGATGTCTTGCAAGCATCTTGGATTGGTTTTGCAAGAATCTTGGATGGTCGTGCAAGAATCTTGGATGGTCTTGCAAGAATCTTGGATGGTCTTGTAAGAATCTGGATGTCTTGCAAGAATCTTGGATGTCTTGCAAGAATCTTGGATGTCTTGCAAGCATCTTGGATTGGTTTTGCAAGAATCTTGGATGGTCTTGCAAGAATCTTGGATGGTCTTGCAAGAATCTGGATGTCTTGCAAGAATCTTGGATGTCTTGCAAGCATCTTGGATGGTCTTGCAAGAATCTGGATGTCTTGCAAGAATCTTGGATGTCTTGCAAGCATCTTGGATGGTCTTGCAAGAATCTTGGATTGGTCTTGCAAGAATCTTGGATGGTCTTTCAAGAATCTTGCATGGTCTTGCAAGAGTCTTGCACTGTCTTGCAAGACTGGTCTACCTGGGATGAAAAATATGGCAGGGTTGGGAAGAAAACATGCTGGGTGATTGTTGTTGTTCCCCCCCCCCCCCCCCCCCCCCCCCCCCCCCCCCCCCCCCCCCCACCCACACACACACACACACACACACACACACACACACACACACACACACTGTCACGCATTCTCACAGGTCACAGTTCCACATCTATGAAAAGTGTGACCCACCAGCAAAGCCATTTCCTGTCCCTTTCCCAGAGGAGGGCCTGGTGTACGACTACCAGTTTGTAAAAGAGGGCCTCGGCCGCTGGGTCCTATGGGAAGAGGCACTTGCAGACGTCCCTTCCATCCCAAAGGATGCTCAGTTCAACACCATCATCATCCCCACGGTGGACACAGTGCGGTACACCTACCTGATGGACCTGCTGGTGAAACACGAGAAGCCCTGCCTGTTTGTGGGCCCCACTGGAACTGGGAAATCCATCTACATCCAGGTATGCCCCACTGAAATAGAGTAAGCAAAATTAACAATTCCTCACTGCTCTCTCTCTCTCTCCCCTGCAGGATTTCATTCTGCGTCGTCTGCCCAAGGACGTATACAAGCCTGTTCTGATCAACTTCTCAGCACAGACCAGTGCAAACCAGACCCAGAACATCATCCTCTCCAAGTTGGACAAGAGGAGGAAGGGTGTCTTCGGACCACCACTTGGGTGGAAGACCGTGAGTAACAGACAGACAGACAGGCAGACAGATTTAAATGGACATGTATTTCCTTTGATCTCATGTTGTAGTCTTGCAGAATCATTGATGGTACTATACTGCCCCACCCCCCAAATCCCACAACACAGATTGCGTTTGTGGACGACCTGAACATGCCATCCCGGGAGGTGTATGGGGCTCAGCCTCCGATTGAGCTGCTCAGGCAGTGGCTGGACCATTGGTACTGGTACGATCTCAAAGAGAACACCAAGGTAGGGTATGTACGTACCATTTCAGTAGTCTCGTTCCCAGGATGCGGTCTGGGAATGAGGCTACCACTTCAGCTACTCCCATTTTGTCTGCTCCATTTATCAACTCCTATATTGTATCTTGACAGTACATATTTATGCTAATTCCTTCTAAAAGATCAACTTGGTGGACATTCTGCTGATAGCAGCCATGGGTCCCCCAGGAGGTGGGCGTAACCCCATCACCCCTCGCTTCCTCCGCCACTTCAACACCATCACCATCAACGAGTTTGACGATGCCGCCATGAAGCTGATCTTCAGCCGGATCATGAACTGGCACCTCTCGAAGGGGTTCAACGCTGACGTCAAGGGTGTTGGATTGCAGATCGTGTCCGCCACCTTGGCCGTGTACAAGAATGCCATGTCTAATCTCCTTCCCACACCAACAAAGTCGCACTACCTGTTCAACCTGCGTGACTTTGCCCGTGTGATCCAGGTGGGGCCTCAAAAATGTAATAGTACAAAAAATTGGTATTAGGCTGCTCCAATGCTCTTACCTGCCAGCTAAGAATTTATTATTCATGCATGAGCACATGGTAGCCTTGTCTCTTATGAGATTAGTCCTGTACTTGTTTAGTTGGGTCTCTTGTTGTTTATGAATAGTCTATGCTCTTCATTACGCCAGGATTGCTCCAATGCTTCCACACCACTATTGACATGCAATTCTAGTTTTGATCACCTACAGTACACCTGGACCTAGCTGTCTGCATGATGACTGGTAGAGGGTGTGGCATTGTCACTGTGTATTCACATGTGTGAATTCACTTGGCCAGGGCGTTTTGCTGAGTGAGCCGGAGGCTGTCAATGACGGCAACATCATGAAGCGGTTGTGGGTGCATGAGGTGATGAGGGTGTACTACGATCGTTTGGTGGAAGACAGTGACCGTGCCTGGCTGGTCAAGTTCCTCAAGGAGACAGTGCAGACAGAGTTTGACACCAAGTTTGATGAACTCTTCAAATTGCTAGACAGCAATAAAGATGGTATGGAAATTTGCAATTGATGCCTCTATATATATAGTTCCCTAGACTATTATAACATACCACCAATAGTGTTTGTCATGGACTCATCCGAGCAGTGACCTGTTGCCTATTGTTCTGTCAGTCATGTGAGTTTCATGTGACCTTTGTCCTTGAGGAGGACCAATTGCATGGCTGATGTACCTCGAAGAAATTGAGCAGGAAGATCCGTATGACTCATCTTCTGAGTCACCCACCTCTGAGGAGGATGATCCGTTTAGCCTCAGTTCCGTGACAGTCATGTGACCATCATGTGACCATCATGTGACCATACTTTACATTTACCTCAGGGGTGGTTGAGGAGGATGATCTGTTTAGCCTCATGTTCCGTGACAGTCATGTGACCATCATGTGACCATACTTTGCATTTACCTCAGGGGTGGTTGAGGAGGATGATCTGCGTAGCCTCATTTTCTGTGACTTTGTGGATCCAAAGAACGATTCCCGACCATATGTGGAGGTTCAGAACGTGGACAAGCTGCGGCTGGTGATGGAGAACTACCTTGACGAATACAACAACATTAGCAAGAAGACCATGAACCTTGTCCTCTTCAGGTGCGGTGTGCACGCACAGTGCAGAGTAGTGTGTATTACGTTTGTGTCTGTGTCTCCCCAGGTTTGCCATTGAGCACGTGAGCCGCATCAGTCGTATCATCAAGCAGCCCAGGAGCCATGCCCTACTGGTTGGGGTGGGCGGCAGTGGACGACAGTCCCTCACAAGACTCGCAGGATACATGGCTGACTACGAAGTCTTCCAGGTACACACTTGATCAAGGATTCAAGTGAAGAGGTCCAGTGGTAATGATATTCTCGAGTGCAACAGTGGTCAAGCTGTGAGGGCTTAATTCTGGTGTCATCAAAGAAAAACCTAAGGCTACTCTATTTAACTTCTATGCACAACTTTGGCTACAGCTATCGAAGTGATCTCCTTTGTACTGGTGACTTGTGCAGTTACGCTGATAAATCCATCAGTGGGCAGTGCCTCAGACAGTGCTAGCACCAGACGACTGACTAGCAAGTTAGCAACAGTAAATTTTTCAAGAAACTTTCACTCTCTCTCTCTCTCCTTCTGTCCCCCTCTCTCCCCCTCTCTGGATCCACCCCCCTGCTCCATGTGCTATTCCCCAAGGTGGAGATCGGAAAGGGTTATACCTCAGTCGAGTGGCGTGAGGACCTCAAGAAGATCCTCCGCCGGGCAGCAGAGGGCAACTCACATGCTGTCTTCCTCTTCACTGACACGCAAATCAAGCAAGAAAACTTTCTAGAGGACATTGGGAACTTACTCAACTCTGGAGAGGTGCCCAACATGTTTCCCATCGATGAGAGGAACGAGATATGTGACAAGATGAGGCAGATTGATAAGTGAGTTTTGCCTTTTCCGGTGGTGGATCTAGAGGGAGTTCCATAGAACCCCCTTTGAAGAGCTGGCCTTGCATTTAATAATCGTAATGAACCACTAATGAGCCAACTGTAAGGTAGCTGTTAACCCTTTAACCCTTTAACCACCGAATTCTTCCCACCAAGACAACACATTTTCATGCATTCAGCGTACACCACTTTCGTAGGTACTCCTCTCCCACAGCATTCGCTCCTCAGCGGCCAAACTTGGTGGGGCCCGCACACATGGAGAGACCCCTCTGGCAATACCGTTAATGATATTCATGACCCCCCACAAGGCCAGCAATCGGAGGTCAAAGGTGGATGTCAGCCGGATTTTCGCCCAGCATTTCCCTGAACTTGGGCCAGATCTGACTGATGGCACACCTTACACCACCAATTTGCAGGTTTTCTTGAGGTCCTGGGTGGGGTCTATGAATATCATTAGAATCAAAAATTCTCGGGTCAATGAATCTCATTAAAATCAAAAAACGCCCACGACAGGCCGAAGGGGGGGCTGCCGCCCCCCCTTTGAAACCCCCCTGCTTGTACGTTTAGTGGGGGAGGCGCGCCGAAATCTGACCAAATTTTTGAGTTCGTGCCTTAAAGTCGTCCCTAGGCCCTCTGAAGACTTTTTGGTCTCTTTTTGGACTGGCGAGAAGCCCTACAAGTGCATAGGGTCTAAATGACGCCTATAGACGTCAATGGGGCTTAAAGGGTTAATGAGATTCATAGTTGGTGAGAATGGGCCCTCAAAACGGCCTAGACTTGCACTGTGTGCCAGTTTGGGATGGTTTGCCGATTTTTAATGAGATTCATTGATCCTCCATGCACATATTAACCCTTTAACCACCGAATTCTTCCCACCAAGACAACACATTTTCATGCATTCAGCGCACACCACTTTCGTAGGTACTCCTCTCCCACAGCATTCGCTCCTCAGCGGCCAAACTTGGTGGGGCCCGCACACATGGAGAGACCCCTCTGGCAATACCGTTAATGATATTCATGACCCCCCACAAGGCCAGCAATCGGAGGTCAAAGGTGGATTTCAGCCGGATTTTCGCCCAGCATTTCCCTGAACTTGGGCCAGATCTGACTGATGGCACACCTTACACCACCAATTTGCAGGTTTTCTTGAGGTCCTGGGTGGGGTCTATGAATATCATTAGAATCAAAAATTCTCGGGTCAATGAATCTCATTAAAATCAAAAAACGCCCACAACAGGCCGAAGGGGGGGCTGCCGCCCCCCCTTCGAAACCCCCCTGCTTGTACGTTTAGTGGGGGAGGCGTGCCGAAATCTGACCAAATTTTTGAGTTCGTGCCTTAAAGTCGTCCCTAGGCCCTCTGAAGACCTTTTGGTCTCTTTTTGGACTGGCGAGAAGCCCTACAAGTGCATAGGGTCTAAATGACGCCTATAGACGTCAATGGGGCTTAAAGGGTTAACCACCGAATTCTTCCCACCAAGACAACACATTTTCATGCATTCAGCGCACACCACTTTCGTAGGTACTCCTCTCCCACAGCATTTGCTCCTCAGCGGCCAAACTTGGTGGGGCCCGCACACATGGAGAGACCCCTCTGGCAATACCATTAATGATATTCATGACCCCCCACAAGCCCAGCAATCGGAGGTCAAAGGTGGCTGTCAGCCGGATTTTCGCCCAGCATTTCCCTAAACTTGGGCCAGATCTGACTGATGGCACACCTTACACCACCAATTTGCATGTTTTCTTGAGGCCCTGGGTGGGGTCTATGAATATCATTAAAATCAAAAATCTTCGGGTCCATGAATCTCATTAAAATCAAAAATGCCCACAACAGGCAAAGGGGGGGCTCCCGCCCCCCACTTCAATACCCCCCCCGCTTCTACATTTAGTGGGGGATGCGCGCCGAAATCTGACCAAATTTTTGAGTTCGTCCCTCAAAGTTGTCCCTAGGCCCTCCGAAGCCTTTTTGGTCTCTTGTTGGACTGACGAGAAGCCCTACAAGTGCATAGGGTCTAAATGACGTCTATAGACGTCAATGGGGCTTAAAGGGTTAATTAAGCTCATTCTGTTGTTTGCATCTCTCTGTGTACCATCCTTGGAACTGAAGTTTAAGTGACATCGTTTCAGGGATAGATTGGAAAGCATCATGCACGGGTTAATGAATTGGCATGTTCTTTACATGCTCCATCTTCAAACCCCCTTTTCAAAATCCTAGTGATGTTTTTTGTCTGTCCATTGCACTGTCTACTTCTGTATCGCATCTTAATAGCCCTAGACCTGACTCTGAAGTTACCCTTCACCCACTCCTCCTTCCCTCTCGACAGGTCGCGCGAGAAGTTAAAGCAGACAGATGGCACTCCCCTGGCTCTGTTCAGCATGTTTGTCGACCGTGTGAGGGATCAACTTCATGTGGTGCTGGCCATGAGCCCCATTGGGGACGCCTTCCGCACCCGCCTTCGAATGTTCCCCTCCCTTGTCAACTGCTGCACCATTGACTGGTTCCAGGTACCCACCTCCCTTCCTTCCTCTCTCCCTCCTCCCTCGTTTCTCCCTCGTCCTTCCTCCCTCTTCCCACAATCCCTTCATACTTGTCCAATTCAACAATTCGTTGCACTTTCTGCATGTGATATGCAAATGGACTAGTTCTTCTTTCTCCTCCTCTGCCTTGTAGAGCTGGCCTGACGATGCACTGACAATTGTGGCACGCCGTTTCTTAGATGACATTGAAATGGACGACACTGTGAAGGAGGGGTGTGTGGAGATGTGCAAAGAATTCCATCAGACAACACGGAAGCTCTCCGACCGGTTTCTGGCCACCCTACAGAGGCACAACTACGTCACACCCACCTCCTACCTTGAGCTTATCTCCACCTACAAGACCCTCCTGGCAAAGAAGAGAAGGTATTAGACACTGTTCCTCACAATACCTTTGAGTTCAAGAATTTTGCTATCTGAAACCACTGATAAGTTATCCCTAACAAACAGTCATATCACAATCGTTTACATGTATGCTGCTATGATCCGCTCTCTCTCCCTGCAGTGAGGTTCAGAAGCTGAAGCGCCGCTACGAGGTTGGTCTGGAGAAGCTGAAGTCAGCCAGCAACCAGGTGGCCGGCATGCAGGCTGAGCTAGAGGCCTTGCAGCCACAACTAGAGGAGTCCAGCAAACAGGTCCGTCAATTGACGAAATAGGAGTGGCTTAGGAATATTGAATGGGGCTAACACATCCAATCTCCCCCCCCCCCCCCCCCCCCCCCCCCCCCCCTTCCTCCTCTTCATCCTCCTTTTTCTCCCTTTGCCTACCATCCTCCTTGCCCTTCCTCCTCCTCCTCCTCCTCCTCCTCCTCCTCCTCCTCCTCCTCCTCCTCCTCCTCCTCCTCCTCCTCCTCCTCCTCCTCCTCCTTCCCCTTCCTTCCCTCCTCCCCCTCCCCCTCCTCCTCCTCCTCCTCCTCCTCTTCTCCTCCTCCTCCTCCTCCTCCTCCTCTTCTCCTCCTCCTCCTCCTCCTTCCCCCTCCTCCTCCTCCTTCTCCCTTCATGTCATCCTCCTCCTCCTCTCCAAACCATTGTTCCTCCATTCTTTGCCTGCTCTCCCTTTTTCTGCTCCCCCCCCCCCCCCACCTCCTCCTCTCCAGGTGGCAGAGATGATGATTGTGATTGAGAAGGAGTCAGTTGAAGTGGCAGAGAAAGCGAAAGTGGTAAAGGCAGATGAGGCGGTCGCTAATGAGCAGGCCATGGCTGCCAAAGCCATCAAGGATGAGTGTGATGCTGACCTTGCCGAGGCCATACCCATCCTAGAGTCTGCCATTCATGCTCTCAATACCCTCACGTCCCAGGTGGGTTACAGTGTTGTGCTTACACTGTGCATGTGCCTCTCTCTACACATCAGGCACATATTTAGACACACAGTATGGATCTCGTCATTTTGAGACGATATGGTTGAATTCTCATTGAGCATATAGATAGCCTGTGATGCTTACAAATGATGTGATTGTAGATATGCTTGTGTGTTTGTATACCAATATAAGTCTATCCCCCCCACCACACACACACACACACTCTCTCTCTCTCCTTCCTCCAACCCCCCCCCCCCCCCCCCCCCCCCCCCCCCACACACACACACACACACACACACTCCATCAGGACATTACCGTGGTGAAGACCATGAAGAGCCCCCCAGCGGGTGTGAAGTTGGTGATGGAGGCCATCTGCATTCTCAAGGGAGTGAAGCCAGATCGTGTCCCAGATCCCTCCGGCTCAGGGAAAAAGATTGAGGACTTCTGGGGACCCTCCAAGAGAGTACTGGGAGATATGAACTTCCTCAAGACCCTCAAGGAGTATGACAAGGTAGAGTCCGGGTATGGGTACGCCCTTTTAGGGTAAGGTATGTGCAGTAGATTAAGTGGGAGTTGATGAAGTGAGAGTGCACTGATATCAGCACTGTTGGAGTAGACCTAGTGAGAGTACACCCCAAGTAAAAGAACTAGTTGAAAGGAAGAGAGTGCCGTGTGTGCCATGTGCACTATGCATATGCATCCCCTCTCCACCCCCCACACAGGATAACGTCAATGTGACCATCATTGCCAAGATCCGCAAGGACTACACTTCCAACCCTGAGTTTGACCCTCCCAAGATCCGGAACGCCTCCACGGCTGCAGAGGGCCTCTGCAAGTGGGTCATTGCCATCGAGAAATACGAGCGGTAAGAGGAAAGTGTTGCTGTCTGTGTTTGGCTAATCATGGGGAAGGTACATAGCTGTCTATCCCAGGTGCATAGTTCCCTCATGTTGCAACCTGCAATACATTGAAATCTGAGTTTGGTTGAGAAGGATGTGGTCTCCTCACGGCTCAAGGTCTGGCAGTAGACTTCGTGTACCCACAATTTGTCTTGGGGAACTCACATTGCTTTTGCAACAGGTAGACAGAGTTTCCTGGCACTTATGACAAAAAGGGGGAGAAATTGTCCAGAGCAACCATGACATTGATCGAGCTATTGTGCTGTGAACTTTGTACTCTGTACTTGCATCCGCCCCCAGTGTTGCTCGTGTGGTTGCTCCCAAGAAGGAGAAGCTGAAGGAGGCCAACGCCACCCTGGCCGTAGCCATGAAGGTCAGAGCAAGTTACACACCCTCTCACATTCTCATTGCAAAGTGTCGTCAGGCTCTCCCCACATGTGAACCGAAAGGGGAGAGCCTGGTACATTCATTAAAATGTTTACTTATGCTTGAGCAGTGTGTAGAAGTCAGGAGAGCAAAGTAACCAGGAAATTTACTAGGTGTAAGTAGATAGATAGATAGATAGATAGATAGATAGATAGATATTAGTAGCAATTTTGTGAGATACCAGACCACAAGCTGAATGCACACCTTCAGTTTTTCAAAGCAACAGGGTAGTCCACAGGTTTTCTTATACCATAGTATACATAATACACACAAATTGAGCCCCACCTACCATGCAATTAGATGACAATTGGAGAAGCTCTTTCAGAAGATCTTGTTTCTCTGTAGGCCCTGGAGAAGAAGAGGGCTGACCTGCATGTGGTCCAGAAGAAGCTTGCCGACCTGCAGGCTCAGTTTGAGGAGAACACACGCAAGAAGCAGCAGCTCGAACACGACGTCGATGCCTGCTCCAAGAAACTGGAGAGGTCAGTAGCCATTGATAGCAGCCATTGTTGTTACATTTGACCGTATCGATATGATGTGCTGTGATATCATACAGACATGCATATGATCCTCCATCAGTGGTGTGGATCTATCTTCCAAAATTGGTGTTCCCCTTGTTTGGTTCTGGAGTTAATGATAAAATCTGGAAAGTTTTGTTCGGTGTTTATATATGGCTCTCAGGGTGCATGCGAGAACACTTGGGTGATCAACTGGTAGAAATCGCAAATGGTGTTATCATAATTATACCAAGGATTCAGTTCTTGCATAATTTGGTATAGTATTGTCATATTATGCACTCACACAACACACCCATACATACAACACACACACACATACACATGCACACACACACACTCACACACACACACACACACTCACACATGCACACACGCGGCACACACACACACACACACACACACACACACACGCACGCACGCACACTCACACCAGAGCAAAGAAGCTAATTGGGGGACTGGGAGGAGAGAAGGACCGCTGGGGTAAGGCGGCTGCAGACCTTGAGAAGCAGTACAATGACCTCACTGGGGACATGCTGATCTCCTCGGGACTTGTGGCCTATCTTGGAGCATTCACCTCTGCATTCAGACAAGTAAGTCCGGGCAAGTCTAAGCACATTAACAAACGCAAAGAGCACAGTGCTCACCAGCACTTCAGAACATGTAGCTATATCCATCACTGGTCAACGCGTAGCATAACACTGGACACGTGTGCATGAGCATGTTATCCCTGGCCACGAAGGTTGAACGTACCAAAATAACAGAACAGCTTTGGCCTCTACCAGGTACGAAATGCTAATGAACGACTGATTGCATGGTTCACATCATGTTTAGATATCAATATTTGACTCAAAGACATTCAGAACCAATTGCTTTTGCAGTTGTACACAAGGCAATGACTATTGGTGCTCTCCTGCAGGACCAGATCCGGGACTGGAGCAGCATGTGCCGAAAGAGAGACATCCCGTGTTCGGAGGACTTCTCTCTGAGTGCCACCCTCGGTGACCAGGTCAAGATCAGGGAGTGGAACATTGCTGGGCTGCCCAATGACAGCTTCTCCATTGATAATGGCATCGTCATCAGGTGAAGTGTAACAAACTGTAGAGTAAATCAGTTCAATATTCCTTGTGCAGTGAAAGCAAGCACAACGAGTGACTCCTCTCTTATGCAGATACCCCACCCTCCATTTATCCTGCCTCTCCCCCCTCCCTCTCTCCTCCTTGTCCATCCTCCACCCTCCTGCCCTCCCTTCCTCTGCCCTCCCTTCCTCTTCCCTCTCTCTCTCCATCCCTCCCTTCCTCCCCACTCCCACCTTCCTCCTCTCCCTCCCTCCGATTTCTCCTTCCGTCCACCCTCCTGCCCTCCTTCCTCCCTTCCTCACCCCTCCCACCTTCCTCCCCTCCCTCCTTCCCTCCCTCCAGCAATGCCCGTCGGTGGCCACTGATGATCGACCCCCAGGGCCAGGCCAACAAGTGGATCAAGAACATGGAGAAAACCAACAACCTCCACGTTGTCAAGCTCACTGACTCTGACTTTGTCCGCACCCTCGAAAACTGCATCCAGTTTGGAACCCCAGTTCTGATGGAGAACATTGGTGAGGAACTGGACCCAATCCTGGAGCCCCTGCTGCAGAAACAGACGTTCAAGCAGGGAGGTGCCATCTGTATCAAGCTGGGGGACAGCACCATTGAGTATTCCAAGGACTTCCGATTCTACATGACCACCAAACTGAGGAACCCACACTACCTTCCAGAGACCTCTGTCAAGGTATGAATGTGTGTGTGTGTGTGTGTGTGTGTGTGTGTGTGTGTGTGTGTGTGTGTGTGTGTGTGTGTGTGTGTGTGTGTGTGTGTGTGTGTGTGTGTGTGTGTGTGTGTGTGTTGTGTGTGTGGGTGTGGCTGTGGGTGGGTGTTTGTACTTGAATGCAGATGATAAGGCTGGTACATGGTAGGTCTGGTAGCGAACTACAGGAAGTGTTCATGTTTATCAAGCCTGCCTGATGCTCAAGTAATTCACTTACCCTGCTTTCTCCCTCCCTTCCCTCCCCTCTCCCTCCTCCACTTTCCTCCTCTTCCTCCCCTTCCTCCCTCCCTCCTTCCCTCCCTCCCCTCCCTCCCTCCCTCCCTCCCTCCCTCCCTCCCTCCCTCCCTCCCTCCCTCCCTCCCTCCCTCCCTCCCTCCCTCCCTCCCTCCCTCCCTCCCTCCCTCCCTCCCTCCCTCCCTCCCTCCCTCCCTCTCAGGTGACACTGCTAAACTTCATGATCACAATGGAAGGTCTGCAGGACCAGCTGCTGGGGATTGTGGTGGCCCGGGAACGCCCTGAACTGGAGGAGGAGAAGAGCCAGCTGATCATGCAGTCTGCAGAGAACAAGCGCCAGCTCAAGGAAATTGAAGACAAGATCCTGGAGGTACTTTCCACTTCTGAAGGAAACATTCTTGAGGATGAGACTGCAATTGAAGTGCTGTCATCATCGAAGAAACTGGCCATTGAGATCAGTGAAAAGCAGGTGCGCAAGTACTATGTAACTTACCTTGTCCTCATTCCCATTTCATCCCCATCCCCACTCCATTCCATCCTCCCCTTCCCACTCATCCTCCCCACTCCCCCTCCCCCTCCCCAACCCATCATCTCCCCACTCCACCCTCCTCTCCCCTTCCTTCTCCCCTCCCCACTCACCCTCCACCCATATCATCCTCCCACTCACCCTCCACCCATATCATCCTCTCCCTCCCTCCCACTCACCCTCCACCCATATCATCCTCCCCCTCCCTCCCACTCACCCTCCACTCCACCTCCTTTAGGCCATAGCAGAGGCAACAGAGAAGAAGATTGACACAGCCCGGCTAGGCTACAAGCCCATTGCAGTGCACTCCTCCATTCTCTTCTTCTCCATCACTGACCTGGCCAACATTGAGCCCATGTACCAGTACTCCCTTGCCTGGTTTGTAAACTTGTTGTCAACTCCATCGACAATGCCGAGCGGTCAGACAACCTTGACACGAGGCTGGATCTGCTGCGGGGACACTTCACCTATTCTCTCTACTGCAATGTCTGTCGATCACTCTTTGAGAAGGACAAGGTGTGTGTGTTTGTACTGGTATATTCCCATGTGTGTGTCACCTTGTGACCTTTCCATCTCCTTATTCGCTCCACTGTCCTTCCCTTTCTCCCTCCCTTGCTCCCCCCCCCCCCCCCCCCCCCCCCCCCCCCCCCAACCTAGCTCCTGTTCTCCTTTGTTCTGTGTGTGAACATGCTGAAGTACACGCACGATGTGGAGGAGGAAGAGTGGCGCTTCCTGCTAACAGGAGGCATTGGCCTAGATAATCCCCACCCTCTCCCTGCCCCTGGCTCCCCCCGAAGGCCTGGGATGAGATATGCAGACTGGACGACCTAGAGAGGTGTGTACACATGCAAAGACAAATGAGAGTAGATGAAATAGGAGTACAATGAAATCAGACAATACGAAACTTGACCGAGTAGCTATAGGAGTAGGTTTTTTGTAGGAATTTTGTCTACTTACGTCTACTCTACTCCCATATCATCTACTCATTAGGTCTACTCCCATTACATGTACTCGCATGATGTCTACTCTACTCCAATTTCATTTACTATTTTCTCATTGAGGGAATAGACTAGAAATGTGACTAAAATATTTCAAAATTAGTGGAGATTGCATTTCCCTTTCCCTCAGATTCAAGGGGATCAGGACTCGATTCACGCGGGAGATGGAGGCGTGGAAGAAGTACTATGACAGTGTGGACCCCCAGAATGAGAAGTTGCCCGGCAGCTGGAATGACAAGCTGCGCCGCTTCCAGAAGATGATTGTGCTCAGGTGTTTGCGTCCAGATAAGGTGAGTGTTACAATAGCAACCATCGACTCCCTTTCCTCCTCTCTCCTTCTACTTCCATATCCCCTCACCCTTTCTCCCCTTCCACCTCCCCTTCCTTATTCCCCCCCCCCCCCCCCCCCCCCCCCCCCCCACATTCCCTCAGGTGGTGCCTGCGATACAAGACTTTGTCACGGCCAAGCTTGACCGCAAGTACATCGAGCCACCACCTTTCAACCTTCCCAAGACCTTCCAGGACTCCCACTCCTGTGCTCCCCTGATCTTCATCCTCTCCCCTGGAGGGGACCCCATGAATGCCCTGCTCAAGTTTGCCGATGATCAGGTACAGTTCAGTGCAGTTAGGTACACAGTTGACTGTGAGGTACCCCGTGAATGTTTGTTGTAAGGTGGGCATCCTGCATACGTCTATATTGGGGTCCACACACTATCCTGACAAATATAAACTATACGTCAACTGCTGGTTAATATTTTGTTGCTTGAATTATGGCTATGGATGCCAACCTATTGTGCCGCTCTCCCCTCCCACCCCCTCCCACCACCTCCCACCCGTCCCACCCACCCACATGCACACACACACAATGCCTCCTTCAGGGTTTCGGTGGTGCAAAGCTGAGTTCCCTCTCCCTCGGGCAGGGCCAGGGTCCCATTGCACTCCGGATGATCGAACAGGGGCAGAAGGAGGGCACGTGGGTCGTCCTTCAGAACTGTCACCTTGCTGTCTCTTGGATGCCCACCCTTGAGAAAGTCTGCGAGGAGTTTAACCCCGACACCACCCACCCGGAGTTCCGTCTTTGGCTCACATCCTACCCTTCCCCCTCGTTCCCTGTTGCTGTGCTGCAGAATGGTGTAAAGATGACCAACGAACCACCCAAGGGCATGAGGGCCAACATTATTCGATCATACCTCAATGATCCCATATCTGACCCTGAGTTCTTCAATGGATGCAAGCAGACAGTATGTTAACTGTCTTAAATAGATTCTATGATACAATACGTATAAACTTCACCACCAATAACTTGTGCAGCTACCCATACATTCTTCCTCCCTCCCTCCTTCCTTCCTTCCCTCCCTCCCTCCCTCCCTCCCTCCCTCCCTCCCTCCCTCCCTCCCTCCCTCCCTCCCTCCCTCCCTCCCTCCCTCCCTCCCTCCCTCCCTCCCTCCTCCCATTCCTCCTTCCCAGCATGAATGGAGGCGCCTCCTCTTTGGCCTGTGTTTCTTCCATGGTCTGGTTCAGGAGCGCCGTAACTTTGGTCCACTTGGCTGGAACATCCCGTATGAGTTCAATGAGACCGACCTCAGGATCAGCGTCAAACAGCTGAGGATGTTCCTCAATGAGTACGAGGTTCGTGGTGAGGCATTTCATTCACCAAATTCATAAACTTTGAGGTACACTGCTTCCGGAGCTCCTCTCAGCTTTCATCACTATGAAAGCTAGGGAGAGCCTTGAATCAAGAACTCAACTTGTTCTTAGGAAATGGCACCAGTGAAGAGAATGCAACATATGTTGATCTGAAGGACCAGTTCTCCTGTTTACTTCAGCCCAATCATGCGGCCTGTGGCTGCTGTGCCCAATGTCACAAATAAGTATATGCACTGCCATGATTGAGTTTATAAATCGCAACGATGTGTCCTCATCAAGAGCGCATTAGTAGGTTGCGCCCCCGGACCTACTTATGCGCTCTTGGTCCTCATATATTTAATCCTCAAGTTTCAGCTGTCCTGCGTTGCCTTATTGACTATGATTTAGCTCAACTGTAGGAGTGTCAGAGGTGGTACCTGGTTGCTATAGTAACCAGGAGAGAATGCCCAATTGATTAATTTTGGCTTAACTTTGCTAGCGATCATACAGCTCTTACCTTCATCTTTCAGGAGGTACCATTTGCAGCTCTGAAGTACCTGACGGGACAGTGCAACTATGGGGGGAGGGTGACGGACGACTGGGACCGACGTACACTCGTTACCATCCTGAACAAGTTCTATTGCGATGACATTGTCAAGACGGACAAGTACAAATTCTCCAGCAGTGGAACATACTTCTGCCCCCCAGACGGAGATGTGAGGGACTGTACCCTCAATGGGAGGGGGTGGGGGGGGGGGGGGGGGGGGGGGGGGGGGGGAAGGGTGGAGGGAAAGGGGAGAGGAAAGGGAAAGGAGAGGTTGGAGAGAGTTAGCCTGATACATGATTGTGCTCTTGTAAAACTGCAGTGTGTTATTACACATCAGCAACTTGCAGTCATTGTACCAGGAGTCTACTGTCTCAATATACTTGGAGGTCCAGTTTAAATACTACATATCCATTTCCTCTCTCTCACCACATGCTTACGCTCACACAGCATGAGCAGTACCTGGAGTATGTTCGCTCACTACCCATCATCCCCCATCCTGAGGTCTTCGGCATGCATGCCAATGCTGACATCACCAAGGACCAGCAGGAGACCCACCTGCTCTTCGACAGCATCCTCCTGACACAGGTACACCCTAGCTCGCCTCCCTTCCTCACACCCTCTGTCTGCACACCCGGCTATCATTTGATCCTCCCACACGGTTATTTCCACCTCCCACACCTTCTCTACACCTCACTGATTTGGGTTTACATGCTGGGTCCCACCACCACCACCACACACACACACACACACACTTGCTCACAGGCACGCACCACATCAGGTGGTGGCAAGTCCAATGACGAGATTCTGGAGGAAGTGGCCACTGACATTGTCAACAAGCTACCCAGCAACTTTGACACCGAGGAGGCACTCCGGAAATACCCCACCACATACACACAAGTGAGTGAACAAATTGCAAGCATTATCCTTCTTGCACTATGATCGAATACGAATGTATTTCCAGAATTTTGTGTGTCACTGGCTTAGTCATTTTTACTGTCACAAAATAATGGAGTCTATTTGAATGTTCACCACGATGGCATTCGCCTTACCACTAGCAGAAGCTTGTCCATTTCACTGCAGGTACTGATTGGAGGTTGATGCTGAATTGCTTATACAATTCTCCTCCCATTCCACACACACACGCACACACTCCATTCCACACACACACGCACACACTCCATTCCACACACACACGCACACACTCCATTCCATAGAGTATGAATACAGTACTGGTGCAGGAGATGGTGAGATTCAACCGGCTGACAACTGTCGTACGCTCCTCCCTCATCAATATCCGGAAGGCCATCAAGGTACATACTGATAATTTATTAAACAGCTGTACCACGCACTATGTGATTATAGCTGAGTTATACGACCAGATCTGAGGAGTATGATTGGTTGAAGATCACATGATCCTCCATTTCTGTACATCCAGGGTCTAGTTGTGATGTCCTCAGAGCTGGAAGAAGTGGCAGACTCCATCCTGAAAGGAAAGATCCCCGGACTCTGGAAGAAAAAATCCTATCCCTCACTCAAGCCACTGGGCAGCTATGTCAATGACCTCCTGGCAAGACTCAAGTTCCTCAACGTAAGTCCAAAGGCAACTTTCAAACTCTCAAAAGTTAGTTGTGTAGGAGGACTGATTGCAGCTATATTCATGATGACCAACTCTGGCATACATTTCAAGCATTGTATTGTTTCATAACAACAGGAGTGCAAAATAATGTGAAGTAACTACGTCATTATGCGCTGCTGATGTATTGGTTTCGCAGGATTGGTTTGATCATGGCCCACCAAGTGTGTTCTGGATATCTGGATTCTTCTTCACACAAGCGTTTCTAACAGGTCAAGCTCCAAGTGACAGAGTGAACCCAAATTCATGCTAGCCCAAGAGTTGCTAGCATTGTATCAGTGGATTTTTATATGGATCAATGTGTTGCATTTATAGGTGCACAACAGAACTATGCTCGTAAGTTCCGCATCCCCATCGACCTGCTGGGCTTTGATTTTGAGGTGCTTGAGGATAAGGACTACAGCATACCACCCGAAGATGGTAAGCAATGACAGAAGATGCTGCTGTCTTTATGTGCTACACTGTATGTACTCTATCAGCACATCAACAAACATATGTCCTCCCCTCCATCTCCCTTCTCCCTCCCAGGTGTGTACGTGAAGGGTCTGTTTCTGGATGGGGCTAGATGGGACAGGAAGACAAAACTGATTGGAGAATCGTACCCCAAGATGCTCACTGATGCCATGCCCGTGGTGAGCATGTCACATCTGCTGATCACATCATTTTATTTGTTGTCAATTTTAAGCTCTAACACACATGCATACATCACACAAAATGCACACACATAGCCTCGTTCCCAGGCCTCTGCCCACAGCCGTGGAGAAAAATATCTGGGCAGAATCCTGGGAACGAGGCCAGCACACACATGCATACCACACACTGTACACACCCACACACTGATACATACACACCCACACACTGATACATACACACCCACACACTGATACATACACACCCACACACTGATACATACACACCCACACACTGATACATACACACCCACACACTGATACATACACACCCACACACTGATACATACACACCCACACACTGATACATACACACCCACACACTGATACATACACACCCACACACTGATACATACACACCCACACACTGATACATACACACCCACACACTGATACATACACACCCACACACTGATACATACACACCCACACACTGATACATACACACCCACACACTGATACATACCACCCACACACTGATACATACACACCCACACACTGATACATACACACCCACACACAGATCTGGCTGAAGCCATGTAAAAGAGAGGACATTCCTAATCGTCCCACCTACACTATCCCGGTCTACAAGACCAGTGACCGCAGAGGCGTGCTCTCCACCACTGGCCACTCCACCAACTTTGTTGTGGGCATGAAGTTGCCGTCAGACAAGCCGGAGCAGCACTGGGTTGAGCGGGGGGTGGCTCTACTCTGCCAGCTGGATGATTGAGTCACTTTCAACTTTGTACAGTCATATGGGACACACTCTCCAATTGTTTGTCTTCAAACCATGTGCATCTATTGTCTTTAGCAGCAGCACAATTATACAGGTATACATATATTATATGCAACCATGCACGGGACGTAACAAAAAATAATGTGATAAGCTTACGTATAATTCATATAAAGTGGTCCTAGTGCAACTGGTAGGGCAGATTCACTTTTCAGAATGATTCATCATAATAACAAGTAATAAAAAACATTAAAAATGTATCAGGATGTAGGGATACCAGAACGGCAAAAAGTAAGGAAACAAGAGGGATGATCGAACATAACAGTGAAGTATACAATCACCCCTACAGAGATTTTCTTCCTTATACATGTACAATGAAAAAAGATATTGTAGGGGTAATTGTATACTTCACTGTTATGTTCGATCATCCCTCTTGTTTCCTTACTTTTTGCCGTTCTGGTATCCCTACATCCTGATACATTTTTAATGTTTTTTATTACTTGTTTATGTAATTTTTGGGGGGCAGCAGGTGCATGTTTGAGCTGAAGTTTGCTGCAGAAGTCAGTGACCTCACAGGCACCTGGGCAGTAGGTGTCCTTGCCTTGGTATGTGGACAATATTACTCAGGTATTACACTTCCAGCATCGGCTGAAGAATCAGGCCCGGGCATCTCAAGTCAACTGTTCCCTAGATGGATGACAAAGCCACTGAGTTCTCCCTGTCTGAAGAACATGGCATAGGCAGTCTATAGTAGGGACATTCATATGGGTGTTGAGAGTTGAGATAGGCATTCACCCTGCTCACAGAATACAGTATAGGTAGCAATATAAGCTTAGCTAAATCATGCGTACAGGGACTAACCTCAGAAGAGTACCTCGTTTGACAACACATCGGTCAACGTATCTTTCCCACTGTTTCTAATTCAGCGATCTTGAGTAATAATTACGTATCGTTGCTAAGTGATCGTTTAAGTGCGCATGCGTACAAACGTGAAAATGGCGTGACAAGCGAAGCCATAGTTATTGAGTGGGCAGCTGCAGCCGCCTTGTGAAGACTTGGAGGTAGCGAAAAAGCGATGGGACGTTGCACTGCTCGGTTGAAAATGCTGCTGTTTCGTGCGAAAACCATCGTGACAGATTGAGGCAACGTTGAGCTAAGTTGTCTGAAGAAAGAAGAAGAAGAAGAAAGAAAAACAATTTGCCCGTTTTGCGAGTGCCTGGTGTACGTACACGCAATATATGCCAATACAAAAAAATCTCTCCAAATCTTAGAAACGGTACACTTATAAGCCTTTATAACCACATACCGTTCATCTTCGAGTGTTTTCATGACCAACAAGGCTCCTCGCGTCGCGAAAACCCGTCGCGAAAGTACCACACCAGGCACTCGCAAAACGGGCAAATTGTTTTTCTTTCTTTCTTTCTTTCTTTCTTCGAGGGGCAACCGCACTCCTGGTAGCGCCGTTGCAACGGCGACTGCGACTCGCCGTAGCGCAAGCTTATCGCAGTTAGTTCCAATTAACGCACATGACACGTGGCAACCACGCTCAGTCGATCGCTAGCAATGGCGACCAAAAGGGAAGACACGAAGTTACTACAGCACTTACAACTTTGCCAGCACGGTGAGTTTTTGCATGTAAGCGTCAGTGAACGACAGCGATTACGGCTGTGTGGTCAGAATGTTTGTGGGGCCTTCGTAAGACTGTACTGGCAACCAACGTCGAAGAGAGGCGATCGAGCAATGGCGGCCGACGGCACGACAAAAGCGCTTGTATCTCCACCACCAAGGTGAGGTTCAGCACAAGTATTATGCATTTGTCTAACTGCATGATAGGGATCACGACGGTGTAGTCAGAATCTCTGTAGACCTTTTCTGCGTGCTGTGAGGTTTGATTAGGTTATTTATTTATTTATTTACGCGGCACAATTTTTCCTATACCAGGAGTGTAACTTCTTCTTCTTCTTCTTCTTCAGACAACTTAGCTCAACGTTGCCTCAATCTGTCACTATGGTTTTCGTACGAAACAGCAGCATTTTCAACCGAGCAGTGCAACGTCCCATCGCTTTTTCGCTACCTCCAAGTCTTCACAAGGCGGCTGCAGCTGCCCACTCAATAACTATGGCTTCGCTTGTCACGCCATTTTCACGTTTGTACGCATGCGCACTTAAACGATCACTTAGCAACGATACGTAATTATTACTCAAGATCGCTGAATTAGAAACAGTGGGGAAGATGCGTTGACCGATGTACTTACTTGTGTTCAATCAAACGAGGCCCTCTTTATAAGACTGAGGTTAGTCCCTGTACGCATGATTTAGCTATATTGCTACCTATACTGTATTCTGTGAGCAGGGTGAATGCCTATCTCGACTCTCAACACCCATATGAATGTCCCTACTATAAACTGCCTGGTCTTCAGACAGGGAGAACTCGGTGGCTTTGTCATCCATCTAGGGAACAGTTGACTTGAGATGCCGGGGCCTGATTCTTCAGCCAATGCTGGAAGTGTAATACCTGAGTAATATTGTCCATATACCAAGGCAAGGACACCTACTGCCTAGGTGCCTGTGAGATCGATCTCACAGGCAGTGATATCACTTCTGCAGCAAACTTCAGCTTAAACATGCGCCTGCTGCCAAAAAAAGTTACATAAAAAAAACATTACAAATGTAGCAGGATGTAGGGATACCAGAACGGCAAAAAGTAAGGAAACAAGAGGGATGATCGAACACAACAGTGAAGTATACAATCACCCCTACATATCTTTTTTCATTGTACATGTATATATGGAAGAAGATCTCTGTAGGGGGGGGTTGTATACTTCACTGTTGTGTTCGATCATCCCTCTTGTTTCCTTACTTTTTGCCGTTCTGGTATCCCTACATCCTGCTACATTTGTAATGTTTTTTATTACTTGTCCCTACATATAGACTCTACCGAGTCTATGATATGGGTCTTACTCTCGCCTCATGGATACTTCAGTAGACTCGGAATGCATGCATCAGCTGGTAAACGTATACAGGTTCCTGCGGAGTGCCCCAAGTATATTATAATGCACACGTACTGCCAGCGAATGTTTCCTACTATGGTACCTGTATGTCTGGCCACGAGACCAACAAGCTGCCTGCAATACTGCCAATAGACATTGTGAACTTCCAAGTTTTTGTTTCCATGACAACAAATCCTTGCACCCATTGGTTGGATGTACAGTGTTTGCGAGGTATGGCCTCCATAATTGAAATCCTTCCACTGGAGGTGCCTCCAGTATATATGGCTCGATTTGGAGGCCGTAACTGTACCGCTGTATTCTCAAACCATGGAAAATATATTTGTGATTTGTGACACACATGTACATGTAGCTACTGAGTACACAATGTTCCCCAAACTAAGTTCCACACAGTTTACTGAGGAAGTGGCTGGATACAGGTTGTAGATTTTGTGGATTGCTCCAATTAATGTGTACATGACATACAGCACTCGTTGTGAATTCAAAACATTGTTGCATACTCTTACTAGCTACAAGTGCCTAAGAATTCTCCCCATTCCATAATAATTGTAATGAGAGCAAACAGACTGTCCGTATCGGAATGTAACCTCGTACCCCGGCAGGATCCATCAGGTAGAGTGACTGATTTCATGAAGGTCTTCTACACTCTAAAGAACCCAAAGGAATATAGCTAGCAACCTGAAGGAATATAGCTAGCCGCCCAAAGATATACATGTACATAAATAAAACCATGCATGTAGGGAGTAGCTACATTCCATATGAAATTAAAATTTCGTGAGAAGCTCTCTATCACAAGGGTAATTCCAAATCAAATCAGCAAAAGTTTGCAAGTGACCCCCTCAGAATTGGACGAAACTTGGTTTGTAAGTAGTACTTGTGTTTATATGAAGCCAGACAAAATCTTACTCTCGTATGTTGTATGGCTTCCTGATTATAGATTCAACTTTTTCCCAATTTTTGCTGCCGCGTGGCAACTATTCAAATCCTCATAACTTTCCCATACTTGATTGTTTTGTAATATTGATTGCACCATCTTGAAGCATGAAGAAAGGGCTTTCATACGATGCGCCCTTGATCCTACATTGCTGAAACTGGTCAGTAGTTTATCCTTTAATTGGCCAAGATGTGCTGTCTCCCCTTGTCAACCTGAATCACAAGCAAGAAACCATGTAGCTATATACAGTAGGGATAGGCTCCAGCTTTGCCCTGTTGTACCGTATGCTGGTAAAGCTCCCCTATTTAATATCAAGAGAGCATAATAACATCATTGTTTTTTTTTCACGGCAGAGGAAAAACAATGATGTCATCATGCACTCTTGTTAATATGGATAGCAACGCAAACCTCTCCTACTAATATCTCTGTATGTTGCAGCATACAGCACATTCTAGGCGAAGTTCAGAGCAATTAAATGTTGATAGTAAACAGGAAGTGACAATACGCCCTTGGTAGGATTGATTGCTTTGGCAAATGAACCAGTTCCGAATTAACTCACATGATTGCATCCAAGTTTACATAGCCAGTCATGTATATACATAGTGCTGTATATGGGGGGAAACGTCCCTGGGAAGTTCCCAAGGCCATTTCAATATGGGTGCTTGAATGTTCAAGTTGGCAAAATGAACCCTTCTGAATTAACTCACATGATTGCGTTAAGTTTACATAGCCATCCTGTACATGTACTGCTGATTAATGTGTTAGTCAGACTTCTGTAAGTGGATACTGGCTCAGTGGTTAATTCAATTACCGGGTATGCCTGCATTAATCCAGGGGAGTTGGAAGCAGCAGCATATAGTGCTGACTATATGACACAGGGGGAAAAGTCCCTGGGAAGTTCCCAAGGCAACTCAAGAAGTGCTGTCTTGTAACATTACTACGGTGATTACTACTGTACATGTAGTGCTGACTAGACTCTTCTCCATACTACCCACTACTAGCTTCTTCGTCTACATAAGATTAACATGCACACAATCAACAGGTATAATGTATAGGCCTACAGAAACAGAGTTGTGATACAGCACATTATTTCCCACATTAGTTATGTCAACTTACTCAGTACAGTTTATTTTCCATTTCCTGTTTATAACATCGTTGGATTGCCCTGAGTTTCACTTAGCTAGAATGAGGCACTTCAACAATTTTGATTAGCTTGTGTTCCAGAGTTACGTACCAGTGAACCCTAGGCAAAACTGACAATCAGAGATTAGAGTAGTCCATGAGTGATACTAATTTTGTATTCACACAGTACACATAATTGCACAGAAGCTGCAACAGATATTAGCTATTATGCTGCAATGTATTAAACCTATAGCTATACATATTGCAAGAAAAAAACAAGGACAAACATATACAGCCACGCAAATAGCTATTCCAAATTCAGCAAAATGAAAATTCAGGTCAGAGATTCCAAGAACTGCAGCAGCTTTGCACGGTTATAATACATGAGTCATTGAATGTTAATTTTATTCTGGAAAATATACAGATTTGTGATTTGTGACACACATGTACATGTAGCTACTGAGTACACAATGTTCCTCAA
The DNA here is from genome assembly GCA_963931865.1 of Axinella damicornis. NCBI lineage: Eukaryota > Metazoa > Porifera > Demospongiae > Axinellida > Axinellidae > Axinella > Axinella damicornis. The sequence goes on along the minus strand of OZ007505.1, from coordinate 1,292,321 downwards.
ACTAGTTCCACACAGTTTACTGAGGAAGTGGCTGGATACCCCTGCAATCATTGTTTGGCAATCTCTCGAAATTTTGCTGCCACTCTAGCTCGGATTTCATGGGGAAACTTCATCTCAACTCTATACGTAGTGGAGTTTTTAAGTTGGGCCAGAAGTGTGGTGGCAGCTTGTAGGTATTGGTCAGGTATCACCCCTTTAAAGTCACGAAGGGACGGCTTGGAAAGATTATTGCAGAGGCTGTTACACTGGTGGTTCAGAAAGAACATAGCCATTCCTTCCACAGACGTGTCAGTGGCTCCATAGTTTCCTGACAGCGACATGATAACAGGATCGGTTAGCAGATACGACCGGTCTTTGCGGACCCCTTGCAAGTCGGCCACCATCAACTCACTGTCAGTATACCACCAACTCCAGTGCATGAATGCTGGCAGGCTAGTCGATCCGCTGCCAATGTATCCATAATTGCTGCACCATTTGTTGAAGTCACCTTCAATGTAGTCTTCACAGGTGACGTACTCATTGAGTTTGGGTGGCTTGTCATCAGAGCTTGACACCACTTTCATGACATGCAGGTTGGTATATGTTATGGGACGAGTTGTCCTCACATTGGTGTTGAATTCATTTGCCAGCTCCTTAGCTTTCTCTGCTATCTTCACAGTGTCGTCCCAGTCAGTGGGTTCCCATGTATAGCTTGCCTTGCACTCTTTGACCACGCAGGTGCGACCTGCATCCCACAACGGCGCAGTCCAAGTACCTTTGTAAGCTCTGCGAAACCGACCTTCCGCAAAGGAAGTGGGATTGAATGTGGCATGTCGCCCATCCATTGTTATGCTTTCTGCAAGATTTTGCGGTAGATAGATCTATACACTTACTACTGGAGCTACAAATTGCCTGAAGTGGTTGTGGTAAATGTGGTTTCAGTCTTTTTGTATAGATGGAAAGGTATAATCATATTCATACCCGGATACAGTACATAATATAGGTGGGTTGTACATGTACTCGTGTGTAAACTGTTAATGTGTAGGCACGCGCTCTCTCCGACTTCCGGTGGCAGTACCGTTCTTAGCAAAGGCACACAAAGATTCTGACCACATGGCCGTGATCGCTGTCGTTCACTGACGCTTACATGCCAAAAATCACCGTGCTGGCAAAGTTGAAGTGCTGTAATAACTTCGTGCCTTCCCTTTGGCCGCCATTCCTAGCGATCGACAGAGCGTGGTTGCCACGTGGCATGTGCGTTAATTGGACATAACATTGCATCACAGGTTAACTCCATTAAAATTAGTGGGAAGTATCTTAGCGACATGCCTGAACAAGTTGAAACGCTCAAGTCTGAATTTATATAATTAGGGGAGCTATATTTCACACTGTATTATGCAACAACTTCAAGAATGGCCAAAACGTCCTTACAAAGTCATGTGTGTTATATCTAATTAGACTTGCAAGATAGAATCTGCATGCGGTATATTAGTGATTGCTATAAACAGTATGGTGGCTACAACGCAACATACAGTTAGGTGGTAAATGTGTTCAGAATGTCAAGCAATTGCATTGAGTGCAGTGTGACAACAAAATTAAAGTTAATGCGTACCATTAACTTTTGTGTTCATGCAATAGTATGGGGTGCCATTTGTGTCAAAATTATGTTTCTTGCGTTAGCTATTTATAATTTTACAGTGCATTTAGATATCAGTCTTTTATTTATATATATCTAATGAGTCCCCGTCTACTGTACATGCATGGAGGGCTGCACTTGAATAAATCCTCGTGTAGTGCCAAGTCGAGTACAAAACTAATTTTAACCTTTATAACTATATCAATTATTGAAGTGCATAAATGGTCCAAGAACCACTGGGTTAATCCATGCAAATCAAGTACTGGAAATTGCAGCCATGCATACTTGCATACACTATGAACATAACAGCCAAAATGTAAATCTTTTCAGCACATGTGAACGGATCAAGTAAAAATGGAACCTTAGGCAGACATCCCACTTTGCACCCCCCCTGAAATGGGAATTGGTTCTAAATATGCAGAATATTTTCAAGAATTGAGTTTCTCCAATTTTCAGGCATTTCTTTGAAGGGGGTGCACAAGTTTTAATCCATTTTTAAGCAATTTGGACAATTCCCCACATTTAACTGTGCCTAATTAAGGTTCCATTTTTACTTGATCCGTTCACACATGCACAATCATTAATACGTAGATTTCCCTCCCCATAATGCAAGGTAGAATCTCACTGTCTTGCTATCTGGTGAAGAGAACCTTCAGCAATGATAACTTCTGTTATTTGCACAACTTGGACAACACAGCGATACTTAATTTAATACAGCACAATGACCAACTCATAACAACTCAATGACTACTGCTGCCTGGGGGATTGGAACCCTTGGGAGGGGGGAACCTGGTAATTCAAACTAGAGGTGGGCACTCTGCTAGGTTGGTGCATCATTTGAGGATTTGGGGCAAAGTTAGCTGGCTGTCCAGGGCCAAGGTTAGCCGGCTGCCCAGCCCCCCCAGCTATTCTAGGCTGGAGAGCAGGGTCGGTCAGAGTAGACGGTTGATGTGGAAAGGTTTGTCCAGGAGGGATGTTTAGTGGTCGAGGTTGGAACTGCTGAACAGGTTGTTGCTGCCCCGCTTGGGGGTACGCCCCAGTTGCTTGCTGTGGTGGAGGAGGGAGGCTGCCGGGTGTTTGAATGGGTGGATTCTGGGGGGTATCCTGTGACAGACCTGTATATAGATAAAACAAGCCATTATCTCCCTCACAAAATGCACTACCCTCAACACCAGGACGTGTCTTAATCGACATTCCTCATCAAGTAAGGCAGTACGTGTCTTCATTGACATTCCTCATCAAGTGAGGCACCTACCTGGGTGATTTTGGCCATGAGTTGGAACCATCCGTGGACCCAAGGGCTGCCCTGCCAAGTGTGGACCCCTCACATGAGGGTGCTGCAACTGTCCTTGTGGAGTTTGCAATGTCTGGGAGTGGGATGAGAGCTGAGGCTGCCGGGTCGGCTGGATTGGCTGATTTGTAGCCGGCTGAATGAATGGTTGCTGATATTGAGGTACTGTGTCCCGCCTTTGTGGCAGCTGCTGACCTTCCCACTGAGGGGTCTGGGGTGAAGGTTGACGTTGCTGGGGCAAAGGATGATGCTGCTGGGGTGAAGGTTGATGTTGCTGGGGTGAAGGTTGATGTTGTTGGGGCAAAGGTTGATGTTGCTGGGGTGAAGGTTGTGGTCGAGTTTGCAGCTGCTGGGGTGGACGTTGCAGCTGCTGGGGTGGACGTTGCAGCTGCTGGGAAGGAGGTTGCAGCTGCTGGGAAGGAGGTTGCTGTTGGGACTGAAGTTGAGGAGGTCTGTGTGGAACTGCTGCTCCCTGAGAGTGAATAGGTGGGGGTTGTGAATGCAATGGTGGTTGGGGTGAAACACGAGTCGGCTGTAGAATTGCCTGTTGTGGTGGATGGTTTGGAAGGTCAGCTGGTTGCACTGGTTGTGGAAGCAGTGTTTGCAAATGCAAAGCCTGGGGACCAGGATGTCGAACAGGCTGTGGTTGCAGTGGCCTAACCTGTACAGGGTGCAGTGGAGGAGGAAGACCTCCTCCTGGAGGCTGCATTTGCGGCTGTCTCTGCAGCTCAACACGACTCCTCTTCACTTCAGCCTGAAGCTTCTGGATATGCTCCATGAGCTGCTCCACCTTCTGCTGGTGTCGCTGCTCTAAGTTCTGCACAATCTGTTTATGCTGGTCTCTGAAGGCAATCAACTGCTTGTCTCGTTCCTGGACCTGAGTGCTGTACTGATGCAGCTGAAACTGAAGGCTCTGGTACTGTTGTGCCTGTGATTGCAACTGCTGGTGTAACTTCTGTACTTCCTGGTTCTGCTGCATAACTTGGTTCTGCAGGGAAGACTTCTGCTCTTGCTCTACCGCCAAAGCCTGCTTGTACTTGACTTCTAACTCCATTTGCTCCCTTCTGTGCGACTCTCCCACCTCGCTTAGTTTCTCAATGTGTGATTGCTGCTGAGAGAACATTCCTTGCTGTTGCTGGAGCAGCTGCATCAGGACAGCCTGCTGTCCGCTTGACGCCACTTTGTCCTGCTCCTGCTTGTGCTGCTGCATTGAAAGTTGAGCAATCTGCTGCTGCAGGATAAGAATTTGCTGCATGTGGTCTTCAATTTGCGTCTTTTGGTTGTGGATTTGCTGGTTTTGTTGATCCACTTGTCTGCTCTGCTCACGGATGGTGTCCTGTTGGCTGGAAAGCAGTGCTTCAAAGTGGGCAGTGTTAGGTGACTGCAGAGAGTGGAAGAGGGGAGTTGAAAGCTCCTGGGGTAGGGGTGATACTGAAGGAGGTGTTGGTAAACTCAGAGGTGCTGCAATTGGCTGGTACACCGACACCATACTCACAGGCAAGCTTGCCAGGTTTGTATCAATCCCAGTTGAGTTCAAAGCAGGAAGAGGTGGAACAGAACCCAACCCTAGACTAACAGATGGGAGCTCATGGCTGGTGGTCAAAGAGACTCGGCCTGGTAGAGACATGATTGGTTGTGCTGCTATCTGTCTGAGAGGAGTTATCTCCCGTGAGGTCTCACTGCCGGCACGGTCACTAGAGACTGCCTCACTGGCCTGAGTAGGGTCCGCAAGAGTGGGAACATCTTCGACTGCACTAGTTACTGGTGGAGCTTTATCAGCTGTCATGCTACCCGAGGTAAGCCCAGCAAATGCTTCGGCTGCAAGTTGTTCAAATGGTCCCTGGCTGGATTTGGCTGGAGGAGGTATGGTACTCGAGACGATGGTACTCGATTGGACACCAGGCGGAGGAATTTGCCTGGATGGAAGGCTTTCAGAAGGAGGAGGCTGAGTTGGTTCAAGTGAGATGAATTCCCTTGGTTCAGGGATGACATCCTCTTGGAATGGAACTGAGCCATCAAGCGGTATGGGCTGTACCTCTGGAATCACATGCATGGGTTCAGGGTTCTGTACAGCTGGAATGGGTCTGGAAAACGAGTCAACAGTTACTGTGTTTTCACCTGCCCCTGGTGGTGGTAGACTGACGTCATGTTCAGGTTGTGGAGCTACTTCACCCAAAGGAATGAAACCAGCTGACAAAGTAATTCCTCCTCCTTGTGGAGGAGGGCCAGTAGGTTCTTCCAACCACACTCTTTCTTCTTGATGTGGAATGATGGAAGTGGTTTGCTCGGGGATGTGTTGGGGGATGCTAGGAGGTGGGAACTGATTGGGAGGCATCTGCATGTGGCCAGGGGCCGTGGGAGGAATACTGGACTCTTGTTCCCCGCCTCCTGCACAGGGAGTTGGTTCATACGGATCAATCACAGGCGCAGCTGGCTCATCATCCTGTTGTGGCCACTGATCAGAGGGTGGCTGGGGAGGAGGAAGGGTGTGGACTTCTGAACCTGGAGTTGAAACCTGCGACCCTGAAGCAGGCATTTGCGAACTTGGAGCCGGGGAGGGAGAGTGCTGTTTGGGCTTCGACTGCAGGTGATGGGGCTTGGGTGGCCTCTGGGGGATGGGAGACATGCGGGGGGAATGCCCTGCTTCGAATTCTTGCCTAACAGGGATTGACTCTGGAGGATGGATGGTTTCTGCTGGTGGAAGTTGGCTGGCAACACCAGGTGGTTGCAGCAGCATTTGCAAGTTGAGTAGGGCTTGGCTTGCTTCAGGGACAGCACCAGGAGTAGCATCACCTTGCAGGTGGAACAGACTTCCTTCTATAACTTCACCAGGCTGCTGACGTTCCCCGAGGGGCTCCATGCTTCCATCAGCTTGCTGCTGTGACCCAGCATTTGATGGAAGCAGCTGGGGCTGTATTGCACCACCTCCTGGGAGTTGGCCCTCACTTGCTGTGGGTGGCACTTGAGTTGGGGCTAGTAGTTCCCCCGTGGCAGGCATGGTTTGCTGCTGCGGCTGATGACCTTCTAACACATCATCAGGCAGAACCTGATCTCGCTGTTGCTGCGGTGCTTGATGCGTCCCTTCCTGGGGGTGTGTGGCTTGCTCTGCATGCTTCAGCTGTTGCATCTGTAGTTCATGCATCCGTTGAAGCTCCTGTAGTTGATGATCCACATCTGACTGAGGACCGATACCAGCAGGCTGAGAGGAGAGGACTCCACCAGGAAGAGAAGATGGCTGTTGGGATGTCGGTGCTGAGGAGGCCGGTTGGTGCGACTGATCTGAAACAAGGTTATCAGGTTCATCTGTGGGAGGGAATTCTGGAGGCAGTTTTTGCTGCTCTGGTGGTAGAGGTCTACCAGAGAGCTCCGCCTTCTTTGGTGGTCTCATGGGCGGGTGTGCAGGTTGACTCTGGTCCTGGTCGGCTGGAGGAGGAGGTGGTGGAGGGGTCACGCTTTGCCTTTGGAGGAAGCAAAGTGAAAGTATTAATCACCTGCAGTAATTTATGGACCAACAAAATGGTAGTAGGTAGCCTATGACACAGACCTCCATCCAAAACTTGAGAGGTGGCACTGGCATCTGTTATTCAACAAGTGACAGAAGTACCAGCTTACATAGCCTATCATTTGCAAGTCAAAACCCTATAGCCACCAGCTAGCTATAGTACGCCCGTCACCTGGTACCATGCATCACTTGTCCTGGTACTATGTATCACTTGTCCTGGTACCATGTATCACCTGTCCTGGTACTATGTATCACTTGTCCTGGTACCATGTATCACTTGTCCTGGTACCATGTATCACTTGTCCTGGTACCATGTATCACTTGTCCTGGTACTATGTATCACTTGTCCTGGTACCATGTATCACTTGTCCTGGTACCATGTATCACTTGTCCTGGTACCATGTATCACTTGTCCTGGTACTATGTATCACTTGTCCTGGTACCATGTATCACTTGTCATGGTACCATGCATCACTTGTCCTGGTACCATGTATCACTTGTCCTGGTACCATGTATCACTTGTCCTGGTACCATGTATCACTTGTCCTGGTACTATATATGTATCACTTGTCCTGGTACCATGTATCACTTGTCCTGGTACCATGTATCACTTGTCCTGGTACTATGTATCACTTGTCCTGGTACCATGTATCACTTGTCCTGGTACCATGTATTACTTGTCCTGGTACCATGTATCACTTGTCCTGGTACTATGTATCACTTGTCCTGGTACCATGTATCACTTGTCCTGGTACTCCTTGCACATGCAAAATTAAGTCCACTCTACTTGACCCACTATGTGGGAAAAGATGTCAGGCCTTCTCCATCTGTTACTGCCAGCAATGTAGCATTGTAACATTGGAGGTGGGAACAACCTAGGTTAGATACTTGTCACTGCAATAACTATTGCACAGGTAGCTAGCAGAACAGTATAGACATCGCAACATTTTTAGCTGAGGCCAATAACTCTCATCTGTACTGACTGATTGAACTTGTGCTTGGAGTGAGGGTGCTAGCGGGCTCTTTACCTCTGGACACTCTGTCTCTCTCTTCTCCGAGTGTTACACACTTCAGCTGTCCTCTTCTTCAGTTTGGTGACATTTTCATGAAGGCGGGTATAGAAACCAACGCCCTCCCTGTACGTGTGTGCATGTACGGTGGGGAATAAAGTTGAGGGACTGTGGTCACGGTTTAATGTAGGATTTTTGGTGGGAGGGGAAATACACTATAGGCAAACTACGAGGCAAGCCTCTTCGCCACCTCCAAAGAAATCTAGGTGCTCTAGGGTGCTTCCTGAAGGAGCAAATTGTAGACTCGTAACATGTATTTGAGATCCCCCTCCCCCCCATCCCCAGCTGCCCGATGCCGGAGTCATACGGATGCAATGACGCAGCAGTAGCTGCAGCAAGCGAAGCTACTTGTAACTATGATTACTTTAGGGGCTGTAGGGTTGTAGCCCCTCCCCTCTCCCCTCCACCTGCTGACTATCATTGGATATCCCCCTCATTTGTCAATAACAATCACACTCACTGTATCTTGGACTGCACAAGAGGAAGATAGCTTCCGGACTTGACCAACGATTTGAACAGACCCTCTTGCCTAGAGGAAATAACAATGTAGTTGTACATGTACCACCACTAGTGCAATGATGTCATGATGATGTCACTACCATCGTGCATTGACCAACAATTTGAACAGACCCTCTGTAGTTGTAGATGTACCACCACTAGTGCAATGATGTCACAATGATGTCATTTATACTATTGTGCAAAGAGATTAGTGGCTGGTTCTTAGTTCTACATGCGTACAATTAGCAACAACTACTGATATATTTCAGGGCAGTAATCTCGCATTCCAAAACGCTTCGGAATTAAAGCACTGTCACTTCCTATCTAGATGCCAAATGCAGCTCTCTGATTGGTGGGAATGCTTAGATGACGAGGTCTATAGAGTTGTACTTACTGCTTGCTCATTTCTTGAGCTGCTTGTCTTGTACCAGCATGCTTTGCATTCGCCTCTGTGAGAGCACTGTGTGTGTGTGCGTGTGTGTGTGTGTGTGTGTGTGTGTGTGTGCGTGTACGTGTGTGCGTGTGCATGTGACAAGTGGCAAATAAGTGGCTTTGAAACTGTTGAATACGTCCTATGTTACCTGAATGCCAGCCATTTTATCCAACATGTTCATATTCAACATTACAACCAGTAAACTGGAGGAGTCACAGACTAGCATATGCACTATCTATGACAGCAGGAAACATCACATGACATGCATAGAGGGTCATGTGACCTGTATGCTCACACTCACGTAAGTATCTTGTCCTGGGCTGTCAGGTTCTGTCGAATTACGTCCACAACTTCACGATGTTTCTTCATGTGCTCGTCAATGAAGGTATCCTGGTCTACACCAAGGTGACCAATGAGAACCTTGGTGATGTCATCACTACCGATCTGCTCTCGGAGCCGGGCCAACAACGTACTCCTTTGCATTTTCATCTGGTCAACTTTGCCCTAGAAGACAATATCAGTTTCAACATTCAATCAGAGGCTGAATTTGGCAGATAGACAGGAAGTGATGTTCGCTAATTCATATATAGCCTTAGCTAAAATAGGCATGTGAGCATGCTATGCTCTAGACTCGTTCCCAGGCTGCGTAGGAGGACTCGTTCCCAGGCTGCGTAGGAGGAGAGAAAGCGGCCTGGGAACAAGGCTAGCTAGTCTCTTCCAAGTATTCCCATTACAGATGTGCACAGACGAATGGAACTGTGGAGCGCCAGAGAGACTACCAGTGGAAGGACTAGCGTGTTCATACTACGCACAGGCATACGAATGAGGTAATCTCCCATACACATAGTTCCAAAGCTTTTCCCACACGTGTATGTAGCTTACATGTAGCTCCCATTCCATTCCACACAACTCCCATCCCAATCAATACAGCTGCCATCTTAGCTCCCATACAGTGCCATACATCATCCATACCATTCCACACAGGTAGTTCACCAACACACATCCATGTACCCAAGTCAATCACACAGACAGTCATATTCACTTACCAGTAGCTCCTTCCATCTCTCTATGTCAGCTGCATCCTCTGCTGGAGCTAAAGGGTTAAAATGAAACGCTAGGTTCCTGTACCATATTGATGTTATACCCCTCAAATGCATAATAGCCTCCCATCACATTGACCTGTGATCAGGCTCCAATGACATAATAGCCTCCCATCACATTGACCTGTGATCAGGCTCCAATGACATAATAGCCTCCCATCACATTGACCTGTGATCAGGCTCCAATGACATAATAGCCTCCCATCACATTGACCTGTGATCAGGCTCCAATGACATCATTCACATACTAAACTGTACCAGCCTCCCCCCTCCCTCTCCCCCCAGCATCCCTCCCTCTCCCTCCCAGCATCCCTCCCTCTCTCTCCCAGCCACCCTCCCTCTCCCCCAACCTCCCTCCCTCACTCCCCCCCCCCCCCACCTCTCCCCCCAGCATCCCTCCCTCTCCCCCCAGCATCCCTCCCTCTCCCTCCCAGCCTCCCTCCCTCTCCCCCAACCTCTCTCCCTCACTCTCCCCTCCCCCACCTCTCCCCCCCCAGCATCCCTCCCTCTCCCCCTAGCCTCCCTCCTCTCCCCCAACCTCCCTCCCTCACTCTCCCCTCCCCCCACCTCCCACCCAGCCTCCCTCCCTCTCCTCCCAGCCTCCCTAGAGCCCTCTCCCCCAGCCTGCATGGCAATGAGGCTACTTCATGCACAGGTGCTACCACTGTTATTTCACCCTTACTATCCATCAATGTCATTTTGGGCACAGCTGCCTCGATCATTGACAGAGGTCCAGTGAGCAACATCAGGTTTTGATAGTGTTGATCAAACATGGCCTTCAGCTCCGAGTTCGATTTACTCTGAGGGGGAAGATTTGCGTGTGTGTGCAGGGAGGGAGGAGGGAATGGAGAAAGAAAATGATGAGATTAACCGTCAGTCAAGCTAAGCACCAACAATGACAGGCCAAATTACCAGGCACTAAGGGAGCTGGAGGGAGACGTCCAGCCTGTTCTGTACACATGGTTGGCAAGTACATGTATACTTGCAACGTTACCAGTAACAAAGTCCCTCCCTCTCCCATTTTCCTTTACTCTCTCACTGCCCCTTCCTCACCCTGGTTCCCCCCCCCCCCCCCCCCCCCCCCCCCCCCCCCCTCTCCTTCCTTTCCTATAATTCCCTCTCCCCCGCCCCCTCCCTCTGCCATGAAGAGGCAGCTGCTACTCACAGCTTGTGAGTGGTAATCCTGGTAGTTCTCCAGGTCCCTCCACAGCGCGGCACACGCCTGAGCAGCCGGCCTCGTACCAAACTTGGCCTGGGGGACAAGCAAAACAGAAATGAACTGCAACATACAAGTGATACAAGTGGGTGTGTGTATCAGCAAGACTCTAAAGCAGATCTGTGAGGAGTTGCACTCATGCGAGGTACCAATTTGGTACCCATGTTTCCCCAATGTCATCCTCACCTTGGCAACCAAACAGTTGCTACATGTATCTCAAATACCACTACCCCTACAACCATACCTGCTTTTCAGCCCGGAATGACTCGTTACCAAGGGTTCCTCATCGTGGGACCCTTCGGAGGTACACTACCAAGGTACCTTCAGGCCAGAGGACAAGGCTAGTACTATAGTTCCTCACATCCATACCCTCCCCCTACCTCCTCCTCCCACTCGATCCCCTCTCCCCTCCCCCCTCCTCCCTCTGCACACATACACGAAACTCCTCCTCCTCCTCAGTGTCCTCCTTCCTCCACGTTGCAACCACCTCCAAATCCTCAGACACCTGTCCCGACAGTGACATCAGCTCTGGAAAGCAAACACGAAACAGTACAATGTAGAACACTTCCAGAACACTCCACGAGCTCAACGCCCTACCTACCCTGGATGTTCCTGTGTAGCTTGGTGATGGTCTCTCTCTTCCCCTGCAGCAGCTGGTGCTGTTTCCTCACCTCACCTGGGAAGGAGGGAAGGTGGGATGGAGGGAAGGTGGAATCATGGGATCACAACCACAGATTGCGGAAACCACACAGAAGTGGATTTGGGGGATCAATTCCGGGCATACAGTACTGGAATGGAACTGGGTACTTTCACATACTTGGAATTTCAGGTGGCCCAGTATGTAGCTTATTAATCTCTCCGATGTTCAGCGATGTCATGAACTGCCTATCAGGTTAAGACAATATTTGCAGCAATCATAGCAAAGTAGGACAGGCAACAATACACTATTAGCACAGAACAAAGTATTGTGCGGACTCTGAACAGGTACAAGGCAGGCATCGGAATGAGTCAGTAGAATGTGTCCAGACTCAGAACCAGGTAGCCTTGTTCCCAGGCTCCTCCCCAGCTTTTTGTCGCATATTATACAGTATGCGACCAAAAGTTGGGGAGGAGCTCGAGCCTGGAACGAGGCCAAGAACCAGGTACAAGGCGGGCTCGGAAAGAGGCAATGGAATGTCAGCATAACAATTGAGTATGGGAACATGATCAACTCAGAATCAGGTACGGGAATGAGCTTACTCGAGCTCCTCGTCCTTATCCTGCACGGAGGACACAATGGACCTCTGTAGTTTAGCAGCCTCCTCACTGAACACAGAGGCTACCTCGTACGCACGCATGGGGACCAGTCGGACGAGGATGTCCGTGCCATGGCTCTTGGGATCAACAGGATGGAAGGACACCGGCTTCACCAGGTCTGCTCCTGGAATGGGGCAGGATAGTTGGAACCAGTGAATGGGAATGGAACAGACAACTAACAGAGTGCAATAGAGTAGGGTGATGAGTAATGGTATACAGAGAATGCGATAGAAAATTGATGTCACAGCAACACAATCACACTGCCATCACAGACCGGAATGGAACCTAAAACCTGGAATGGAACCTAAAGTCCAGAATGGAGGACCACCACACCAACTCACCTTGTGTAGTCTCCAGAGTCTCCTGTACAGGAACAATGTCGTGGTACACCTGGTCGTTCTGTTTCTTGGACACCTGCAAATTGCCCTGCAGGTGTTCCCCGAGGTTCCTCACCGCCTCCTTCACCACCTCCCCAAGGCTCTTCTGGATCTTGCCAATGGCGGACAGCTTGTGCAGAGCGAGCTGGTGGTAGCCGATCTAGACAGTGAATGTCATGAGGTTCTCACGATGAGGATGTTGTCACTAAATGCTAGAAGCTAGCCTCATTCACAGGTGGTCTCGCAGGCGGGACCATGTCCTGCAGTGAGGGGCGGAGACTAGGAGACTTGCCACACACAGTAGGATGTACGACGGGAATTGTAAACTTGGCGAGGATTGGCAGTTGGGTGATTAGAAAGCACATCCTCAATTACCAATGTCTTGTTTGGCTCCTCACAGCCTCGGTCATGCATCGGTGGAATGGAATGGAAAGCTTGCTATGCTGTATCACGTGGGAAGCATCACAAGTATAGAGGCTTTACTGTGGGCAACGTGGAGCTCAGGACAGCACAAGAAAAGTAATTCAGTTGTGATAAAAACAGTCTGCCATTTTTGGCTGTAAGCAACAACAACTGGAAGTGTGGAATTACCACCAACTGCAGTATCAAGCTATACTTTATTCTGTCACATGACACGTACCATTTCTCCATGCTTCCCCATCTCCTCAGCATGCGCTCCCTGGAAAAACTGAACAAGAGACACACCCTCTTCACTTACTAAGACATCATTATGATGTAATAAAATCAGCAAGGATGACAAAAATTAATGTAATGTTGGGCTAAAAACATACTCCACACAATGCAGGTGGCTCATGTACACCTGGTGCTATAGCAACACTGTTTTCACTGCATACATACATGTAGGCCAAGGATGTAGAGAAAAACTTTCCCGATTGGGAGCTGAAAGCATACCTGAATATTGCTCTTCCCTACATACGTAGCTCGTGTATTGTGCGGATCAACCTAGATCCCGGTACACATAAACGATAGGAAATGTACAACCAGTATAGCAGTAGGCAGCTCATGCGCTCCTGTGTTTAGAATGAGTTAGGCTCATTCCGATTGGCCTGGGAATGAGCCTAGGATAGAGTAATGAATACTAAATCTATTCCCAATCTTGGGCTGCAATGTTTTCTTGAAGATAGGTTCTATGCAGCCTGGTGTGTTGATATTGCAGTTGTTTGCTTTTTACACGTTTTCTTACCACAGCAAAAACTAACCTGTGACAAGACAGTTTGCTCACTTACGTGTGACAATGCCTGGAAATAGAGCATCTTGACTTTGAGCAGGCGTGTCCAGTCCTTGTACTTCTTGGCAACAATGTTGCAGGGCTCCACCTCCAGAGACTTGCTCACCTGGACATAGTACTCTGTCACCTAGCAACAAGAAGACAGCGAAGGACTGACTGACTGAATTCAAGCTGCTGAACAGCAACACATTCTGAAGCTGCAAAACTGCTCACCCTGGCTGCCAGCTTTGAGATGGTGATACTCTTGACCCTCCCGACTCCCTTGAGTGATTTCTCTACCAGACACTCCTGAGCCTGGCCCTGTAGGTTGCCATGGTAAAAAGTAGGTCATGTGACCTCACATGTATGCCATGTAACATGCATTCATGTAAGTCATGTGACTTGGTCATGTGACATGGTCATACCTACCAGCATCAGGTTCTTGTAAAGGGCCACAAACTGAGGAGACAAGTCCTTGCTGGCATGGTTCACAGCGAAGTGCTCCTAAACAAAAGCAGAGAAGGATGCAATTTCACAGCCACATGTATAGTCTTACATAGACAACAAGTACAATGTATGTTTCCGAAACTTAAGAAAATAACAGGATGAGCTATACACTAGGATAGACGCCTCATTCCTAGGCCTCCAAACAGTTTCCATTGCTTGCAGCAATGAATAGAGAGACTGGCCTGTCTGAAGGCATGGCAATGCTAGCTGCAGGATGGATGAGGCAACTGTTCGTGGAATTAAGGCATGAGCTTCTTGTGATGCTGACGTGACGTAATCTCACCATGACAGTTGCTATGACAACCATGCTTACTCACCTCGAGGTATGTGATTGCCCCTGCTGCACACTGGAAGTGTGTGACAGCCTCTTTCATCTCCTGAATGGACAGGTACGTACTGGTGTCACTACAAGAACTTATTCTCAGTCGCACAAGACCACACTGGCATAACTACAACAATTCATCCCTTATTCTCAGGTATCACACAAGACCATCTGACTGAAAGGGTAGATTGGGTATGCAGTACAGGATGTGCTCCCTCTTGAGGAGCTGAGGTTAATTGCAACAACAACCCTGACTTCACACTACAAACCTTCAACATCAAGTACAAGTTGTACAGTGACGTGACAGGTTGTGTGTATACTACCATACCATAAGCATGCGGCATGTGATCAACAGGTGGTGTATACACGACTGTAGTGCAGGAGCATCTACAGGTCATGTGACATCACCTACCTGTTCATTATCTCTCCTGCCATGACAGCCCAACTGTGAGTGAAGAGCAGCTGCAACAAGACAAGGCACACTGGGTATATCACAAGCCCCCAGAGTCCCAGAGTCATGTGACAAGCCATAGATCTAGAGTCATGTGACACAGTGCTAACTGTTAGGCCAGTGATGGGGTGGATGCCCCTTGATGTCAAGATTGATGAACACATGGCCTTCCTACATAGGACACAGTGCCCACCGTCTCACACCCCCAAACCTCCTATCCATGGCTCTTGTGCACCTGCCCCTCCCCAATGAGGCAATGTCGTCAACTCACCGAGATTGTAGAGGACCGAGGCCTGCTCGATCTGCAATCCTTCCTGGATATACTCTGCACTTGAGAACGCATCCTTCCTGTGAGACAGAGCATTCACTGAGCTAGAATTGTAGTTTATGTACCCCTCTCTTCTCCCATCCCTCCCCCCCCCCCCTCCTCTTTTCCACTTTCTCTCCTCCCCCTCCTCCCTTTCCCCTTCTGCTAACAAAAGCTGGTCAGAATTGGGGGGGGGGGGGGGGGGGGGGGGGGGGGGGGGGGGGGGGGAACCAAAGAGCATACTTCAGGCCATGTTTCCTCTCCCACCTGTGATGGCTACCCACCATGCAAAGTCTATGGGCAGCTGCCCTATCTCTGGGGGGAACCGTACCTCGAGCTCAGCAGGTGCAGCTGTCCCACCCCCCCCCCCCCCCCCCTCCCACCTGTGATGGCCACCCACCATGCAAAGTCTATAGGCAGCTGCCCTTTCTCTGGGGGGAACCGTGCCCTCAGCAGGTGCAGTTGGGCAAAGTAGCGTCGTATCACAGAACACCCTCCATAGTCCCGAGGAGGACGGATGGCATGCTGGGAGGGAGAGAGGGGGGGAGGGGGGGAGAGAGGGGGGGGGGGGGGGGAGGGAGGGAGGGAGGGAGGGAGGGAGGGAGGAAGGGAGGGAGGGAGGGAGGGAGGGAGGGAGGGAGGGAGGGAGGGAGGGAGGGAGGGAGGGAGGGAGGGAGGGAGGGTAAAGGAAAAAGGAGGGGAGGAGAGGGATTATTACGCCCACAACTTTGGCTATGGAAGACTATGTTAGCAGGTAGTGTTTCGAGCTACATGTGCTCTGCTGTTGAATTCTAGTGCAGCATGTGGACTCTTGCCCTATAGTATGGCCCTCGGGCTAGACAATACCAACTAAGCTTGATGTAATATTTGAAAGGAAGTAGACTCAGGGCTTGGCCCCAATCCAACCTCACAATGGTAGCAGTACATGCTTACTGCAATTACATGGTCTAGTAATTGTCTGCAGATTAAGAAACAACACATACCCATATTAAGGCTTGCCTCAAGAGTCACAAACATTCCCAAAGATTCTGCAGTTGTAACTAATCTATGGAGTCATGTCATGTCCACTGAGGAATGTAAATAATCTTGCAGTGGGAATTGCTGCCTCATGGCAGAGTTTGTGCCAAGTTACAGCCCCAAGGAATTGGCTAAACTCAGCGATGAACTGACCTCTCTGAGCTGGTCAAGTTGTCTAATCTCCTCTCGGAACGACTCTGGGTCTTCCTCGTACTGGGCACTGATCATCTGGAGAGAGGGAGGTATCATCATTTAGTCTCGGTCCCACACAGCTGCAGTCCCATTCCCATGCAGCTGAGATCTTTTTAGTCTCATTCCCATGCAGCTATGATCCTTGCACATCTGTTAGCATCACCTTGGTGCAAAGGGTAAGTTCCAGGAAGGCCTGCTTCTTTACTACCCCCACAGTGCGTCTAGCTCTTGGCCTGAGAATTCTGACTAACAAGTATGTGCATTCCTTGTATCACAGGCAGGGTAATCCATAAACAATGTTCACAGTTCCACTATTGAGTCCACTGTGCATAGTGTATACAAGACTTCACCTACTACCCACGTCCCAAGACTTCACCTACTACGGTCCCACGTCCCAAGACTTCACCTACTACCCACGGTCCCACGTCCCAAGACCTCACCTACAACCAAGTCCCAAGACTTCACCTACTACCAAGTACCAAGACTTCAACTACAACCCAAGACCTCACCTACTACAGTGCAAGGGGTAGGATCACACAGTACACAAGACAAAAGAGAGGGATCCTGAACTTCAATTAACAAACTTGTTATTGGTCCGGCAGGAAGTAGGGCAATGGGTTAGGGTATATTAATGTCAGGGGCAGTTCTGAATGAGCATGTATGTCTGGTACCTGCTTAGTATGTACTTCTTGCTGGACCAAAATCCACGTCGTTCAAGCATGGATGACGAATGATCCCCAAGACTGCAGTCAAGTGGCTGCTTATGGACTGATTAAAAGGCCTATTACAGCTAGCTCCCCTTCCCTCCCTCCTCCCTCACTGGTTTGATCCCCAGGAAACTGGTCCGGCCCGACTCCTTCATGGGGAAAGACAACATAGGGAGACTAGGACACTCCCAACTGGCAGCCATCTTGCGTTATGGTCAGCTTGAGAGTCCACACTTCACCAAAACACACTGATGAAAAGTCCATAAGTTTACAGGAAGCTGGAAGTCATATGCAAATCATGTGATCACTCCCAACAGGTCAAAGGTTACTGGTTGATTGCTTACTGCGCATGCGTAGTAACAACTGCACACGTGGATTGTTAAAATGGCTGCAACACTGAATCGGCTGATAGGAATCGGTGCTGGATTGGCTATCACGGGTGCTGTGATCAATTCCACCCTCTACAATGGTGCGTAGAACACTACAGATGCTGTGTGGGCGTGAACGGGGCAATCAGATTCTACTGGAGTTGCAAGTAGATAGATATATAGATAGATAGATAGATAGATAGATAGATAATTTGTGACAGGAAGTGCCTCGTCAGCGATAAGTAGATTGTCTAGCCTTGTGGGCAAACTCTCGAGAGTCTGTCCCACGAGACTACCGATTGGGAATCAACTGAAGAACCTGATCTGGCACTAATATTGGTCCGATCGTGTTCTTCAGTTGACCAGATTGTAGGCTAATCAACCTTCGAGTTGTCATCCCACCGGAATGCTGGCCTTGATTGCAGATGACGTCATGAAGGTTTTTCAGTGTCGCTACTGACTAGATACAGCATTGCTATGCTGTAATACCCATGAGCAAGTTGATAGTGATTGTGGTATCACCACTAGGCCTGAGATAATTATGCCTCAACTTGTAGCTATTATTCTATTCCTTAATTGTTTTAAAATCTTGCTATTATTCCCAAAACCCTTGCTATATTATTCTCAACAAATAACTTTATAGTCAACGCTTGTTATACTGCAACATTAGGGAACATTCAACATAGTCTTGAGTGAGCGAAGATTGTACCTGAGGTACTGGCAAATCCGAGTCCTCGGACAAGACTGTCAACAAATCAACTACAATATCTGTGCAAATGTCAGCCATTGTGCAGCAAACTGGAAGTCAATTTGTGCCACACCCCTTATTTCCGCATGCAAAAGCTTGCTATTATTCTCAATTCTTTACCTTTGCTACTATTCTCAAAATTAATAATTATCTCAGGCCTAATCACCACTGATTGCTAATTACCCAACCGCATTCCATGAGGACGTGTATGCCCTGATGCCCAGATCCTTTCTCGCCGTGTGAAGGCTCTGATTTGGAGACTAATTGTAAGCCTACTTTAGTTCTTGAGACCTCCCCTCCTTTCCTTGCTCCGCCGCTGTGCAGATAGTCTGGATTACTGGATGTTGTAACATCAATCAATCGATCGTCCCCTGCCTATCAATATTTTTTGATGTGGAGATTTTACTTTGTGTGTCAGCCAATCAAATTGCGCATGCATGACTATGATATTAGATGTCCTGTTTTCAACTTTCCATCCCGCAGTTGACGGTGGAGAGAGGGCTGTGATCTTTGACCGCTTCAGAGGAGTGTTGAAAACTGTGTCAGGAGAGGGGACACACTTCCTCATTCCTTGGATCCAGCGACCAATCATATTCAGTATCCGCAGCAAGCCACGTCGTGTGCCTGTCATCACTGGGAGCAAGGGTATGTGAGTTGGTTACCTCATTCCTCACCGTGAGCTCCCCCCTGCTGTGTCTTTTCCCCACCATCTCCCGAAATGGAACAGAAACGTCTGTAGTCTCTGCTTTTTGTTGATGGTATCATAATCCTCAAAGTGGTCATTACTTGCAGTTCAACTCTTGTGCATCTGTCACCACTAGCCTCATTCCCAGGCCGTGTAGGAGAAACGGCCTGGCAACTTACGCAAGTTCCTTTCCCCCTCCCCTCCCCTACACATCACTATCTACACCTGCTCCAGACCTACAGAACGTGGACATCACCCTTCGAATCCTCTTCCGGCCAGAGTCCAACCAATTACCCTATATCTACTCCAACATCGGAGTAGACTATGATGAGAGGATTCTCCCTTCAATTACCACTGAAGTACTCAAGGGTGTTGTGGTACGGCCTACCTTGTAACACTGCGTTGTGATTTTGACCCCAGGAGTAGTGATCTCTAGAGATACCATTAAATTTGTTGTCCACCGTAGGCAGAGTTTGATGCTAGTGAGCTGATCACACAGCGTGAAGTGGTGTCACAGCGCGTGAATGAGCTCCTCACTGACAGAGCCAAGACCTTCGGACTGCTTCTGGATGACATCTCGATTGTGAGTGGATGGAAAAGTCTCGTATGACCAGTTGTTAGTCAGTAGTTTTAAGTATTAGCTTGCTGTGTAATAGTGTGTATACCATATCAGACCAAGGCATGAGCAATTTACGATTCCAGCCAGAACACTGATCGTCGTCTGCTCATTTGAGCGTTCATCTGCTCAGTTGAATGTATTCATCTGCTCAATTGAATCTTCGCCTGTTCTCTAAAGAGAGTCCTCTCACAACCATAACCACACCCACTCGTTAGCTACTTCTAGGCCTTGAATGGTGGGAATGGAGGCCCTACAAGGTGAGAGCATTGTTTTCCATTTCAAATACCATTATGGAAACAGTGGGCAGAAATGGCTCACCCAGTACCGAGTCAATGCTTTCTAAAAGCGTACAGCAAACATAGCCATGTGCTATTGCACTGTGAGTGACACCCACCCTCCTCCCCCTGTTCCACCCACCTGTCCCACCCACCCTCCTCCCCCTGTCCCACCCTTTCTGTTGGTGCAAGGTCATATCAGGAACTGACGTCAGAAGCTGATAGTGTTGATGGCAACTTAGCTGTTAAAGGTACAGTACTGTGAGTAACTCTGGCTTGTATATTTTGCAGACTCACTTGAGCTTTGGACGAGAGTTCACAGAAGCTGTGGAAATGAAGCAAGTTGGTGAGTGTGCATGTCAGCAGACCAGGAGAGACACTTCGTTGAATGTCAGTTACATCCGATGCCTCTTTTTTGTGCAGCGCAACAGGAGGCAGAGAGAGCAAGATTTGTTGTAGAGAAGGTTAGTTTGATATTCAGTGATAATCTCTCTCCAGTCACTAACATCACTCCTGTACTCATATACTCCTACTCACCCATCCACCCACCTACGCACACACACACTACACACATCACACACTACACACATCACACACACACACAGGCAGAGCAAATCAAGCAAGCTGCCATCATCTCCTCCTCTGGTGACTCACAGGCAGCGCAGCTGTTGTCCAATGCCTTTCAGGATGCCGGAGATGGGCTCATTGAGCTGAGACGTTTGGAGGCTGCTGAGGAGATAGCTGGCACTCTCTCCCGGTCAAGGAACGTGGCCTACCTGCCTGGCGGGGGGCAGAACCTGCTGCTCAGCATCCCACCGTAACCATGGGAACAGTGACTCACATGAATGTGTAGACTGATGTGTTTATGATTACAGATTTGTATTTGGCTGTCAGTACTGCTGAGAAATGCTATCTCATGCACTTGTGGTCAGACAATATTCAGTGGTGACAAATATTGTGCATAATAATATTATTGATGGTCAGGCAAGGCGGGGCTAGGTACTAGTGCTGGCTGCCTTTTTGAAGAGCAAGTTGGCATGGGACCGAGGGAGTGATGTCATGTCACCAGAAACAGCCGGCTGGGCCAGGTTGCAAACTTTTGGTGGGAAGTCACAGTGTCATGTTCATCAAACAGACTGGGTTTGGGCACTGTACACAGCGATTCTTGACTTCCCCACCCAGCAGCCAATACGCCGGTTCCCGTCAGATCACCAAAGCTAAAGTACATACTGGCTGCTAAAATATATCAATGCTCTATAGATGAGGGACACCACAACAACAACAACAACAGTAAACGGTGTACAGCTGTGTATTACTTCTGTTCACTGTCATGTATCTCAACAATAGTCAGTTCCTTTTTATGAGGTGCTGCAGCTGTGGAGCCGTGTGAAGTGTCTTGTCTTCCTTCCTCCTCTTGTCGCAGCTGTGCTTCTTGCCTCTGTGCTAGCAGCGGCTGTGTCAGTTCTTCCTGCGGGTGAGCTGGCTCAGCACCGGCAAACTCAGACCCTGGTACTGCCCACACGGCTTCGATGCTTGCTTGGGAGGAGTAGAGAGTGACGGGTTTCATTATCCCAGATGTACTACCACTTCTGAGTGTGTCAGTGGGAGACACACTAGAATGGGCCTTCCTGTGGTCATGAAGCTGTGCGTGGTGTGGCATGACGTGTGTGTGTGTGTGTGGCAAGTGGGTAAGTGTGGCATGTGATACATGTATGTGTGCGTGTGAACAGAAATGGTATTCTATGTCACCACTTGGGTAAAACTGCAAGCAAATTGGAGATTGCTTCCCAACTGTTGATTCTACCTTCCTTTTTGGTTGATGCAAGTCGTTAGGATTACACCCTACCTGCAACAATATCCTTCTGACCAAATCACTTTCAGTAACTTACATGGTGTAGCTGCAGTGTATCGAGAGTGCTGTTGGCGAGGTCAGATCTTGAGATGGGGGCAGCGGGTCTCGGCACCCCCCCAGGGTAGCTGGGCCTCACGCTCCATATGGACCACTGCATGGATTCCCCAGGGGCAGAGACCGGTCGCACAGCTGCACCCTGATTGCTGGGGACAACTGCAGGGGTGTAGTCCTGTGAGGGGGTGTGTAGGTGGGGGAGAGGGTGTGTGTGTGGGTGTGGGTAATGCGCACATGATCAAGTTGTGCTAATGGGTGGCCACATGCAAGTAATGACAATAGACGGTTTGACCAATTGGAAGGCCATATTCGGCATCTAGACAGGAAGTGAAAGGCCTTGCTAGTTATTAGAAGTTGCCATAACTAGAAGCCTTATTATCCTCGTTCCAAGGCCTTTCCCACTTCCAGCTATCGATCGCTTGCAGTACCAGGCCCTTTCCACCTGCTTTCAGTGTTTTGATCGCTTGCAGTATGCAAGTGATCACAAACTGAAGGTTGGAAAGGCCTCGGAACAAGGCTAAGCCGCACAGGGCGGTTTCCATCACAAACAGCACAAGGTACACTCTCCCGTACCATGGAGTGGGGTGGCATGGAGAGGAAGGTGAGAGACTCTTCAGGTTCACTGTGGTGCAGCTCCTCCACTGGAGGAACGAGAGAGTGCAGTCAGTGACGCTCAACGCTGGATATTGATCCAACGGTACCTATACTAGTTCACTAGTAATTCAGTAGTGTGGTAAGTACTAGCCTCGTTCCCATGTGGCTTGGGAACGAGGCTAGGTGAGTACAAGCACAAGTCACTAGGCACAGTCAGACGTGGCTAGGTGAGGAGGGAGGGAGGACCTTACCTGACTCCTTCAGCTGGTTCATGAACGTTGCTCCATCCTCGCCAGGTTTCCAGTTCGGGTTTTTGCGCTATGAGCAGAGAAAGGACAGACCATGAGTGATGCTAACTTGAGAGAGAGCTACACACAGCTGTGAGGTGTTGGACTCACAGAGAAGTGCATGAGGGAGATCTCCGTCTTTCCCATCTCTGCCTGCTCATAGTGTGTGGCTCTCGTCACTCCAGCAGACAGCCACTGCAGAGGTGAGGTGAGGAAGGTGTGTAAGCGGGCAGCATGGCGTTAGAACTTCACTTACCATGATGCCTCTTCCAGACACACACACACACACACACACACACACACACACACACACCACCCTCCACACACACACACACACACCACACCCCTCCACAGACACACACCTCGGGGCTGCCGTGTTTCTTGATGCTCATTTCCGCAAAGGAGCAGACGTCTCCCACCCCTGAGACCTCAATGGTGAAGTTGCGGAGGAAGTCCACGATGTCGGAGGCCTTGTTCCTCAGTGAGAAGAAGAGGATGAAGGGAGTGACCAGCGGACTCAGCAGCTCATCCAACACGTACATCTGCGAGGAGATTACTGAGATTACTGGTTGGATCCCAAGAATACATAATTTTACATAGAAGCCAATTCTTACAAAGTTGTGAAAGTTACATGTACAATATTCACCACTCCACTCCTTCCCTCCTCTCCACCCTCCCCCCCCCCCCCCCCCTCTCCCCATCACTCCTCCACCCCTCACCATGGTGAACTGGAAGACGTGTGTGACCTCGCGGTACACCTCCACCGTGTGTGGACTCTGTTTCCAGGTGTCCGGCATGTAATGCATCTCTCCCAGCATCTCCTGCATCAGCTGGGCAGGACACCACACCTGGTTCTGAGGAGTGAGAGGGAAATGGAGGGAAGCTGGATGAGGTTGGCTGGGTGAGGTCTGCTTCGCCCCATTAGAGATCACTGTCAGTCTTACGTCAGAAAATACAGAAGTTGCTGACTGTACTTGATTGTGTGCTTGTCACTTTCAGATCACTCATGAAAAGGGCCAGGTGGCACTTTCCTATATATGTGCACAGTCAGAAATCTTGTGCCCACTACCAATCACTTAGCCTTGTCCCCAGGCCTTAGCCGCATACATGACCTCTGAACCGAGCTCCTTGCACAGTTCAAAGGTCAAGAAAGCAGAGCGGGAGATGGCCTGGGGAAGAGGTTAGCGATTGCCAAGTAATCTGTGAAAGGCTTAGTGGCCTGATGACGCTGCTATTCTAGCCTCCAGACACACTGCCAGTTGCTCCTTGGCAAGGACTTTCAACACAGCCACATGCATCCAGTAACTTAATTATGCTGACTCAGCACATATGGGAAGACAAATCAAAGTGACCAGGCCCTCTTCATCATATTTGGGAGTGACCACAAGTCAGGATCGCAGTAGACGTACATACCTCATCAGGAATGAACAGTCGACAAGCTGTGACAATCAGACCTGGAGCAGAAACAACAACGAACATCATGCAGTGAGTGACCTACAAGTACCATCACACAACACAAGCATCAGTGAGTGACCAAGCCTCGTTCCCAGGCCATGTGGGAACGAGGCTATGAGTGACCTTACTCTGCTGAATAAGTACCATGACACAACACAAGCATCAGTGACCTGTAAACACCTGCTACACCAATGGGGAGTTACACAGCCTCATTCCCATGTCGAAGGGAGTGGCCTGGGAACGAGCCCCTACCTCACCTAGCACAGTGATGACAGTGAGCACATTGTGTGCGGTCAGCAAGTCCTCCTGAATGACCGTCATGACGATCAACACCGCCAGCAGAGACCCAGTGATGAACGCTATGTTCCGTGCAATGATAATCAGAATGGGATGTGTGAACAGGTCCATGTATTTCACTGTGGGCTTGTACGCTCGATTCAGTCTCAGTTGCAACTCGTGATCGAGCTCATTGAAATCCCGGAGGTTTATTCGGCCATACGAGGACCATCTTCTTCGTCCGAATACCCCAGGTTGGCGCTTCAGGAGCTCGGCATATGAGAAAAAGGAGTACAGGATTTGGTAGAGGAGGATGATGGGGGAGAAGACGAGATTGACGAGGGCTAGGAGGGCGATGCGGTTGCGAAGGTCTTGAACGAGCCGGTGCTTGTTGGAAGCTGATTTGTACTCATCCCTCAGGTAGAACCTGTTCCTGAACGGAGCACTCAGACGAGACCCTGCAGGAGGAGAGGATTAGGTAGAGATATGGCTCCATTGGCATGGGAATGAGGCCAGGTGAAGTACAGCCTCATTCCCAGGGATGTGCCCTGGGCCTGGGAATGAGAGTAAGTGACCCGGCCAGTGAAGGGCACATAGTTACCCCGCACGCGCATGCGCGAAGTGGGGTTAAGCAATCGGTTTTGTCTGTCAGTCGTCTGTCTGTCAGGCGAAAAAAAATTGAAATCTCCCCACATAGACCCTCATAAACCATCGAAATGGAGTCAAACAATAGCAAATAGCAAAAAACTGCTCTATGTGTACCTGACTGAAGTCAAGGCGCTCCGTTTCGCTGTATTTCGGCTATTTCCTACTTTTCATAACTATTCATAACATTGGCTCCACCTCTTCGTGACCTCAGAGTCCCATCAAGAATAGGACACGCAGTGCATTTGAAAACTTCATGCTTCGAGATGACCGCTAGGAAACAGTGTTTTCTCACGATCTATGTACTTCACAGACATCGTGGCTATTGTTTCGGCTGTTTTTTCCAGCTATTTCATATTATTCGTAACATTTGCCCCCACCTCTCCAGCTTCACAATATAATATGTTGTATATACAGTAAGCGGTCACTCCCACACCTTGGATATGGCCATACACGAACACAGTATATGCGATAGCCGCCCTGTTCGATGTACATCGGCAGAGATGTCACGTTGATTGTAGCTGCACTGCATGCATCCTGGCCTGTAGGCGTTCAGCGCGGGTTATGTGTTCTATGAACACCTCTAGTTAATCAGAATGTTCTGAGAAAATAGTATTTCAGTTGTGCAGTGTCTCTTACACACAGCATCTATTATCACAGGATATGATGGCCTCATACACTCTCACTTACAACAGAATAGCTCATCACACAACAAAATAGAATCCAATACAGTAATTCATTGGCTCACGCGCTCCCACACTCTAACTCACAGAATAGAATGAGCTCGTAGTTGAACTTCAGGCCTGTGGTGAAGAACACCTTCTCTCCATAGAAAGGCACATGGAACTTGGACGGCAGTACCGTCTTGTTGACCAAGGCCACCATGTAGTTCTTAAACCTCAGGATACGGTGGTACACGTCCAACTCTGTCAACTCCTGCTTACGTATGTTCATCTTGTACTCCCTCTGTGCCTCCTTCAGTCTTGCTAGCACATCTGCCCATGTGCAGTTGCGAAGGTCTGATGATATATTGAGGGCTTCATTGTAAAACGTTCTGATTTCCCAGAATTTGATAAATCGTACGACGGCTCTGAGGAGCCATGCCAACCAAAGGGTGAACGCGAGGAGGAGGAAAAGGATCGTCAGGGGATGCATACTGGGAGCGGAGGAGAGATGGAAGAGGGAGGAGAGGATAGAGGAAAGGGGGTGCGAGGGAGGGAGACAAAGGAGGAGAGGAAGGGTGGGAGACAACGAAGGAGGAGAGCAAAGAGGAGGGGGAGGAGGAGAGGAAGGGTGGGAAACAAGGGAAGAGGAGAGCAAAGAGGAGGGGGAGGAGGAGAGGAAGGGTGGGAGACAACGAAGGAGGAGAGCAAAGAGGAGGAGGGGGAGGAGGAGAGGAAGGGTGGGAACAAGGGAAGAGGAGAGGGGAGGAGACGAACAACAGGTCATAATGGACTGCAGCTAGTACAGTATGAGTGGTTCATGTGAGATGGACACATGCCCGTTCTGAGACTACTGATCACATGACTTGGCTGTGTTATGCTATGATGTGGCAATGATTTGTGCTATGGTGTAGCAGTGTTACTGCATCTACATCATAGCAGAGTTGTGCTATGCTATGATGTGGCACTGCTATGATGTGTTGCACAATGACACGATGTGGCATGCTATGGTGTAGCAGAGCTGTGCTATGATGTGGCACAGTATGATGCTTAGGCTGTGGGTGTGTGACTGTAACTCGATATTCAATGCCTTCTGGAATCTCACAAATGTGCCTACTAAGTGAATTCATAGCAATGACAATGCACCATATCATGGTCAACTCAGCAAACAAACCATTAGCATGCACACTGCAGAGTCTCATGCCCAGACCCCTCAGACACACACTGAGGGTCTGGGCAGTAGTCTCATGCCCCAGACACACACTGAGGGTCTGGGCAGTAATCTCATGCCCCAGACCCCTCAGACACACACTGAGGGTCTGGGCAGTAGTCTCATGCCCCAGCCCCTTCAGACACACACTGAGGGTCTGGGCAGTAGTCTCATGCCCCAGCCCCCTCAGACACACTGAGGGTCTGGGCAGTAGTCTCATGCCCCAGACCCCTCAGACACACACTGAGGGTCTGGGCAGTAGTCTCATGCCCCAGACACACACTGAGGGTCTGGGCAGTAATCTCATGCCCCAGACCCCTCAGACACACACTGAGGGTCTGGGCAGTAGTCTCATGCCCCAGCCCCTTCAGACACACACTGAGGGTCTGGGCAGTAGTCTCATGCCCCAGCCCCCTCAGACACACTGAGGGTCTGGGCAGTAGTCTCATGCCCCAGACCCCTCAGACACACACTGAGGGTCTGGGCAGTAGTCTCATGCCCCAGACCCCTCAGACACACACTGAGGGTCTGGGCAGTAGTCTCATGCCCCAGACCCCTCAGACACACACTGAGGGTCTGGGCAGTAGTCTCATGCCCCAGACCCCTCAGACACACACTGAGGGTCTGGGCAGTAGTCTCATGCCCCAGACCCCTCAGACACACACTGAGGGTCTGGGCAGTAGTCTCATGCCCCAGACCCCTCAGACACACACTGAGGGTCTGGGCAGTAGTCTCATGCCCCAGACCCCTCAGACACACACTGAGGGTCTGGGCAGTAGTCTCATGCCCCAGACCCCTCAGACACACACTGAGGGTCTGGGCAGTAGTCTCATGCCCCAGCCCCTTCAGACACACACTGAGGGTCTGGGCAGTAGTCTCATGCCCCAGCCCCCTCAGACACACACTGAGGGTCTGGGCAGTAGTCTCATGCCCCAGACCCCTCAGACACACACTGAGGGTCTGGGCAGTAGTCTCATGCCCCAGACCCCTCAGACACACACTGAGGGTCTGGGCAGTAGTCTCATGCCCCAGCCCCCTCAGACACACACTGAGGGTCTGGGCAGTAGTCTCATGCCCCAGCCCCCTCAGACACACACTGAGGGTCTGGGCAGTAGTCTCATGCCCCAGCCCCCTCAGACACACTGAGGGTCTGGGCAGTAGTCTCATGCCCCAGCCCCTTCAGACACACACTGAGGGTCTGGGCAGTAGTCTCATGCCCCAGCCCCCTCAGACACACTGAGGGTCTGGGCAGTAGTCTCATGCCCCAGCCCCTTCAGACACACACTGAGGGTCTGGGCAGTAGTCTCATGCCCCAGACCCCTCAGACACACTGAGGGTCTGGGCAGTAGTCTCATGCCCCAGCCCCTTCAGACACACACTGAGGGTCTGGGCAGTAGTCTCATGCCCCAGACCCCTCAGACACACACTGAGGGTCTGGGCAGTAGTCTCATGCCCCAGCCCCCTCAGACACACACTGAGGGTCTGGGCAGTAGTCTCATGCCCCAGACCCCTCAGACACACACTGAGGGTCTGGGCAGTAGTCTCATGCCCCAGCCCCCTCAGACACACTGAGGGTCTGGGCAGTAGTCTCATGCCCCAGCCCCTTCAGACACACACTGAGGGTCTGGGCAGTAGTCTCATGCCCCAGCCCCCTCAGACACACTGAGGGTCTGGGCAGTAGTCTCATGCCCCAGCCCCTTCAGACACACACTGAGGGTCTGGGCAGTAGTCTCATGCCCCAGACCCCTCAGACACACTGAGGGTCTGGGCAGTAGTCTCATGCCCCAGCCCCTTCAGACACACACTGAGGGTCTGGGCAGTAGTCTCATGCCCCAGCCCCCTCAGACACACTGAGGGTCTGGGCAGTAGTCTCATGCCCCAGCCCCTTCAGACACACACTGAGGGTCTGGGCAGTAGTCTCATGCCCCAGCCCCCTCAGACACACTGAGGGTCTGGGCAGTAGTCTCATGCCCCAGCCCCTTCAGACACACACTGAGGGTCTGGGCAGTAGTCTCATGCCCCAGACCCCTCAGACACACACTGAGGGTCTGGGCAGTAGTCTCATGCCCCAGCCCCTTCAGACACACACTGAGGGTCTGGGCAGTAGTCTCATGCCCCAGACCCCTCAGACACACACTGAGGGTCTGGGCAGTAGTCTCATGCCCCAGACCCCTCAGACACACACTGAGGGTCTGGGCAGTAGTCTCATGCCCCAGACCCCTCAGACACACACTGAGGGTCTGGGCAGTAGTCTCATGCCCCAGACCCCTCAGACACACACTGAGGGTCTGGGCAGTAGTCTCATGCCCCAGACCCCTCAGACACACACTGAGGGTCTGGGCAGTAGTCTCATGCCCCAGACCCCTCAGACACACACTGAGGGTCTGGGCAGTAGTCTCATGCCCCAGACCCCTCAGACACACACTGAGGGTCTGGGCAGTAGTCTCATGCCCCAGACCCCTCAGACACACACTGAGGGTCTGGGCAGTAGTCTCATGCCCCAGACCCCTCAGACACACACTGAGGGTCTGGGCAGTAGTCTCATGCCCCAGACCCCTCAGACACACACTGAGGGTCTGGGCAGTAGTCTCATGCCCCAGACCCCTCAGACACACACTGAGGGTCTGGGCAGTAGTCTCATGCCCCAGCCCCTTCAGACACACACTGAGGGTCTGGGCAGTAGTCTCATGCCCCAGCCCCCTCAGACACACACTGAGGGTCTGGGCAGTAGTCTCATGCCCCAGACCCCTCAGACACACACTGAGGGTCTGGGCAGTAGTCTCATGCCCCAGACCCCTCAGACACACACTGAGGGTCTGGGCAGTAGTCTCATGCCCCAGCCCCCTCAGACACACACTGAGGGTCTGGGCAGTAGTCTCATGCCCCAGCCCCCTCAGACACACACTGAGGGTCTGGGCAGTAGTCTCATGCCCCAGCCCCCTCAGACACACTGAGGGTCTGGGCAGTAGTCTCATGCCCCAGCCCCTTCAGACACACACTGAGGGTCTGGGCAGTAGTCTCATGCCCCAGCCCCCTCAGACACACTGAGGGTCTGGGCAGTAGTCTCATGCCCCAGCCCCTTCAGACACACACTGAGGGTCTGGGCAGTAGTCTCATGCCCCAGACCCCTCAGACACACTGAGGGTCTGGGCAGTAGTCTCATGCCCCAGCCCCTTCAGACACACACTGAGGGTCTGGGCAGTAGTCTCATGCCCCAGACCCCTCAGACACACACTGAGGGTCTGGGCAGTAGTCTCATGCCCCAGCCCCCTCAGACACACACTGAGGGTCTGGGCAGTAGTCTCATGCCCCAGACCCCTCAGACACACACTGAGGGTCTGGGCAGTAGTCTCATGCCCCAGCCCCCTCAGACACACTGAGGGTCTGGGCAGTAGTCTCATGCCCCAGCCCCTTCAGACACACACTGAGGGTCTGGGCAGTAGTCTCATGCCCCAGCCCCCTCAGACACACTGAGGGTCTGGGCAGTAGTCTCATGCCCCAGCCCCCTCAGACACACTGAGGGTCTGGGCAGTAGTCTCATGCCCCAGCCCCTTCAGACACACACTGAGGGTCTGGGCAGTAGTCTCATGCCCCAGCCCCCTCAGACACACTGAGGGTCTGGGCAGTAGTCTCATGCCCCAGCCCCTTCAGACACACACTGAGGGTCTGGGCAGTAGTCTCATGCCCCAGACCCCTCAGACACACTGAGGGTCTGGGCAGTAGTCTCATGCCCCAGCCCCTTCAGACACACACTGAGGGTCTGGGCAGTAGTCTCATGCCCCAGACCCCTCAGACACACACTGAGGGTCTGGGCAGTAGTCTCATGCCCCAGCCCCCTCAGACACACTGAGGGTCTGGGCAGTAGTCTCATGCCCCAGCCCCTTCAGACACACACTGAGGGTCTGGGCAGTAGTCTCATGCCCCAGCCCCCTCAGACACACTGAGGGTCTGGGCAGTAGTCTCATGCCCCAGCCCCTTCAGACACACACTGAGGGTCTGGGCAGTAGTCTCATGCCCCAGACCCCTCAGACACACTGAGGGTCTGGGCAGTAGTCTCATGCCCCAGCCCCTTCAGACACACACTGAGGGTCTGGGCAGTAGTCTCATGCCCCAGACCCCTCAGACACACACTGAGGGTCTGGGCAGTAGTCTCATGCCCCAGCCCCCTCAGACACACACTGAGGGTCTGGGCAGTAGTCTCATGCCCCAGACCCCTCAGACACACACTGAGGGTCTGGGCAGTAGTCTCATGCCCCAGCCCCCTCAGACACACTGAGGGTCTGGGCAGTAGTCTCATGCCCCAGCCCCTTCAGACACACACTGAGGGTCTGGGCAGTAGTCTCATGCCCCAGCCCCCTCAGACACACTGAGGGTCTGGGCAGTAGTCTCATGCCCCAGCCCCTTCAGACACACACTGAGGGTCTGGGCAGTAGTCTCATGCCCCAGACCCCTCAGACACACTGAGGGTCTGGGCAGTAGTCTCATGCCCCAGCCCCTTCAGACACACACTGAGGGTCTGGGCAGTAGTCTCATGCCCCAGACCCCTCAGACACACACTGAGGGTCTGGGCAGTAGTCTCATGCCCCAGCCCCCTCAGACACACACTGAGGGTCTGGGCAGTAGTCTCATGCCCCAGACCCCTCAGACACACACTGAGGGTCTGGGCAGTAGTCTCATGCCCCAGACCCCTCAGACACACACTGAGGGTCTGGGCAGTAGTCTCATGCCCCAGCCCCCTCAGACACACTGAGGGTCTGGGCAGTAGTCTCATGCCCCAGCCCCTTCAGACACACACTGAGGGTCTGGGCAGTAGTCTCATGCCCCAGCCCCCTCAGACACACTGAGGGTCTGGGCAGTAGTCTCATGCCCCAGCCCCTTCAGACACACACTGAGGGTCTGGGCAGTAGTCTCATGCCCCAGCCCCCTCAGACACACTGAGGGTCTGGGCAGTAGTCTCATGCCCCAGCCCCTTCAGACACACACTGAGGGTCTGGGCAGTAGTCTCATGCCCCAGACCCCTCAGACACACTGAGGGTCTGGGCAGTAGTCTCATGCCCCAGCCCCTTCAGACACACACTGAGGGTCTGGGCAGTAGTCTCATGCCCCAGACCCCTCAGACACACACTGAGGGTCTGGGCAGTAGTCTCATGCCCCAGCCCCCTCAGACACACACTGAGGGTCTGGGCAGTAGTCTCATGCCCCAGACCCCTCAGACACACACTGAGGGTCTGGGCAGTAGTCTCATGCCCCAGACCCCTCAGACACACACTGAGGGTCTGGGCAGTAGTCTCATGCCCCAGCCCCCTCAGACACACTGAGGGTCTGGGCAGTAGTCTCATGCCCCAGCCCCTTCAGACACACACTGAGGGTCTGGGCAGTAGTCTCATGCCCCAGCCCCCTCAGACACACTGAGGGTCTGGGCAGTAGTCTCATGCCCCAGCCCCTTCAGACACACACTGAGGGTCTGGGCAGTAGTCTCATGCCCCAGACCCCTCAGACACACACTGAGGGTCTGGGCAGTAGTCTCATGCCCCAGCCCCCTCCGACACACACTGAGGGTCTGGGCAGTAGTCTCATGCCCCAGACCCCTCAGACACACACTGAGGGTCTGGGCAGTAGTCTCATGCCCCAGACCCCTCAGACACACACTGAGGGTCTGGGCAGTAGTCTCATGCCCCAGCCCCCTCAGACACACACTGAGGGTCTGGGCAGTAGTCTCATGCCCCAGCCCCCTCAGACACACACTGAGGGTCTGGGCAGTAGTCTCATGCCCCAGCCCCCTCAGACACACTGAGGGTCTGGGCAGTAGTCTCATGCCCCAGCCCCTTCAGACACACACTGAGGGTCTGGGCAGTAGTCTCATGCCCCAGACCCCTCAGACACACACTGAGGGTCTGGGCAGTAGTCTCATGCCCCAGCCCCCTCAGACACACTGAGGGTCTGGGCAGTAGTCTCATGCCCCAGCCCCTTCAGACACACACTGAGGGTCTGGGCAGTAGTCTCATGCCCCAGCCCCCTCAGACACACTGAGGGTCTGGGCAGTAGTCTCATGCCCCAGCCCCTTCAGACACACACTGAGGGTCTGGGCAGTAGTCTCATGCCCCAGACCCCTCAGACACACACTGAGGGTCTGGGCAGTAGTCTCATGCCCCAGCCCCCTCCGACACACACTGAGGGTCTGGGCAGTAGTCTCATGCCCCAGACCCCTCAGACACACACTGAGGGTCTGGGCAGTAGTCTCATGCCCCAGACCCCTCAGACACACACTGAGGGTCTGGGCAGTAGTCTCATGCCCCAGCCCCCTCAGACACACACTGAGGGTCTGGGCAGTAGTCTCATGCCCCAGCCCCCTCAGACACACACTGAGGGTCTGGGCAGTAGTCTCATGCCCCAGCCCCCTCAGACACACTGAGGGTCTGGGCAGTAGTCTCATGCCCCAGCCCCTTCAGACACACACTGAGGGTCTGGGCAGTAGTCTCATGCCCCAGACCCCTCAGACACACACTGAGGGTCTGGGCAGTAGTCTCATGCCCCAGCCCCCTCAGACACACACTGAGGGTCTGGGCAGTAGTCTCATGCCCCAGACCCCTCAGACACACACTGAGGGTCTGGGCAGTAGTCTCATGCCCCAGACCCCTCAGACACACACTGAGGGTCTGGGCAGTAGTCTCATGCCCCAGCCCCTTCAGACACACACTGAGGGTCTGGGCAGTAGTCTCATGCCCCAGCCCCCTCAGACACACACTGAGGGTCTGGGCAGTAGTCTCATGCCCCAGACCCCTCAGACACACACTGAGGGTCTGGGCAGTAGTCTCATGCCCCAGACCCCTCAGACACACACTGAGGGTCTGGGCAGTAGTCTCATGCCCCAGACCCCTCAGACACACACTGAGGGTCTGGGCAGTAGTCTCATGCCCCAGACCCCTCAGACACACACTGAGGGTCTGGGCAGTAGTCTCATGCCCCAGACCCCTCAGACACACACTGAGGGTCTGGGCAGTAGTCTCATGCCCCAGACCCCTCAGACACACACTGAGGGTCTGGGCAGTAGTCTCACGCCCCAGACCCCTCAGACACACACTGAGGGTCTGGGCAGTAGTCTCACGCCCCAGCCCCCTCAGACACACACTGAGGGTCTGGGCAGTAGTCTCACGCCCCAGCCCCCTCAGACACACACTGAGGGTCTGGGCAGTAGTCTCATGCCCCAGCCCCCTCAGACACACACTGAGGGTCTGGGCAGTAGTCTCATGCCCCAGCCCCTTCAGACACACACTGAGGGTCTGGGAAGTAGTCTCATGCCCCAGCCCCCTCAGACACACACTGAGGGTCTGGGCAGTAGTCTCATGCCCAGACCCTCAGACACACACTGAGGGTCTGGGCAGTAGTCTCATGCCCCAGACCCCTCAGACACACACTGAGGGTCTGGGCAGTAGTCTCATGCCCCAGACCCCTCAGACACACACTGAGGGTCTGGGAACGAGACTATGCCTCCACATGCTCACACCATTAGCTAATGGCACACTGCAGTCTGCAGATAAATTAGGTGACCATCTCCACTTAGTACTGCACATAAATTACTGAAATGCCTGGCCTGTTAACTGGCTGAAACTGCTCTCTACCTCGGTGTGGCTCGTTACAACGAGACTGCATGACCGCTCACAACAGCGGTGTGCGCTATTGTGCCCTGGCGGGCGGCGTGCACCACTTAACCGCAGGCGGGCCTACTGTCTCCTAGCATGCGGCGCGCGCACGCGCTACCAGCACCTGCGAGTCAACAACCGTCCATGCAACGCCCCAGACATCCACCATCATTCATTAACTTGGATTAAACCTCATACAGTGAACCTCGACCATCCACTAAAGTGCAAAGTTGAGGTGCACACTCACTTGTAGAGTCTGCTGGGGTCAATAAGGTCACCGAAAATGATGTCTCTCTGTGCTGTATTGTTGTTTTCCACAAAGGTGACTTTGTCCGCCCAGAGGTTGCCAAACCGCAGACATGTCACTATAAATGCTGTGAACAGTACTATGAACATAAACTGACTGTGTGTGTGAGGGGGGAGGAGAGGAACATCATGTAAATTGGATGTGAGGTTAATTGCTTGTGCAGAGCCCAGCAGGGGTTAAGCAATGTCTTGGCATCTGTCTGTTGGCAAAAAAAAAAATTGAAAATGCTTTTCATGTAGCTCAGGCGTTTACAGACCTGATACTCAATTCAAACAATCTTGTTGGGACGTCTCTCGCACCTGATACAAGTCAAAGGCCGTCTGTTTCTCAGCTACTTGTTTTTTTTTTTGGCTCTACCTGTTCAAAATCGCATGTGACCTTCTGAGATGCATCAACAATCATGCATCCACAAACAGTGCACAGGTCATGAACACGTAGTGGAGGGTCACGCGATGCAAGTCACCAACTTGTGTGATCTCACATCATGCGCTTCTCAGTCACCTCGCTAACCAACACACTTTCACTGTACCCAACTCACACTAGCTCGAGGGCGTCACTGAGCAAGATGGCCGCCAGTCCGTGCTGCTGCTGGTACTGGTACACCTGCACAACAGGGGACAAGGGTACCGATTGCTCTCATGACACTAACACTCCCATCCAGGCATTCTAACTTAACCCTCAACCCTCCAACATCGGGACAGCCTCGGACCCAGTCTCGCAGGCCAGAAGTAGAGCAGAGGGAAAGGAATTTTCCATCCATTCTGTGTCTGGCCTGCTGGGTGCGAGGCTACAGGTAGGCCTGATTAGGGCTAGACCTTCAGTGTCCCCATGGGACAACCTCTACTGTATCACCGACGTGTGGTTATGTAAACCATCTCCACTTGCACTTTCACACTGGCTCAACAGTGCCTCCCCTCCCACCACACTACTGAGTACTGGCCCCCTCTGTCACACTGGCTCAACAGTGCCTCCCTCCCACCACACTACTGAGTACTGACCCCCTCTTTCACACTGGCTCAACAGTGCCTCCCTCCCACCACACTACTGAATACTGGCCCCCTCTTTCACACTGGCTCAACAGTGCCTCCCCTCCCACCACACTACTGAGTACTGACCCCCTCTTTCACACTGGCCCAACAGTGCCTTCCCTCCCACCACACTACTGAGTACTGACCCCCTCTTTCACACTGGCTCAACAGTGCCTCCCCTCCCACCACACTACTGAGTACTGACCCCCTCTTTCACACTGGCTCAACAATGCCTCCCCTCCCACCACACTACTGAGTACTGACCCCCTCTTTCACACTGGCTCAACAGTGCCTCCCCTCCCACCTACTGAGCACTGGCCCCCTCTTTTCACACTGGCTCAACAGTGCCCTCCCACCACACTACTCACCCCTTCAAAGAAGTCATCCAGGTTTTCAATGTGGTTCCAACGGTTTCCTGGGGGGAAAAAAGGTACTATAATTAAGGGAGTCAAACACACACATCACACCATGTATACCCCCCAAAAAGCTATCGTTCTCAAACACACTCGAATCCATAATTTCCCCCCGCACATACACACCAGCTGCTGGTGGTTAACAAACCACCCTACAGTGGCCTACACTCTTTCACCAACTGTCATGAAACGCAATTCTCCAATCCATTCACCCACACCCCAGCTGGTTGTGGTTTAGTAACAAACCACCCTTCTCACCCTTGACATTGTGCGAGCTGTGAAGCTTCACATGAGTTGGGGGCGCCTCGTCCTCCTCCCCATCCGAGTCCTCCGTCTCCAGGCGCTGGTAGTGAACATTTTTTAACGGCATAGCTAGGTCCTAGACATTAGATATCCATACGCTTAGGGTAGACAAAAGTGAGTGAGTCGAGAGCTAGAGCACGTCGTTGTACCGTTTGCATAATGACGTCATAGCGTGATTTGATGCGATGACGTGATCTATTTCAGCTTTAACCCTGTGGCTTATGCAAGGTGGAATTGGTCAATGCTGCACAGGATCTCTTACGAATCCTTGAAGAAGGCGGCTATTTATGGAGCTGTCCTGTCCGTCTCTGGGTGCTCAGTTTTGTACTACCTAATTCAGCGTAAGACACCACGTACCAGTTATAATGATGTAAGGTAGCTGCCCTGTATTTTATTATGAGACACGAACCACTTCAATTTTATACTGCATTTTATCATAAGCCTGGGAATGAGGCTGTGTAATAGCTACCCTGTCTCACAATTGCCTCCGAACGTTTCTTCTTAGTCTCGGAACCAGACCCTTCGTGCGGGGGAGGAGGAAAGGGTCTGGGCACCATCTTACATTCGAGTTGTCCCCAGGTCGGAATGTTGACCTAACGAATCAGAAGCGTTGATTGCGAATGAGGTCAGGGATACGATTTTTCTGCAGACTTTCAGTGTCGCCAGTGACTAGACACGGCAAATCGCTGTGCCGTACTGCGGTACCCGCGAGTGTCTGACAAAAGTCGAGCAGAGCAACGAGCAGGTCGACTGTGTTCGTACGCGTGGTATCGCAGTTGATCGCTAATTACCCTAGCATAATTACATTCCGTGAGGACAACTCGAATGTTGGCACGTGCCCAGACCCTTTCCTCCTCCCCCGCACGAAGGGTCTGGTTCCGAGACTAGTTTTTTCTTTGGTTTGCTTTGACACTCAAGCAGAAGAGTGGTGAAAATCGGGGAAGGCCTGGTATCATTAATCACATGAGTGACGGATGCGAGGTGGACGTGGGGGGGAGGGCCCATAGTTGTTTCAGCAGGTCCTGCTCGGTTCACCGTCCTGTCAGCTAGGTTCAAACACTCTGCAGCTAGCCAAGTCTCTGGACGCTCTACATAACTTAGTTCGAACTTAGTTCGATCATTTAAACTTATTTGGGGTTGGACGTCACCCCCCTACATCCATGCACCTAACATCATTCAGGTGATGCTTTCCCTATTTTTCGCCACTCTTCTGCTTACGTGTATTATTGTCAACACAAACCGAAGAACAGAAAACAAATGAGGCTAGGTATTACATAGTCTCGTGCCCAGACCCTCTCCTTCCGCGCGTATTGAGGGTCTGGGAACGAGTCATGCAGTTCATTATTCCATGGATAATAGAGCAAGGAACTGGATTGGAAACGCGCGCCCCGCCCTATTGTTAATGTATGGAATGTCGACACGAATGTCGCTGGTTTTTTGTTGTACCTCTGCTGCCGCACAGGGACTGTTCTGAGGCTCACCTCTTGTACCGTCGGATTGGCCTTCAACCGGTGTATGCCCAAAGCGGTAAGTATTGCTCCTGAGTCGTAGATAAAAGCATGCTTGGGCTGCCTCAAAAAACGGATATATCCCTGAAATTGTGATACCCGTGTACTGTTGCACTTACCAGTCGTTACTCAGGACAGTCAGGAGTGAAATTTGCCGCTTTGGGCATACACCAGTTCAAGACCGATCGAACGATACGAAAGGTAAGCCTCAGAACGGTTTCTGTGTGGCACCAGAAGGGCAAACTTGAGCGAAACCCGCTTTTCAATCCCGTAAACGCGCGTTTCCAATCCAGTTCCCCGTGCTCTATTATCCATGATTATACATGTTTTATGTAAAAGATCTGTAGGGTAGGGTTGTATACTGAACTGTTTTATGCCATCATCCCGACCTTATATCTCCCGCTTTTTGCCTTTCTGCTATCCCTAAATCTCCTTACATTCGTTACTAAATGCTGTTGACTAGCTGTCACATAGCTCTCAGTTAGTCTTACAAATAGCACCTGCATGGATACATTCAGCATACTCATGCAAGTGTCCTCATTGTGGAAATGCATGGGAGTGTGTACTAGTATCTGTAACTCCATGTTGTATATAATGCGCTTCTAAGGATCATGACTGCACTCATTCTGATATCAGACAAGCAAGTTTATAATCGTGAAATTAAGTAGGTATAATGGCCAAAAACATACAATTACTTCCGTACAAGCCAACCAAAAAATTTTTTACACACATGAAATACAATCTGTATAGGTACACCTGGACACACCAAACAGCACATTATTAAAACACATGTGAATAGTATTAAAACACATGTGAATAGTATAAATATATATGTCTTGAAAAGGATCCACGCAATGTTAACTGCATACCTTACATAGACAAACTCCAGGAGTGCATTTAGCATGGATTTACAAACTGCAAAGATAGCAACAAGTAGATCAGCTACAAACGTCTGAAACAGATCAGCTACAAACTTCTGAAACAGATCAGCTACTAACTTCTGAAACACTTTTGAAACGGTGTAAACAGTTAGCCCATAGATGTCATCCTGATCACGAGATATTAACGATTTGGAATATACTGCAGGGCGTAGATTTTGCACTACAGTTTCATCTGTTCTCAGTGCTTCATCTGTTCTCAGTGTTTCCTCTTGTTCTTTAGTTATATGCTTTTCTATATTCCAGTCCACAACTCCTACTGGGATCCAGTTGAGGAACTTATACCAAACGTGGATGAGGTTCTTGATATCAATAGCAATGATCTTCACACATCCCAGTATTGGTTGACCTTGAATAGTTGTAAAGATACATGCAACATGGGCATCTGCAAATTCTTCTGTAGTTGCTGATGTATAGTTTTCACAAACCATTTCAACCAACTGTCCCAAGTACTCCACACTCTCGGAACTGTTCCCATTGTAATACTCAGCCATACCAATTAGTTGAAGTAGGCGAAGTTTACTGTCAGTGAAGGCTTTCTCGGTCTTTGCAGAAAGTTGTTGGAGATCTTTCAATACAAATTTACCAATTTCAGCAGCTTTTACGAATTTCTTATTGCTGAACAAGAATTTAGCAATATTTATGCCTTCAAAAGTTACATCATGACCTACTTCCTTCTTAGCCATCCATAGCTTTTCCTTTAGAACATAAGCCTCATCAATTTTCCCAATCTTCACAAACAAGTCGATGATGCCTAATATGGTGTTTTCATGCTTAATGAGAATACCGTATTCAGCATTTGTCAACTCAGGAACCAGAGCAAGCATTTTCTTGGTGGCTTCATTAGCACTGTCAACACCATTTAATGACTCGTAGGCTTTTTGGAGGGTGATCAGAACAGCAGCTGTTGAGAATAGATTTAAATGAGTTTCCTTAACCATTAACTCGAGGAAGTATATACTTTGCTGGTAGTTTCCAAGGTGATAATATGCAATTCCAATGTGATAGTAGTCACAAGATCCTGGATGACAGTCACTTAATGCTTTCTTTTTTTTGAGAATCATCACGTGACATTTACTTGCAGCGTTGTACTTACCAAGAGTGGCATAGTAATCTGCCAGTATTGAGTAGAACTTTGTGTATGATAATGCAGCCCTATTCCTACCAGCAGGGATATACAAATCTAGGCTTTCAATCCAACTTTGTTGTTCTTCAAGTCTTTTCAAAGCTTTTTCAGTTCCAGATTCGAAATCTGCCAAGGAAGTAAGCAAGTTTACGTACACTTCCATGTAATCCTGACAAGTAATTCTCCCGGAAATGGCTCTCAAGTTGTATTTAAGATAGGTAACAATTTCTGAGATGGGTACTGTTAGTTCTTCTGCACTAAATCTGTAGTGAAGTAATCTTGCACCAAGTGCAACCTCCACTGCTGTTGCTGTAGCTAGGGCAACTGTGTGATGATTGGTGGTGGCAATGAAGTTGAAGTTCAGAAACAGCTTTTCGATGTTGTGTCTCTCAGAGTCAAGTGTGTGGAGGGTATCAGCATAGTCATCAGAGAATTGATGAACCAGTGACTGCAGGACGTTGCTGTAGTACCACTGGAAACTAATAGCAAACCTCTTTTCCTCTCTGACACCTTTTTCTCCAATAGACTTCTGAACACCTATGAAGAATTCCCTAATAAGGCAATGGAACTGGTAGCGATTTGAGCGGCGATTGTGCTCGAGCAAAGATCGTTGAACTAACATTTTTAAGTGCACATCCATAAATTTATCACAACCAGTGTCATGGTTATGATACTGAATGTAAAGCAAAATTTCACATGCTGCTTTCCTATCAAACGATCCCGGGAAGTTTGCAAGGTATCTGCCGATCTTCTGTGCCTGCCGGCTCAAGTACTGGTAAGACAGACTGATGGAAATGTTTACTCGGTCATTGTCTGGAAGCTCTTCAGGACTGAGAGTTGCCATAAGATGATCCTTGAGGTCATTGACTAGTGTCATAGGAGTGGGTGGATCAGGTAGGCTCAAAATGGACCCGACTACTCGTAA
This sequence comes from Axinella damicornis, assembly GCA_963931865.1. Lineage (NCBI taxonomy): Eukaryota > Metazoa > Porifera > Demospongiae > Axinellida > Axinellidae > Axinella > Axinella damicornis. The sequence goes on along the minus strand of OZ007505.1, from coordinate 1,251,274 downwards.
TGCTAGGGGCACATTGCCCGTCAGATTTGTTATGGTTTCGCAAACTGATTGATCAAGGTCCTTCACTACTCTCTGCAGTAGGGTACATGAAGCTTCTCTTGAAAGTTCGTGCAAGGGGAACAAACGAAACTGAGCAAGTTGCATTGTTCTTTGCCTGCTGGTCATTAAGAGTTTGAGCTTTGAAGACGATTGGAGAAGTTTTTTTGTTAATTCCTGTAGCTCATTCTTTTGCCTGTGAAGTATATCATCGCAGTTATCAAAAATCATCACTGTTGGATATGATAAATCTTTTGCCCATTTCAGAAGCCTGTCAGTAGTTGGTTTTTTTGTTTTAATCTCAGCACTGTCGAGGATCTTTTCAGGTAGAGCCTGCACAGATGAAACCTCGATCATGTTTACGTATGCAGCAATAAACCCTTGTTGCACTAGGCTATGTCCAGCCTGAATGGCCAGAGTGCTCTTTCCAAATCCTGGCGATCCAACAATGCTGACTATACGAATATCTTGGTTGTTGGCATCCATAAGGTGATTTAGATCCTCCATTTCAGCAGTGCGACCGACAAAATTCGTTATAGGGTATGGTAACGTTTTGGAGTGATCAAGGTTGAACCAGTATGTTAAGTCAGACTTACCAAGGAAAATTGTACAAACCACTGTGGCTGTGAGAAGTGTCCATAACCATGGGTTCCAGGCTATCCTGGATATACCTGCATTGGAGCAATAGACAGCCTGGTCTGATGGTATAGCTGTGAGAAACGTGCTTAGCCTCATCCAATTAGCACTGTCCTATCTCCAGCAACTCAATGTGGAGGTAGGAACAAGCTTCTAAGACTGATCACTCATAATGTTCTCCTCTGTCTTTCAAGGTAACACTTACCAGGATGTCTGGCGTACTGATATGCTATCAACATAATTATAGTGCTGTTGCAATAACCATGACAACAGCAGCACTAGTCCTTACAGCCAATGAAGCCCAAGGTATTACCATGAGACCATACAGGGGTGGATCGAGGGGAGGGAGGGGGTGGGCTCCACTGGCTGACACACCTAGCTATGGGCATGCCCCTACATGTAGTTTACTATGATTGTGTAAATCATCACCACAGTGCAGCTAATGCTGAGGTGTAGAAGTTCTCAAGTGCTTCACAGGTTCTGAGTATGAAGACGTGCAATGCGCCTCCAGCGTCAAACTGGCTTCGAAGTCTACTCTACCATATTCGCAGAATAGCCCCCCTTATAAATTTCCTTGGCTCCACCCCTGATGAGCAACTTTTATGCACAACCTATAGGGCAGTGTGAGTTACTTTGTGCATTCATGATAAAACCCTGGTAAGCATGGCCTACGGTAACACAAGAGATAGTGTAATGTGTATATACCTCTCTTAGTTTTGCGTTGCCATCTTTTTCTTTCCTCTTTCTCAAGCTTGTCTGCCAGCCCTGCATGTCCAGTACCATCCGCAGATTGTCTCAAGCAAGTGATGAAGTTATGCAGAGCATCGGGTCCCTTCCGTGGTATCCACATCAATAGCTTGCTGATCTTTCGATTTGTTGTGTCCATTGGGTTCCGTAGCTCTTGCTTCTCAGCATTTGTCAGTAAGTGATGCTGATTGAGATGAGGGAATATTTCATCAAGATCCAGACAGGCTTGAATCTCTGGATGATGTGCATCCAAAATTCGTTCCTGCTCTTTGGAAGAGAGGCCTGCTGTATTTTCTTTTGCATGTTTCATACCTATATTTGTGTACAGCAGAAGTAGATAGATTTCAACAGGAACGTCTCATCAGCCAGTGGTGGCGCGGCTGGTCTACCTGAGTGCTAGTGGTCTTACACATAAAGTGGGTGGGGCAAGTGTAGTAGAAAAAGTAGTGCCTGTGGCTACCAACTATAGCTATATCAACACACCATTTCGAGCTACTCTTCTCCTTGCCATCCCTGTAAGAATCTTAAGTCTTGTAGCCGGGACTCGGAGTCGGGGATATGCCGTGAAGAAATGTGAGACAAACGCGACAATAGTTATTCACGATCTAGGAATGCATGCACACGCCCCCCGCAGGAAACCTGGCATTCAGCGCTTACTACAGAGATGCAGTGAAGGCGCTAAAGGACAACCGACACGCCTGCAACCTGCTGGGGGAGCCTCTGAGGTTCCAGACAGTGAAGCTAGGCGACACAGAGAACAGAGTGACCACGGAACATGCACACGTAGGTTTGCAGCGCCATGCATGCCAATGAGATATGCAACCATATTCAAGTTCCAGTGTTTATGTGTGGGTTAGCCCACTGGCTCTGAGCCCTACAATTATAATAATTTGAAGTGGTTATTGGTCTAGCAGAAGTTGGGCGATGGATTAGGGTATATTAGGGCAAGGGCCGGTTCTCAATGCTTATGTGTTTCCGGTATCTATATGTACTTCCTGCCGGACCAATATCCATGTCCATAGACTTTTTGGTGCGGTACTTTCGCGATGGTTTTTCACGACACTGGGAGTCTTCTTGGCCAGGAAAACACTCGAAGAGGAATAGTAAGTTGTCATAAAGGCTTATTTTCCGCCCGTTTTTGAGATTTGGAGAGATTTTGAAAGATATTAGCTTATATTGTGTGTCCGTTGTATCCCTACATATAGAGTCTACCGACTCTATGGTTTTATCGCTATGTACCAATTGCCACATCAAACGATATTATGGTGGATATCCCCTACCCAATATTGTGTCTGTGTCTGTGCTTCCTATAGGTAGAGACAAAGCAATCAAAGTGATTTCAAGTCAGGACACTAACTAGTATGTTTGTTCAGGCCAGCAATAAAGAAGCAACTGTTGACAGAAGCCTGGGATTCTCTAATTACACTCCTGGTAGGGGAAAAATTGTGCCGCGTAATGTAATGTAAATAAGGAATGGCCTACAAAGATTCTGACTACACTGTCGTGATTGCTATCATGCAGTGACACAAACATATTGTGCTGAAACTCACCTTGGTGGTGGAGATACAAGCACTTTTGTCGTGCCGTCAGCCGCCATTGCTCAATCGCTCTCTTCGAGGTTGGTTGCCAGTATAGTCTTATGAAGGCCCCATGCAGATTCTGACCACAAAGCCGTGATTGCTGTCGTTCACTGACACTTACTTGTCGAAACTCACCGCACTGGCGAAGTTGTTAGTGCTGTAATAAACTCTTTAGACGCCATTGCTGACTCAGCTCAGGCGATCGTGGTACTCACGTGACATGTGCATTAGTTACTTAGCTTGTGTGACCAGCTAGTTGCAACCGGTTGCAACACGGCTACCAGGAGTGTGGTTGCCCCTCGTAGCAACATAGATAATGATCGGATATCCCCCTCATAATTTCATCTCATGCATATAAACCCCCTCCTCCAACCCTCTCCACCCTCTAGTTTCCTGCAACAGTCTGCTACTACCCCCTCTCTTCATTCTTTGCAGTTAGGACAGTGAACTAGTATGGAATCGGATCATCAAGTTTGACTCCTCCTCCCTCCAGCTCCTGATCCCTGTGTCTGGTTCCAAGGCTGCTGGGCAGCTGAGGACAAAGGCCACGTTCCAGTATGGGAGATGGGAACTGGACTCTGTTGTACTGGAGTTCAGGGGAAGACCACAGACACTGACCATTGTGGACAGCAAGGAGTCCCGTGTTACCTAATATGGTTGACTGGTATCTCTTGCTAATCTTGCATTTGTGTGACAATGGTTAATACAGACACTCTTGGACCCCAAAATGTGTCCAAGTTGGCAAGGTTGAACTGATCAAGTGTCCTGATACTATCCTTATAATTCGTTCCACTGTATTATGGATGAGGTGAATGAAAGGATAATGATGGAGAACATTTCAGTTGCCTCATGCATCCATAATACAGTGGAACAAGGGCACCATGAATTAAGGATAGTATCAGGACACTTGATTAATCTTAATTGCTAATCAGGACATAATTATTTTGGGTAGCCTCAGTCCCAGGAGAGAGCCTGGGACCGAGGCAATATTTTGGGGTCCAAGGGTCTACTGTCACACATACGGTGAAGCCATGAACATGTATCTTATGACATTGTGTAGAGTATATTATGTGTAGTGTGCAAACAATAGCCAGGTGTGTAATACATACGAATACAGTCAAGTTCCTGATCTAAAAGCTTGGTCCTTCATCTTCACACAAACTGAACCACAACTAAAATATACAATACATACACATAATACATACAAAAGTTGATACATGTAGTTAAACCAGATATTTCTGCAACTTTAACAATGGCATTGCATGCTAACTGACAGATTACCAGACACAGATGTGTGAGACAAATTACCAGACGAAAACACAGATGTGTGAGACAAATTACCAAGCAAAATTTAATGAATACACCAACAACATTAAAAGAAACTATGATACCTTTTGCTGTGGTTCTAGTCAACTTTATTCCTATTGGTGTGCTAATGGTGACTCTCACAACACGCATAATTGTGGTGAAGATAAGCTTCAGCAAAGACCTTCCTGACGAAGATATCGTTGACCAACTGGATACATCATGAGTGTCAGGCATGGCAAGCTCCCGTGAAGTTGACAATCGGGTCATTTGTGCACTAATTACTTTTGGAGGGTCTGGTAAGAGTGTATCCAAATCTACTTCCAGTACATTTGAAAATATTCCACGTATAACAGTGTTTCCAATGAACACAGCCCCTCCAATGGTCAGGTCCACAAGACATCTAACTTTCCCACGATAGATGATATAAGGACATGCTTGCAGTAGTTCTTCTGCAAAAGTGGAAGTTCCATTCCCACTGTAGATTAAATCCACTGCTCGCTGTATATAGTCCAGACCCTCAGAGTAGTTTCCATGGAGATATTTGGCTTTTCCAATAAGCAGCCATAGCTGAACTTTTATTTTGTTTATCTTTTTTCCCGATTCTGAATCATCCCATACCCAAAACTTGAAAGCTAATTCTGCCAAATCAACAGCCCTGGAGTAGTTTCTCTCTCTCTCAAATACAGCTTCTGCAAGATACTGCACTTCTACTACTAGATTTATATCTAGCTTTTGTCCGATTTCATGTAGGGCTTTCAACTGCTTTTCTCTGAGTACATTTGCCTTGTTTGCACAACCAAGACGGGTGTAAAGTAGTATGATGCTGTCAATTTTAACATTATCACAAAATTCAGATGCGGGAGCAGCCATCAATGAAGGAAATAAGTCCAGTAACATACCCAAAATGTTTGCTGTCCTGATATCCTTTTTTGAAATGTATGTAACTGATATCCTAACCAGGATAAAACCTCTGTCAATTGCCTTTAGATGTTGATGCTCAAGGGCTAGCTCATAGAAATGTATGGCCTTTTCATATTCACCTATGCCACTGTATGCGTTTGCAATGCTTTGGTAATCACACAACCCTGGATCACATTCTGACAGCTGTTGGGTTGCCCGGAGAACTTTCTCATTGCATTCCTTGGCATTAATGTGATCACCAACTCTGTTGTAATAATCTGACAGGCTATAATAAAATTTTCTATATGCAGGTGATCCACTTTTTCCGGTTACACGTGATGCCATACTCTCAATGAATTGCTTCCGAGAGACAAACACCTCAATTGCACTTGAAGTTCCATGAAGTATATCTTCGATGCGTGCCAGCTCAACAATGAATGCTACATAATAAGCATTTATGCTATCTGGGTATCTTCTTGAAATCGATTTGAAATTTTTGTCACAATAAGTTGTAATACCATTGATTGGGCCATATAACTCGTTATCAGTAAAACGACGTTGCAGAAAGTGTTCATGAATTGCGAAGAGAATACATCTTATGGCATTGTTATGCACTTCAAGGTTTATGTTTAGAGAAACTTCACAGAGATAGAGTAGGAACTGGATGTTATGTCTTTCAGTGTCTAATTTTGCTAAGGCTTTCACATGATTTATTGAAAAGTGCTGTGTAAGTTCATTTAACATTTGAGCGTAATACCACTCAAAACTAACTGCAAATCTTCTGGTTTCTTTTGTACCATTTTCTCCAATTGAGTCTTGAATGACAACAAAGTACTCTTGGATCAGCCTGTGGAACTGATATCGGTTGAAACGTTGACTATGTTCGAGGAGTGACTGACGCGTCAGTTTCTCAATTGAAGTTGTCACATACTTTGGTGTCACATTTTGATCAATATTCCACAGAACACCATATGCAGCTTCTAGATCAAATGAACCAGGGAAATTTGCCAGGTAGCGACCTATCTTTTGCATCTTTAGGCTCAGATAACGATATGACAGAGTAATGGAGGAGTTCACTTGTTTGGATCTCGGTAATTCTTGTGGACTTAGGGTTGGGATTAGCTCATCTCTAAGCTCACTGATGATTGTTGCTGGTGATGGAGGATCAGGCAGGTTGAGAAGAGATGCAACTATATGCAGTGCCAAAGGAACGTTTCCTGTCAAATTGGCAATTGTTTCTTTCTGCAAGAAAGTGAGGTCTTTCGTAACTTGACCCATTAGCTCACATGCAGCAGTGGTGGTCAATTCATGCACCCTATATAGCCGAAACTGCTCAAGGTGAATGACAACCTCTCTACTAGTCATTAAAACCTTAATGTGTCGAGAAGACGTCACCAACTCTTCTACTTGATTCTGAAACAGTTCCTTGCTGTGATGAAAAATGTTGTCACAGTTATCAAGGATAAGGAGTGTGTCATGGTACAACCCTCTTCCCCACTTCAGCAGCCTTTCAAAAGAAACTTTCTTAACTGAAATTTCAGCACAGTCTAGGACCTTCTCAGCTAGTACTGTCATGTGTGGCACTTCTATCATGTTAACATAATGGACAACCACCCCTTGATCTACCATGTGATGTCCTACGTGAATAGCCAGGGTCGACTTTCCAAAACCTGGAGAGCCAACAATACTGACGATTCTGGTGTCAGAATTTGTAAAATCGACAAGTTGAACGACATCTGTCATCTCCATATCGCGACCAACAAAGTTCTCGGAGGGATAGGGTAAGCACTTGGAATGGTACAGGTTGAAGTGGTAAGCCATTGTTACAGACAAATAATGGAGATAGTTGTATCTGTAGAGAAACACCAGGAGCAGAACAGCAGCTAGGATGAGGATGGCAGTCCTGACCCACGTCTTCTTTTGGTACCCTGCATGCATGGAATAGCACTAACTTACCAATGGCACCCACCATGCATGGCAACATCCAAAAGATTTGTTTGCCCCACTGTGTAAAGACATACCTGCCTCTCATTGATGCATGTACATAGACCAATAGATACCATAATTTCCGCGCGCCTTAGCGCAAGGCAACTAATCTGTCCATGTAGGCCGCGATCCCAGCAAGGATTTATATTATGGCAATATAGTTGCACTTAGGAACTATTAGGGATGAGGCTATTGTGCTTTTCTTTTGACCAGTTATGCTATTCCCCAATGCTCCAGATTATGCTCTTATCTTGCTATATCCCGATTATTCAATTATGCTCTTGATATAGCTCGCTTGAGATCCAAAGCATTGCTTCTGTATGCCAGCGGGAGGTGCATAAATCTTCAGTCTGAAGGCTGTGGAGACTTCAGTTGGTCTAGTATTGAAAGTACAGACCCCGCAGAGCTAGAACCAGAACTAGACCACTAGAATCTAGACTACTTTCGCTAGCAGCCTCACCGCTGGAAGCCATCCAGTGACACGTGGCAGAACTCGAACCCCAATTATGCCTGTATTTAATTTCCTCCGTTTATTCCCGCATTATGCCAACTCCGTGAACCTACCTATTATGCCGGAAACTGTGCCGGCATAATAGCCTCATCCCTACTTAGGAATGCAATATTACCAGTTAAGTTAACACACATGTGATGGTATACATCTTGGTCCACGCCAAGTCTACATGTGTTTTAGCAATGGACACTGCGGACGGTTGGCGGAGCCAGTGCGACACAGTCAGCAGCTCAAACTGTTACTATACATGGCTCTTCAGAGCCGGAGACAGTTTCAGGAGGTGTCTGACACTGGGTCACATTGCAACTCACATTTGGCATCATTCACATGATATGTATGGATGCATGGTCTAACAAATATATGGAAAACATAAAGCAAGCTTACACCATCCAGCCAGCAGTTAAGGTAGCATTATACCTTTACCGTTAGGGTACCTTTAACTGTCGAGGCCCCGACGATTAAAGGTACCTTAAGGTAGTATAGTATATACCTTTACCGTTAGGGTACCTTTAACCGTCGGGGCCTTAAGGTAGCATTATACCTTTACCGTTAGGGTACCTTTTAATTAACCATCGGGGCCATTATACCTTTACCATTAGGGTACCTTTAACCGTCGGGGCCATTATACCTTTACCGTTAGGGTACCTTTAACTGTCGGGGCCCCGACGGTTAAAGGTACCCTAACGGTAAAGGTATAATGCTACCTTAAAACTGCTCAGTATATATAATGCCTGCATGTACACAGTAATGTGCCCATCATAATCGTAAACGACACAGAAGTATCCAGAAATGATGAGGTCAATACAACAACTCCAATATAGTCTCATTCTCAGGAATGGCCTGGAGCGAGGCTACCACTCCATTGGTTACTAAAATTCCATCACTGATTTCTTGTTGTTTGCATTTGCCGCCGAATTACCATACAGTTTCAAGGAACATATAATATACAGAAACATAAAGCAGCATCAATTGTGCTTGCTAGGGCTGGGAAGTTTACTTAGACAAATGCTACACACAGAACAGGGCATTGTTCCTTGAACAAATTAAGACCCATGTCGTGTGAACTGCAACACTCACATTGTGACTATGCAAAGTTACAGCCCTTGTAACAGCTACAGTACTCTTAGCCTCATTCCCAGGCCCGCACCATTTTCTGGTTGCAACCAAAAGCGGTGCGGGCCTAGGAATGAGGCTAGCAATACTCCAGTCTCAAGGGATATGTTGTAGCCCTACTATCCCATCAAAGTACTAACTTTATCACTGCAAACAAAGTGACCTACCAGCACTGTCCTTCCTTCTCATAAGCACTTGTTCTGCTTCAATGCAGAGTTTTTCAGCTAGCTCACCATGGGCTGTACCATCAGTAGAAATCTTCAGGCACTCAATGAACCGCTGAAGGGCATCAGATCCCTTCCTCGGTAGAAACTCCACTAACCGTGCAATCTTTTGATTCCTGTTGTATACATTGATAGGACTCTGCATTTCTTCCCGCTCTGTGTCTGTCAGCAACTTACACTGGTTGAGGTATGGAAAGATCTGTTCAAGATCCAGCAAACCTTGAATATCAGGATGGCATGCTCTTAGGATTTCTGTTTGTTGTCTTGGAGTGAGGGACAGAACTGGCTTTGTGGACTCTGATTGCCTATCACCTGGGGAATCAATGATGTCTGGTAGTCTTATTCTACCAATTCATTAAGTGTACCCCTTAAGTTCCAATGCCCACCCATGCAGTGTTGTGGAAACAAAAGTCACCCAACCGAACCTTTCATCCCATCCCATTCATGAGCCAGAGCCTGCATGTACTGCACGAACAGAAGGGTTAATTTAAGCTCGCAATCAATAAACTGTACAGTACGGGGAGCTAAGGGGTCTTTCACAATTTATTTTTTCCACGAAATACATCATTGTGACGTTGGGGGGAGGGAGGGAGGGGGGGGGGGGGGGGGGGGGGGGGGTCCACGTTGTGACACTAAATTACATCTGGCCGTGGAAGTGTTCACATGTGTATAACCTGTTTTTTGTAAACATTTCACTAACAGCTTTCACTCCATGAACAGTTTTTGAGATATTGTTGTGAGGAAAGGTGGTATTCCTCATGACGCTGGGGGGGGGGGGGGGGGGGGGGGGGGGGGGGGGGGGGGCACTTTCAAAAATCACAATGACGTAACCTGCGAAAAAATAAAATTGTGAAAGAACCCTAAGAGGTTAATATTAGTCCAGTATACGTCTCCAATTTCAAGGAAGGATTTACACCTGTGATGACAATGCAATCCCTATTTATGTGATGCTTCTTGCAAGGAATGCACTGCATGCACTTCTAGCATTCCTACTTCTCCTAGCTACCTGCAAGCAAAACTTTTATAGGCCTACAATTGCCACATTCCCACAGTGGAGGATCACACTCTACATGTGGTTTTAAAGACCAAAATAATACTACAATACATGTGCGTGGCAATTCCGGGATATCTGGACATCAAAAAAAAAAAAGAGTCGACAGGCCTATACACCACAACCCTTTTTTTTTCTCCCTTTCTAGGAATAGTAGCTATATAGCTAGCTTGTACCTATAGGCCCAGCAATAGTAGTAGCAGCGCTGTTGTCTGTTGCCATCACGAACAACCTGCACTGCAGGCGCGGCGGTTCGGGATCTCGTTTTGTGCAGGAAATACCGCAGTGAACTGTGGATACTAGCCTCGTTCCCAGACTAGACCTGGGAGAGCAGTAGTCTCGGAACGAGACTAGGAGAGCAGAGGGCAGAGTCTCGGGCCTGGGAACGAGGCTATGACCTACACAGCCAAAAATAATCATATCTGATACAGTACTGTTGACTTCCTGTTCTGGTACAGATCTGAATGCAGATCTGAATGCAGATCTGAATGCAGATCTGAATGCAGATCTGAATGCAGATCTGAATGCAGATCTGAATGCAGATCTGAACCAGAACTGAAAATTTACTGAACTGTGACAGATACGTTGCTACAGGTGCGTATCGGATACTTTTATGTGTTAATCGGATCAAAGTGCAGGGAAGTGCTACAATCTGTATCACACCTGTAGCTCAATACCTGATTCAGATGTGTATGCATGGAATTCTGTATCGTATCTGTAAAGAAGGATGTGTTTCAGATGTGTAAATACAATTTATCTGTATCACAACTGTACAGATTCAGATATGTATTTGTGCCAGCCGGCTGGCTATATGCGCTCAGCGCGCGCAGGTAATAATTGATTAATTAACCATTCACAGTCACGTGACCACAATTTCAAACGCGCAGTATGTAGATACAGTCGACATGGCCATATGGTATGGAACACATCTCAATGACTGCATGTGTCATCATTACAATCACACGCAATAGTTTTGGCAGTAAATTTCCGTTGAATGTGGTATAGAACTCCCAAGTTGGGAAGAAAATCTGTTACACAGCGATTGGACAGTACAGTAAGGGTTTGTACATCACATTATTCTGGGTGTCTTTATTCACTGGACTGGTGGACTGGACTGGACTCGCCCAAAAATCTGTAAAATGCCTTTCTCAGTGTAGGACAGAAGCTAAGCATACTTATTTATTCACTAAAGTTGCTTGCATAGCCTGCTTTTGTGTCTTTCCTCGAGTCGGTAGAGGTCAAAGGTTACGTGCACCAAAGAAACCCTTGGACTAAGCAAATTGGGTCTATCCACTCACCAAAGTTAATAGGATGCTGGTTGTAATGGTCAGCTAGATGATACAAGTGGTGGCTATGCCTATGACATAATACACTGTAGGTGTGTGTCACTCTCTACTCCTCATTGTCATAGTCCGCTGGGTTCTTCCTGTTTCTTCGGTTAAAGTCCTTTGTCCCGTAGTGGTACACCAGTGCAGCCATCGTCATTCCAGGCGCTATGTAGAACACCTGATCAAAGAATCTCCTGATAACGTTGGGGATCCCTTGCCGGAGTATGCCTGCAAACGCCCGCTGCTCGAAGGGAGAGAGAGAGTATGTGACGATGTTCTTGATGTGGATGCCGAGGGCACCGAAGGGTTTGCCCATCTTGCTGACAGTGGTTGGTGGGGTCTTGTCACTGGATCCTTCCTAGGAGGAAGAGAGGGTAGAGATTCAATTTGCTAAGCCCTTCTCCTGGCATTGATGAGTCAACATTCCACAAGCTCTGTCAAATTCACTCTAGCTCAGGCCCACATTACACACAGAGGAATACTCTATTGTGATGGATACAAGAAACGTGGTCACACCATGAGGAAGGACGACACGACCACCTGATGCACTAATACTTGAAAAGTCATTAAGTATAGGCTACTGGCAAAGTCGATTTAGTTGGGGCACACTCAGCAAATAGGAACGAACTAGAAGAATGCAAGGGACATTGTGGGGCTCGCCTGATCATGTGGAGTCATTCACCACTGGCAAAGTTGTATCACTTTAGTGTGTCTATTCTCTGCACTGTCTGATGTTTATATGCGAGCAGCATAACATATTACACTTAGATATATACGGTCATTGGCTGTGCGGCCCGGGCTGTGCGGCACAGCATACATACTTGAGGGTGGGGCCTGAGTACAAGGCTAAGAGGCTTCTGTCCAGAGAAAGGGCGTGGCACTGCACCACGGGTGTAGGCTACCTTGACCTGGTCTACAGTTGTAGTTTCAAGTTCATAGCTCATGCTTCGATCAGTTTGCAGTTTCAAGTTTGTAGTACATTGACTATGTTGAGCCCAACCTCGTTCATGGCAGTCTGCAGTTTCAAGTTCGTAGTACCTAGCTAGACTCTGTTGACCCCCAATTTTGTTCACGGCTATCTGCAATTTAGTCCGCAGTAGTAGTTCATCCTCTAGCATTTACCGGTTCCACCTAGCCTCGATCCCAGGCTCTCTCCTCAAATAATGGGGTTGAGAGAGTGAGGCTAGGCTCCACCTCCATCGTGCACTGCTTGGTGACCGGTCCAGACCAGACACAACATTACTTGGATGTATAGTCGTACACTAAACAAGCACAACGCTCAGGCTTGCCCCAATTAACCACCATGCCATGACATTGTGGGCCACATCATAAGGGACAACTTTCAAATCAGAGCATGGCTTGCCAGCCAGCTACATGAAGCAGCCATGTAGAAGTTAACAAAAATTGGTGGGCATTAATTAGGCAACAGGTCAGGAAGAATCGAATTCTCCTGTGTTCTGAAAACACTAGTCTTTATTATACCCTTCAGCCTATTCCGAAGCTATTGGTCACAAACTCACAAGATGCTCCTAAAGTCACAACAAACCAAACGCGCGTCGATCAATCTGTCTAGTCTCGATAGATCTCGGAACCAGACCTTGTCACGCCCATGTGTGTAAATGACCTTTGCACCTTTGGCCCCTTCAACAAGTGACAACTTAGAGAACCCGGATTTGAACTTGGAAAGTGAGGGAGACTAAGGGAGGGAAGATGTCCAGTGAGCCTACTGAACTGAAAGCTGGCCACCCCCCTGCTGGTAAGTTAGTTGGTGGAGCAAGGATTTAAGTGAGGCCTGCCGCCTGCACTCTCTCACACGCCCAAACAATCGTTTTCAAGCACACACATCAATTCCAACACACCCACACACGTACCACTCTTGTGCTACTGGGTACGAGTATACTAAGGAGGCCCGGGCCGGGTTGTGTATATCTAAACACACATACACTTACTCCTTCACACTCATCCATACACCCACATCACGTTTGCAGTGAAGGCAGGAGGCAAGAGAGTCGTTACTAAGCACAAGCACGAGGAGCCTGACTCTGATGCATACGACCAGAAATATGTTGACTCACTACCAGAACCTGCGTGAGTGGATGAGAGAGAGAAATTGATACCCGTGGAATAGCCCCAGGATCCAGCTGGGATTGAAACCATTACCCTCTGGTACTAGTCAGATGCTCTTGCACACGCCGCTGAGTCTAGGCCACAAACTGAATTCAAACTGCTTTAACACAATACTTCCCTCTCAGCAGTGACACAATGCTACTGCATGCAGTTTGTGTTCTGGGCCCAGTGGGTTAGTGGTAGACCATCGGACTGGTGTTCAGAAGGTCAGGATTTAAATCTCGGCTGGTCCTAGAACTTTTCTGTGGATTCTATCTCTATCTCTATGAGCAACGATAACCATCGCACAGTGCATCTTACTTGAATGACTTACTTCCTCTGCAGGAATCAACATATTCTTGTGTCGGCAGCTGCTGCCATACCTAAGGTAGGTGGTCAGTAGCTACCAAGGTTTCAATCCACAAATGTGGGTAGAGGTAGAATATCATTCAGCTATGAGCGAGATTTGTGACTCAAGTTTTGGAGATATAATGCAAATACCATATGTTTTAGCCTCGTACCCAGGCCCCAGGTAGGGCGGGGCCTGGGTACAAGGCTAGTACATTTTGGTTGGAGATCCTTCACTGCCTGTGTTGCTGGCACAACTGAGGTAACAGCTAAGTAGCTCCTGTGGATGAGGCTACTATGCTATGGGAGCTCTTCAGGGAGGATGTAGTCTTGTTCCCAGACCCTCTCCGCGTGTATGAGGGTCTGGGCACGAGACTAGGGAGAATGTATCATGTACTGTCTCATAAGCCTCCCCAGGCTGGTTGCTTTTATGCAAGTGACATAAAATTTTGATTGATTGATTGATTGATTGTATGCCAAGCAGGCAGCAGTTGTATGGTGTCTGTAACGGAATTAGGAATGCAGTTATTGCCCTCTCCGCCATGTATGTGTATGACCATGTATTCAATTCGCACCACCATAACGGGGCAGTGAATGCATGAAGATGAAATTGAGTCAGAAGATACACCATGCTAAGTGGCTAGCAAGAAGCAAGAAGTGCGTTCAGCAGCATAGTTCTATATATAGAAAGTGAACTAAGGGAACCAGACAACAGCTACGCCTTGCCCAACACACGGATGTGTGCTTCCTGTGCATGGTGTGCTGTGTATTCACTAATCTAGTGTGTGTTTAGATAGTTCGAGGGGCAACCGCACTCCTGGTAGCCGCGTTGCAACCCCGGTTGCGACTCGCCGTAGCGAAGCTAAATATTGCAATTCGTTCCAATTAACGCACAGGCCACGTGGCAACCACGCTCAGTCGATCGCAAGCAATGGCGACCAAAAGGACGACAAAACATTATTACAGCACTCACAACTTAGCCAGCACGGTGAGTTTTGGCATGTAAGCGTCAGTGAACGACAGCGATCACGGCCGTGTGGTCAGAATCTTTGTGTGCCTTTCCATAGAACGGTACTGCCACCGGAAGTCGAAGGAGCGCTCGAGCAATGGCGGCCAACGGCGAGACAAAAGCGTTCATATCTCCACCACCAAGGTGAGTTTCAGCGCAATTATTTTGATTTTGTGTCACTGCATCATAGCGATCACGATGGTGTAGTCAGAATCTTTGTAGGCCATTCCGAAGTAGTCAAACGTTTATTATTTAGATTAATTACATTACGCGGCACAATTTTTCCTATACCAGGAGTGTAATAGTAGTAAACAGAAGAGTTATGTAAGAGTTTATAACAATGTTGTTACGAACTCTTGGGATAACAAGTGCTTCATCAGGACTCCTCTAATGTGCACATTAGGTTTGTGCTCTAGCCGACTACTATATGCTTGAAGTGGGAAGTTAAGGCAGCTGGTGTGCTTACTTGCTCTCCTTCCTTCCTCCCTCCTTCCATCCACTCCTCCCCCCCCCCTCCTCCCGCCTTCCATCCACTCCTCCCTCCCTCCAGGTGCACCCAGAGACGTCTAATGAGGCCGTCAGAGTGGCCCACACCAAACCAACCCCCACCGTAGAGAAGGCCCACTCTCCCACCAAGATAAAACAGAAAATCAAAATCAACCAGCCGAGAAAAATGAACTAAACAGTTAGTCGTCTCACAGTATGTGACTGCTACACAGATTAGCAGGGAATCACAGCTGTGCAGTTTAATGGAACAATCTTTAATAGGGCTTTTGACTGATTGGGGCTTTGAAAATTTTATGATTTCTGTGTGTGTGTCTCAGAACTCCCACAGGCACTTATTATTGTTTTGAGTATGGGTTGCATGACCGTGACCTTAACCTGTGACCTTAACCTGTGACCTTAACCTTTGACCGTTGGAATTAACCAGATTACCCTAACCTCGACTCTTGGCTAGCTGTCAGCTACATCACATTTTAGCAGTATACAGCACTGGTTGACTATATCATAACCCCTTCCTTCTTTGGAAGGGGTTATGGGTATTTAGATCACAGACGGTGTTGCGTACATGTACATAGATCATAGACTATAACAACTTATAAAAATAAGCCTTATGATTCTCGTCCAAAGTATGTGAAAATGGAGTTGAAGGAATACCATGACGTTTCCTCATGCTTTCTTGTGCCTGGGGGAAGAAATGATGCGGTATTGAAGTATATAGCGCAGGGCAGTACCTCGTGACACACAACTTCAGCATGTACTTGTTTTACCTGCTTGTGTAAAGTGGACTACAGAGACCAGGCATTGGCCTAGAGCAAAATCTGGGCTCCAATGGCAAAGACTGAAGGCTCTAAAAGATTCCAAGATCCTTTTTGGCAGGCTTTGCACAAATTGGGGGTGTATCTTTCCTATATGTTACCTGGGGTGTGGCTAGCCATACCTGAAGAGCGGCATTCCACACCCGCAGTGAAAGAGTGCTGCTTGACATCCAGGGGGTCTGGACTGGATATCCAGTTGATTGCATTCTATTGGAGACATGAAAAGATCTGTAAAGGGCATTCTACCTTCACAATATTTGTTACATTGGTGGAGCTATTAGCCTCATTCTGTACTCACCCAAGAGGGGCTACGTACTGGTGGGAAGAATTCAGTAATTAAAGGATTAAGGGGTTAACTTAATTGATCAATCCTGGAGTTAGCTCTGAGGTACATAATTACTATCTTAGCAGTAAACAGACATGTCAGTGGGTTAATCCCTGAGCTTTGAGAGGTACGTGAATTAGCTCAGTGCCAAGATCACAGCACCCCTTGGCCTTGGAGACATGTCGGACTGATGAGATATCAAGACGCTGTTTGCAGTAGAGTAATTGGCAACTGCAGGCACTTAAGACCCTCTATCATAGCTTAGTAACCCACAAGGGCAGCATGAATTATTGTGCACACTAAGCTAGCTCTCATGCTCTGTGAATCTATATACTAAATACACTGTGGTTGGCACACCTTCATCAACCATTTCCTGGTGCTCCATGGTGTTCGCTGTCCGGCCATACTGTGCACCGAGTCAGTGAAGGCAATCTTGTGTACCCGCTGTTTGAAGTCCTCAAAATAATCTGCAGCCTACAAGTGATGTATGTGGCCTTCAAATAAGTACATGCACAAATTCATTATCTTAGGGGGTGCTACTTCATCACATAACTTACAACACGTTTATCAAATCACATGACTCCGCTCCACTTCAATATGTCCATCAGACTACTTGTATTATGCAAAGTAACATTAGTGCAGGACTCCCTGGTGGACCAGCCACAGGCTGAAGGGACATTCCTCTCCAAATTAAAATTTATCTATCTATCTATCTATCTATCTATCGATCTAATCTATCTATCTTAGTGTGGCATGCCGAGTTGTGGTCAAATTATGGGAGTGCATTCCATGAACCGTGAACGCTGTGTGCAGGTGCATTGAACTCACAAGATCAACTGTGACAACCCCTCCAAAGCTGTGTGCAACTATGTCAATTCTCTTTGCTTTGGTCCTCTTCTTTACATAATGTTTCCAGATGTAGAGAGCATGCTCTTGTGGAGTTGCACTGCCCTGCAGGGTATGAAGTGGTGAGTAGCTTCACCATCCTTCCCAGCTCCCTCCCCCACAACATCATCAAATCAAAGTTGATCAATCAAGCCACGATAAAATTATGGACATACAGATTTTGTACTGCGCATGCGCATATCATTATCGTCACGTGACGTCACGTGAGTTTGCATGCCGTTTGGTGTGATTTTTTTTTGCGAGGAAGAATCGCTAGTTTTCTGTCCAATTTGAGTACCTGCCGGTGACACGGTAAACGTTCAGATGGAGGAGCTAGTTCCGCTTGAAAAGCCTTCTCTTACCCACACGAGCAAGGAGCCCGAAGCTCAGGCTTGGGTACAGATTGGGACTCAGGTACCTGCATCCCAGGATAAGCCTGCCGAATCGGACTTACCGTCGCTAACGCCTGAAAAGGAAAAGGAGGAAGAGCGAGACGAGGATGCAAACAGTGAGGTTGTGCTGCACGTTGACGAGGAAGCCGAGCCTTTTCAAGTGGACGACGCTGTAGAAAACGAGGCTGAGGGAGAGGGGCAAACCCAGGAGGACGCTAAAAAGGAGGAAGGGACAGAGGGTAGTAAGAAGGAGGAGAATGGCGGAAAGTCGTCAAAGGAAAGTGAATCGGATTATCATGACAGAAGGGACAGGGATAGAGACCGAGACAGTGATGACGATGAAAAGAAGTGGTCGCGCACGAATAGCTCTGATCCCAAGCTTATCCGTTCCCGTGTGTTTGTGGGTCACCTAAACACAGACAAAGCCTCTCGAAAGGATGTCGAGGACCTGTTTCAACCCTTTGGGAAAATTTTAGGCACTTCTCTACAGCAAGGATATGGTTTTGTGCAGTACGAGACGGAGGAGGGTGCCCGGAAAGCTATCCGAGAACTACATGGAATACACTTCTTTGGCATGAAGCTTGGTAATGAGTTACGATACCGTGAAGGTGGTGTGAAAGTTGAGATTTATGTTGATGTCCACACTGATATGTGGGACTCTATACAGTGGGTTCAGTTGTAGTCTAAATTGTTTAGGTTTTCCATGTATTCCATAAACAGATGTTCCCGAAGCATATAGGCCAACCCAGGAGTGCATCGAGCCACCAAAGGCGGCGAGCTTGATGCGCTCCTGGCCAACCCCAGTGTCTTGAGTATTGTAGCTCCGTTGACATGACACTGCTTCAACATTCACACTCCAGACTGATTCAGAACAGCCATGGAATACATGATATTTGAATGCAACTGGAATCTGTTTTGTGAGTTGTCTGTAGGTGAACTAGTTGCTGTGTGGTTCTCTCTTTACAGTGGTTGATAAGCCTGCTGCGTTGAAGAGACTTCTCGGAGGTACGTAGGTAGTGAGTTACACATGCTCTGGTTCTTAGTGCAGAATTTAAGCTCCTACAAGCTGGAGTCCAAGCTTTGATACTGTAGTTATGTGATACAGATTTGCTTTCTTGAGCTACATTCTAGTATAGAGACTTGCATGTTGCTATCTGATAAAAGCGTTTCACTCTCCTCTGATGCTTAGGTTTGTTTATCTGCATTCATGTTTACGCCCAATCTGCTTGCACAGAGGATCCCCGTGCTCCGAAGCCTTGGCCAGGTGATGCAAGGGAGAGAGACTATCTTGAGCTGGAGTACTTGAGGCGCAGGGAGCTATATGATCGCTATGCTCGTCTGGAAGAACTTGAGCGCTACTACTATGATCGCTACCAACCCCCTGCACCGAGAAGGGACCCATATTATGACAGATTTGCTGATAGATATGCCCAACCCTCCTTTGATCGCATGGAGAGGTACCGCCATGCGGACTTTGAGAGGGAGCGTTTCCTTGATAGGTACCCCGCAGCTCCTGCCGGCTATGATCGACCAAGGGATGATCCCTTTGAGCGAAGGGATCCCTATGACCGCTACGGTGGCCATCCCTCCCGGCGGCTGTGAAATGCTCAAAACTCATGCTTTCTTGTATGCATAAACTTTGAGGCTGAATGCTCAATAAGTTGAACTGACTTCTCAGTTTGCTACCATCTATAATGCTGTTATGTTGTATGCATTCTTCTATTCTTCGTAGTTGCTAAGTTACCGCTATGATGCTCATTCCAGTTCATTTTATCGTTCACATCTCCTTCAGCTATGAAGCTGAGAGGCTTTTAGTAGTTTGGTGGTTTTGGTCATGTGACTAGGTCATGTGCTACTGGTTTCTTGTATCTCAAACCTCGTTTTGCTGCGTGAATGTATGAATCATACCAGGACTATGCATGCGCGTACAGCATGTGTTTATGGGGTGCCAACTAGTTACCAAACTAACAGTGTCACATGGTTGTCCCTGGGGTACACACTGTGTGAGCAGAACAGGGGAAGTGGGTGGGTTAGTTTTTCAATGGATATGGTTGAAGGGTAGTTAATGGGCTAACTTCGACAGGAATGTACAAGCTTGTTACGTCCATGGAGTGCAAACTCACTCGAATTGGAACCTTTTCACCATCAACTTCACCATAGTTTCTGTTGGTGTTGAGAACCATCACACCATAGCCTTCCTGGAAATCACACAGATGTACATACAGCAATGTAGGTATGTTCATTTCCAATGGTAACCACATTCCTGGTAGCTGATGTAGCTCGCTAGTAGGACAAACTCGCCTTGCAAAATTGTGCCTCGGGGGGGTTTTCCCAGGCCTACTACACCTAGCTTCTGCAAACTGTAAATGATCAAAAACTGGAGGTGCAGGCCTGGGAACCAGGCAGATTAGCTCACAGCTAGCCTAGTTCTAAGGCCAAAGTAGCCTGTTAGTTTGCAATAAGTTTCACTGGGTAAGTTCAGCACGTAAGCGCCAGTGCGTAGTTGGAATCGATGTGGGCCTTTCCTAAGAGTTGTACTCCCAGTGACAGTGGGATTGGATGCTCAAACAATGGCAGCCAAAGGGATAACAAAGGGGCTCACAATTCCACAACCAAAGATGGATTTCTACACACAATTTTGAGTTGGTGCATGATGGTGTGGTCAGAACCTTAGTATGTCTGTCCTGCAAGCTGTGAGATTTGATCCTGGACTAATGCGGAGCATCTCTTTACTGCTGCCTTCTGATTGCCAGTCTATATTGTTGCTCTGCTCAGGACGACCTTTCTCCTCCCCCCATAGTGGGCCCTAGTACAAATCTCATGTATGGTTGCAACAAGGTTGCTATGGAATGTAATCATGCTAACTAAAATTGAACAATATGAAGCACCTCTGAACTAAATCCATCACTTTGATTGCAAGTTGAATCATCCATCACCCTATAGCCTAGTTAGCCCTTAGCAACCTTTGCTGTGGTAATAATATGGCAATAAAGCATTTCTCTTCCCTCACACCCCTCTGTATGGGTCTCCTGCAATATCAATTTCAGCTTAAATCTGTGGTAGTCAGGGAAATAATGGGAGTAGTGTGTTCAGCTAGATGGTGTACGTGGTATACGCTCACACTCATGGCTCTCTTGATGAACGGCAGCTGAGTTCCACTGTCTAGGCAGTCATTGATTATGAGCCTGCAGATAGGAAGCCAATTGTACTTAGTGAGTTAACAACTTAATTGATAATATGCTGATTCAGCACACATGGTCTTCCCATGAAGCACTCTAGTTTTGTGCCCAGACCTAGCCACACAGCCTGGGAACGAGGCTAGCCCAGACCACACCCCCTTGTTTCTCCCCACGAGGGTGTGTGGTCTGGGCACAAAACTAGAGTGCTTCATGGGAAGACCATGTGTGCTGAATCAGCATATTATGTATTGCTTGCGGGATCATGCATCCCAGTTCAAGCAATAGGTAGCTGCATAGTGGTGTAGTCTTGTTCCCAGACCCTCCCCGAAAAACAGGAAGGGGGTCTGGTGTTCTGAGCAACATTTCTTGTCACATGGGGCGTAAGAATGCATTATTAAAGCCAGAACTCAAGTTTCTGATGCCTCCACTCAAACAAGACTACGGCTAAGTGGAATGTCCTTGACAAGCAGTGACCAAAGGCAAGTCCTGGGAGGCTAGAGCAGCAGCAAGTAGCTATTGAGTACTACATAATGCGTCACCCTGACCAACCACAAGCTACGTATCTGCACTTACAGTGTGCATTCACAGCAGCTGGCAGGTAAGCATGGAAAAGGTACTTGGCAATGAAGTGGTTTGCCATTGCAAAACCAGCCAGTACTTTTTCAGAACACTAAAACTGAGTGCAGTACCTTCTTGCCCACTGTCCTGCCCTCACGACCCCACTGCCATGGATGAGCAGCATCAACTTGTTGGGGTTGGTGAGGGCATCCTTGCTCAAGAAGAAGAAGGAGACCGGCTCCGAACGTTTGAAGTTGTACTGTTCAGTGGACAAACAAAAGATTTACTGTTGTATTGAGCAATTTCTTGGAACTTGCTCATGGCAGACAAATTGAGTAAGCAGAGTGATTGCTCAGCAACAGTTAAGGGAATTCCCCCAAGTGTTCTGCAGCCAATATCAGGAGTGCATAATGACGTTTTACATTATTATGCGCTCCTGGCAGAACTGGTAAGCATGTTCTTCTCACTAAGACTGGTTTTCCATGAATGGAGATACGAGCAAACATGACTACTGTAGCAATCGATGAGATTGGTTAGTGGACATTCGACATTCAGAGTGTGGCTAATTTATTTTGTCTGCCATGTGAAAGCCTCAGATTGAACTGGTGCAGGGAGAGGAGAGTCTTACTGGCACAAACACTCTCTGTAGCTGCCCCTCAGTTTCCAGTAGCTCATAGACGACTTCAGTGAGGGCCTGCCATGCGGAGGAGAAGCTCTTGTAACAGAAAGTGTGATGTGTCTTCCCCATGCACTTTACTAACAATTCTCATACCATATACAGCGGGTATATCTGTGGTTCTCGAGCAAGGTTAAAATTTGGAAAGGGAAGTAGCTAAACTTTCTAAAAAGGCTGGGGCTGAAAAATGCAGACTGAAGGTCTCTTGATATGCTCCCTGTACATTTCAGGTTATCCTGGTGGCATATATAGGTGGTATTACCATGACGACTGTGGTGTCACATATTGCATGCAACACTCTATATAGCTATGGGTAGACTCACCTCTCCCAGTGCCTCGTAGTGGGCCTGGTTGTACGCTTTCTTCCCTTTCTTGACTTCAAAGAGAAATGGCTCTCCTGTCTCTATGTTTCGTAACTGGCCATCTGCGGGGGGGGGGGGGGGGGGGGGGGGCTACTTGCAAGTACATTTCCCCAGGTTTCCTACAAAAACTGGGCCTTGCCCCAATTCCCAATTTGAAGGTATATAAATGATATCCCAAGATATAGGAACCTGGAAAAGCTGGACATGTAGGCCTGGGAACGAGGCTACGTAGTTATGGTTGCTGTACATAGCAAACGGTCAAGTCATCTCTATTCGGCGGCTCGACAAGCCCTTGCTAGCAATCAACAATCAGTCAACCTTGGAAATCTGTGGCCCATGCAATCAACGAAAGAAGGAAGGGATTCTGATCATCAGTCAGTGATCCCGTGGTTCAAGGGAGAGTACAACATCTTGAGAGGTGAGCTAGTGCTGCATTAATCTCGGCCCAGACCCAAACCAAGCCTGCTTCCAGTATCCACACTGGGGTTGGTTTGGGTCTGGGGCAGAGACTATAGTGTTGCATAAATTATGCTGTCGTGTGATACCATATTCAACCCTACAAACACTCCAACTAGGATCCCACTCCCTTCCTTCTGTGGGTCTGTTGTGAAGGCATTCTGGTTCCCGTGTAAAGGGAAGTTGGTCTGGGAATGGGGGCATGTGCACTTGGCTCACCTTTATTGAAACGATAGCCAAATTCTGCAAGGGTAGATGGAAATTTGGGTGGCCATTCCTCGTCCTCTTCCTTCTCCTCTTCCTTCTCATCTTTCTCCTTCTTTTCTCCATCCTTGCTGGTTACTTCAGGTACTTTCGGTTCCGGACCGTTAGCTCCTTCCTGTGACTCTTGGTGGGATGGTTGTTGTGTCTCTTGCATCTCTTCTTGGGACGATTGCTGTGACACTTGGTGGGATGGTTGCTGTGACTCCTGGTGGTCTTGCTGCAAACCTTCCTCCATCACAACTGTCTGCTGTGAGTCCTTCTCCGTCTGGGAGTCCATAGAGACATCTTGGGCAGCTGTCAACACATTCAATAAGACAGCAGTCAGAGGTTGCTCAATACTTGCAGCTAGCAAATTGGCTCTTGCACCAAGTCAGCAAGGGATGCCAGCAACTATCTATCCTGTCAAGAGTGCATGATGACATCATTGTCATTGCGTCCTCTGCCGCAAAGACGACAATGTCATCCATCATGCACTCTTGATCCTGTGCATGGAATACCTTAGCCTATCAGCTCACTTGCATAGCCATTGATGAAAAACCTGCACAAGTGGCAGGCAATGTGCTCAACTGTATGCTGTCTGACCACAGTCTAGACCCAGCTGCCTCAACTCGAGTTAGCATTCAGGCTATCAATTACTTATGTGTCAGCTGCTTCCTTATTCAGAATTGTATGATGCTCAGAGTTACAATAGCTAGCTGCGCTTGCAGTTCATCCATATTAATTTTGATCAAGAGCTGGAAGACCGTCACCATGAGTGATAGATAACCTAATGTCTCTAGTCTTGCAGGCCAGCCTCTCGCCACACCCCGTGAGAGAGTCTGGCCCACGAGACTGCAATGTCTCGGTAAAGGGAGGGGCTTGCAAGGTCAGGCTGGGGAACGTGAGGCAAGAAGCTGCTCTGATTCTTCCACTGAAGTGTGTATTTATATGATCACTCAATTGTGATTAATCTAAGTGTAGGAGTAAGTAAGGTAACGGAGGGGGTTTCCGGACAGTAGGGGGTTTCCGGACACGGCCCCACCTTTCGCTCTCTAGAAGCAGTTTTTGCTAACAACTGCACAGCGTTGGAAAGTTCGAAGGTAGGGTATGCATTTGCACTTACCATAATTCGGAAGAACTGCTAACGGAGCGAATGCGAGGGGCATGAAGTGCGTGTCCGGAATCAAAAGACTGTCCGGAAACCCCCTCCGTTACCTTAGACTTGAACTCTGGAACATCATCATGTCGTGCATGCACCCCTGTTGAACAAAAGCATGCCCAGCTACTACTCCCATGGAATACCAGCCATGTCCCGACCTTCGGTCGGTCTGGGAACGCCTACATGGTCATGGCCTACCCGCATTCTCAGCCATCGTGACTTCTTTGCAGTACCGTTCAGTGCCAGCCACATCTACGCTGCAACCTCCTTCGGTGAAGAATCCGTTCACGGTACCTCTGCTGGTGGTGGTGCTTTGAGCTGAGAGGGCCAGGGAGATCGAGAGGAACAAAGTCAGTATCGATGCACAAATGCGGGGAAGCCCCATCGTTTAGCTACTTAGTTAAATGGGCGTGTCGGGGGGGTGTTGGCTAGGCTTGTGACCAAATCGTACGATCGCGTATGCATATATGCAGACTATAGTACATGTAGTGCATGCATAGCCTCGTTCCCAGTCCCACGCCCAGCTTTTCGTCGCTGCTTAGTACGGTAAAGCGGGGAGGGCCTGGTACATTTCCTCACGTGAGTGACGTCAAGGGTAGAAAGGGGTACGGGTAGAAAGACCGGAAGTTTAACGTGGGCGTAGTGGGTCTCAGAACAGCAAGAAGAGCGAAGGTACCAGGTAACACACCACACGTATCTAGCTAGCGGGGGGCGACTGTCATACTAACCGAGCGTTGAACGTGTAGATGGCTGAATAACACGCAAAACGTAGCGTCTTCGTTCTGAAAATTTTGCGGTTTTTCAATTACGTCATGCTCACGTGAGGAAATGTACCAGGCCCTCCCCGCTTTACCGTACTAAGCAGCGACGAAAAGCTGGGCGTGGGACTGGGTACGAGGCTAGTGCATGCAAGTACCCGCAGAATTACAAGGCCGCTTCCATGAATCAGCAACTACCAGTGTGCTGTGTACTGGTATTTTCGGCATTGGTATCCCTCCACCTCCCAGCCGAATCGGCGCCGACACATGAGAGACATGAATACGCCACTTCTGCCGATATTGATACAAACCCGCTGTGGCAGTGGCGCGACAAACTACGCGCGCTATTGGACTCGAACAGCAACTACGTTGCTACTGGCGGTTACTGGATGTTGCGCGGTTTATCTTCTCTGACGTGTGACGCCTGTGAATTGGCCGTGGGAATTTTACTGGATTTGTTTCACCTGGGCAAGGAGTGGGATTACCTAGCAACTGCCGCAGGTGACATCTGCTATGTCTTGAAGATTGACGACAGAAACGTTTGCATGCCAATAACGCAGCTGTTCAAGGTACTGATGAGTAATACAGTCTGCCTATAGTGATCACCCATGGAATCAGTATTTTTGGCCACCATGCATAGACAAGTGGCAGGTCATTTTCGCAACTGAGGACCAGCAGTATGACAGTTCCACTGTAGACTTGCTAAAATTCACTTGCACTGTAATTACGCCAGTGATGAAACAAGGCACCTACGCATCACTGTTGGCAGCCACCCTTTTCAGTTGTGTGCTGGAAATAGAACTGTTCTGTAAATCAGGGAGCTCCCACACCTGAGTTTCATAGTTCCATGTGTAGGTTACTTCTGCGCTAAATATCATCCTACAATACAAGACACATGTGTGGGCTGTGAACATTCCCTGTGCGTTGAACTGATCTTCAGTTCCATGCATGGAAGCCCAAGTTCAACACAAGCTGAATTCTGCAGTAAAGTAGGTACGGCAATTCTTATGCAATCCATAGAGGAAAGTTAGGTATGGCTGTGTGAGTTGTATGGCATATCCCACCTCTGATGGATTGCATAAAAGCTGTCATATTTATTCTAGTCCCCTTACCTAATCAGGATGAAGTCTTCACAGTGTTTAGCAAGGTGGCTCTGAGCCCAAAGGAGGCGTGTGGTGTCCTGTTGGGCCCTCCATGTGGTGACGGCTACAACCCTTGGAAACAAAACTGGACTGTCGCTGTCCCAGAGGACAAGCCACCAGTCACCCCCATCCCCCTGCCAAAGGTAGCCTACAAAATGTCCTCCTCTTCTCTGATAGTTCTTGTGTAACGTGCAGGCAATCAGAAGCTGTTGTATCTATGGGCAACATGCTGCAAAAATTATTTTGAGATGCTACGCAGCGCTGTCTGTTACACACACAGCAAATGGCTAATTCCTTATTCAACTTCTGATTCCATTACTCTTCCATCTCTTCCCTACTCCCCTCAAGCCTGGTTCTCCAGTAATTCGGATTCTGCACTTGTCAGACATTCATGTTGACTTGGCGTACACTCCTGGACTGACCAATGACTGTGGAGAACCACTGTGCTGTAGAGTGCCCAATCCGCCAGGTGATTGCATAACCACACAAAGTCCTGTATCTCAGCTTTTCCCTTGGAGACAGGGAGGAAATGGGAGGGAGGAGAGGAAGGAGATAAGGAATTAATTACAAGGGCAAGCATGGAAGGCAGGAAGGGGGGAGAGAAGGAGGGAGAGGAGATGGGAGTGTATGTATGTGTGTTGTAGAGGAAGGGGTACTTCTCAACTTAGTTTGCCTGATCTTATTGGTGGACAGCTCAGCTACATGTGGTTTTAATTACCATGTGAATAGTTTATTTTTTCATCACGTGAGTTTGTTCTTACAGGCAATGGCTCCACAGCTGCTGGTAACTGGGGAGACTATAATTGTGATGTACCGTATCAGACGCTGGAGAACCTCATGGAATTCCTGGGCAATAAGAGTGATGAAGTGAGTTCCATGGCAACTACAGGGTCAATGTAGTTTGGTGGTCAAAGTTCATGTTTTGTTTCCATTCCAGTTTGATTTAGTGTACTGGACTGGGGACCTGCCAGCCCACAATGTATGGAACCAATCCAGAGAAGACCAAGTATGTTTCCTCTACTGCGCAGACGTGGCAGAGCTCTTACTTCCTCTCCTCCCTTCTCCTTTCTCCCTCCTCCCTCCCTCCCTCTTCCTCACCAGCTCACTGTGCAGAAGAAAGTGGTTGAATTGATGCAAAAGAATTTTCCAGCAGACAAACTGGTTTTCCCAACACTAGGAAATCATGAAAGCTCCCCAGTCAACAGGTACTACTGTGTACAGCCTCATGTTTGTGGAAGACATTCCTCACTCTGCTTCCCTCCCTCCCTCTGTCCCTCCCTCTCTCCCTCCCTCCCTCCCTCCCTCCCTCCCTCTTCCCTCCCTCCCTCCCTCCCTCCCTCCTCTCACTCCTTCCCTCGCTCCCTCCCTCCCTCCCTCCCTCCCTCTTCCCTCCCTCCCTCCCTCCCTCTTCCCTCCCTCCCTCCCTCTTCCCTCCCTCTTCCCTCCCTCCCTCCCTCCCTCCCTCCTCTCACTCCTTCCCTCGCTCCCTCCCTCCCTCCCTCTTCCCTCCCTCCCTCCCTCCCTCCCTCCTCTCACTCCTTCCCTCGCTCCCTCCCTCCCTCTCCCTCCTTCCCTCTCTCCCTCTCTCTCAATTCCTAGCTTCCCCCCTCCCTTCATTACTGGCGACCAGTCATTACAATGGCTACTCGATGCCTATTCCCAGAACTGGAGTGTGTGGCTGCAGAAGCTACCAGGCTGGTCCACAGTGGAGCAGTCCATAAAATAGTAAGATTGGAGTTGACTAGAGATTACTGGAAATTAGGGGATTACTGGAGATTACTGGAGATTACTGGGGATTACTGGAGATTACTGGGGATTACTGGAGATTACTGGAGATTACTGGGGATTACTAAGACTACTAGAGATCACTAGAGATTACTACAGATTACTAGAGATTGCAAGACTCTTAACGTTGACAGTTGAGACGTCCCATTGGAATCGGCTTACAGATTTGCAACCACCTGGTTGTAATGCTATTGCAATCTGCTGTCCTGATTTCATACGCAGTGGTGGCTTCTACAACGTCAAGGTGTTTGAGGGCCTGCGAGTGATATCTCTGCAGACCAACTACTGTAATACTGGAAACTAGTACGTTGTAACCTGCTTGGTGGACCAAAGTACCACGTTCTGTCCCCATCTATAATATTGATATTATGCACTTTATGTCAGATCTGTGGTTTGAGACAGCTGTTATTATTCCGTCCCGCAGTTGGTTGCTGATCAACGGTACAGACCCTGCTGGACAGCTGCAGTGGCTTGTTCAACAACTACTGGCGGCCGAGGAGAATGGAGAGAAGGTGGAACTGGAAATCTTCCTCTCACTCCTCTCAATTCATCCCACTCCTATTCTTTCTTCACTTTCTTCCTCCCTACCTCCCTCCTCACTCCCCTTCCTTCCTTCCTCCCTACCTCCCTCCTCGCCCCCTCCCTCCATCCCTCCCTCCCTCCCTCCCTCTCCCTCCCTCCCTAGGTTCACATCATTGGGCACATTCCTCCTGGAGACTCTTGTTTCAAACCGTGGGGTGTAAATTTCCACAAGATTGTCAACAGGTATGGGGTAAGAAAAGTTAATGGTTTGGGGCTTTGTATAGCCTCGTTTCCAGGACCCGCCTAGCTTTTCGTCGTACTTCAATCGATGAAACGTTGGGCGGGGCCTGGGATAAGAACTCTTTGCCATCGATCCCAAGTTGGCAGCTGTAATGCTGACGGTTCCAGCCTCATTCTTAAACCAGATTGAGAATGAGACTTGATCTTGGCATCATCAGGTATTATTAACTGAAGAACTGTCTGTCCAACAGGTTTGAGAGCACCATCATTGGTCAGTTCTATGGCCACACCCACACAGATTCCTTTAAACTATTTTTTGATGATGACAACACGAGCAGAGCCACCAGGTAAACAGTTGCTCCAATACTTTCATTAGTTATGTCCATATCATGCATTTCCATTCCAGTTAATAGCTGTGTTTCATACTCCAATCCTCTAGTATTGCCTACATAGCACCCGGAGTGACGTCCTACCAGGGGCTGAACATGGGTTTCCGCATCTACACCATGGATGGAAATTACAACGGAACAACTTATGTACGCACCATTGTGTTCATAAATGGTACTAGGCCTGTGGTTGGAGGTGTAGCACAAAGTAGGGTCTTGGAACCGTGTACATAGAAATCTTCTGTATGGTCCGTATACTTACCATGCTCTGCGTAACGTAGGGCAAGAGCTAGTGACACCTTGTTTACCTTTGACAGTTGACATGAGTTATGGAAAGACATTTGGTTCTCCCCTGCGTGCACAGCAACTGGTAGACCACATGTCCTACTACATGAACATCACGGATGCCAACCTCACCAACAGACCAAAGTGGCTCCTGGAGTACACCGCCAAGGTGGGTGCATGGGTACACGAAGGTGGTTACCATGGTGATAGTGCTTTTATGATCACTGAACCATTGTACCGTGGATGTTCCAATTAATTATCCAATCACTGATAGTGTGGGTGGACTACACACAGTAAGGTTATTGCAAAATGGAATTAGACTGCATTAAACATACGTAGTACACAGGTAATCTCCTGTAATCTTCAGTCCAGTATTATGTAATGTGTCAATAGGACCAACCTGAATGCAGATCTTCGTCCTGTTTGCACCTCAAGATTTGCATGTGACCATGTCCTCAGGATGCATATGGCATGAAGGCTCTCCAACCAGAAGATTGGGCAGACCTGGTCAACAGGTTTGAGAAGGATGATCTCCTGTTCCAGAAATATTTTAGGTAAGAGATTGACTGCAATATCTCTCCTTCCTTCCCTCCTTCCTCCCCTCCCTACTTCGCTACTACTCCCTACTGCCCCCTCCCTCCCTCCCTTCACCCTTCATCCTTCTCTCACCCCCTCCATCCATTCGATCACACCACTTCACTTTCCCAAAGTTTGGTAGGAGCAATAAGACATCACGTTATTGTGTCTCTTCACACAGCTATTACTACAAGATGCATAGCCCTCCTCTGTGTGATTCCAGCTGTA
Organism: Axinella damicornis; assembly: GCA_963931865.1. Lineage (NCBI taxonomy): Eukaryota > Metazoa > Porifera > Demospongiae > Axinellida > Axinellidae > Axinella > Axinella damicornis. The sequence continues at coordinate 1,220,915 of OZ007505.1, read as the reverse complement.
AGTCAGGAAAGATCTGTGACCTCTTGTCCTCTGGGTCTGGTGGCCCGTCACTGTGCACCAGTGAACGAATGGATGCAGGGAACTGGTGAAATTTAGTGCTATCATTTCACGCTTTATTATGGCAGTTGCATAATATATCTATCTCACTGTTCATCTGATAGACGTCCAGAGTCAGCCACGTGCTAATAATAAAACAGTAGAAAAAAAATAATAATTTCGAAATTCATCACTGTAGCATTGGATTCATAGAAATTCCAGGATTGAATTTCTACCGTTAGATTGGATGTACCGTTTCAAATACGGTATGCAATATTTTGGGGGTGGGGCTGAAGTAGCCTCGTTCCCAGGCCCTCACGCGTTCCGCGTGAGGGCCTGGGAACGAGGCTAGGGCTGAAGGTCAAGTTCACGCTTTGGGGCGGGGCTGCACTGACTTTACGCGAAATGGCCAGCAAGACATCAGCAGCTGCTTGGGCAGCACTTTTCGCCGCACTGACGATCCTAAGCGGCTTCAGAACTGAGGGCGCACCAGCGGCAAAGTCTCTGGAATCCCTAGCCGAAGGGCTAGAGCAACTGCGACTGAAAGCTGAAGATGGCGTAATGTCCGGACTAACTTGCGACGTTTGCAAGGCGATAGTGGGTATCATAGACGAACTGTACTCCCAGAACAAAACGGAGGACGAGATTGCGTCTGTGTTGACGACATTCTGCATCGATTTCAAGATTGAGGACAGAAATGTCTGCTCGCTAGTGATACCAGAATTTAAGGTAAGGACCATGGACCACGGAGGCCTGCTCTGCAGGTAGTACCTGCTAGACATTCCATGTGGTTCTACATTGCAGCATAGATAATGATTGCAGCCTCTCCGTCCCTTTCACTTCACCATACCCTGGTACAGTATCACAGATTGCTTTTAATATCATTCTGCTGGATCATCCAATGAAGTACTAATTGTTGTAGCTATTGGTACGACAAAGTGGAGGGTATGGCATGGACAAAAGGACCTTAGGGTTGAACTGTTCAGCTATCACCTCCCAGGATGAAGTGCTGACGGTGTTTGAGAAGGTTGCACTCGGTTCTCAGGAGATATGCGGTCTCATCATTGGTCCCACTTGTGCCCACAACTACAACCCCTATGATCAGGAGTGGAACGTAACCATCCCTGGGAACAAGCCACCGGTCACGCCTGTCACTCCACCAAAGGTATGTACATGTATACAGGTTATTTTCTGTACTCTTCCAACTGTGTCAACTGACCAGTTGGAATTCGTAAGTTGACAATAACTTGTGGAGAATGTATATGAAACGAAATGTGACAGAAAAAGGGGTTTTAATCAGCGTTATTTGTGTAACAGGTCATTGTTTCCATGGCAGAAGCATTCTATGTAAGTTGTGCAGTTGCTTATCATGTTGAACACAGAGTTACCCATATAGTAAATGGGACCTTCAGAACCCTGGGACATTATGCGGAGGCCCCATGAAACATTTTAGAGTAATACTGTTGTCCTCCCTCCTTGCAGTCTGGCTCTCCAGTTACTCGTATTCTGCATCTCTCGGACTTCCACTGGGATCCGGCATACACTCCCGGACTGATCAATGACTGTGGAGAACCACTGTGCTGTAGAGTGCCCAATCCACCAGGTAACTACTCAGCAACCAAATCCGCAACCAAGTGTAGGTATGTTGAACTGGTCACCTTGGCAACCTAAGTGTAGGTATGTTGAACTGGTCACCTTGGGCAGAAATTCTGCAGTACATCATTCCTGTTTCAGCATAGACATAGCCTCAGGCAATCAACCCCATGCATGCAGGTGACTAATGCGACATACAATAAACGTTAGCTGAATTGGTATGGATCTGGTTTGGTACCAAACTTCTCTGGATTTCTTTTAGATGGTATACCAGTACCAAGATGTATGAGAATGTAGCTACATGTGCACGCTCACTGATTGCCTTCTGTGTGATGAACTATTAGATCATGTGATGGTTATTAATCAGAGTCATTAGTTTTGTCCGCTGTGAATACAGCTACGCACAATACCATGCACCACTGCAGAGTAGCAAGAGTAATGCAGTACAACTGAAACCCAACATGGAATTGGAGGGAATTGTTAGGGACCTTTGAACTTTCATTAATTTTGGTTGATGAAAGCTGATGGTGCGAAGGGATTCACTTGTTTCATGTGCAAAGCTCTCTGGATTTAAAGTAGAACATTCGTGATTGTAACCTATTCTATGTTTTAGGCAATGGCTCCACAGCTGCTGGTAACTGGGGCGACTATAAATGTGATGTACCGTATCAGACACTGGAGAATCTCATGGAGTTTCTGGGCAACATGAGTGATGAGGTAATTGCAGAGCTAGATCAAAGGTCATAGTTCAAAGATTGACATCGCATTTTCATTTCTGTTCCAGTTCGACTGGGTGTACTGGACTGGGGACCTGCCACCTCATAATGTATGGAACCAGTCCAGAGAAAACCAGGTAAGGAGAATTTCCGAAGAATTGTGCATCCAAGCAGTGTGAATTTTTTTTATCTATATATATACCGGTATATATATATATATTATAAGGGGGGGGGGTTAGCCAATGACACTTGTCTTTTGGACAAATTCTTTTGGTCAAATTTAGGGGGCAAAGGCCCTGCAAAAAAATTGTGCATCCATCCAAGTACGTATTTCCTGTTAGTTCCTTTTCTCTTCCACCAATGGCAATAATGACAGTTATACATTCTGGACACAATGGTGGCCATGATGAAGAAGTACCTCCCCAGCAAGCTGGTCTTCCCATCACTGGGTAACCATGAGAGTGCCCCTGTAAACAGGTGAAACTGGAATGACAACACTTTATAATTACTTACCACTTACCGACCTTCCTCTTCCCCTTCACAATCCTCCCTCCCTCCTCCTTCCTTGTTTCCTCCTCCTCCTTCCCTGTTTCCTCCTCTCATCCCTCCACAGTTTCCCTCCTCCCTTTATCACTGGCCCACAGTCCAATGACTGGCTGCTGAATGCTGCAGCTGAGCAGTGGAGTGCATGGCTCCCTGAAGAAGCCATGACAACCATCAAGAGGTGAATCACTTACATATCTATAGACATTACAGCTAGACCACATTTGGAGAATCGAATTAAGCTATGGAGATGCCGGCCTGTTCACCACCACCCACCACCAACCTTCCTGCAAGAAGGACACTTGTTTGTTGTTTCTTGTTACTATGGAAACCGTGGTTCTCGTATTGTTGGGTTTGCAGGTTGAAAGTAAAAGTAAATACAGTAAAATAGTTATGGCTTTGTGAATTCTCATTGAAACTGATACACATCAGTTGTTTTTCCACTGATGAATGTGGAAAGATTGTACCATCCTGAACAGATACCAATGGATGCAAGAAGTATCATTGCCATAGCAACCAAATAGACATAATACCTCTTTTGCATGAAAGTCATTTTGTATCCTCACACTCTCAGGGGTGGATTTTACAACGTCAAGCTTCGTGACGGTCTGAGGGTAATCTCGTTGCAGACCAACTACGGCAACGGTGACAACTAGTGAGCATCTGTGTCAGTACCATGTCGGTGATTTATATCAATGACAGTTACCCATATCAGTGCTACATGCAACCACCCTCCTGGTAGTCTATAGTGCAGCTGGTAGGGCAAACTCCAGATCACTTCAGAATGATGCCATGTACTTACAGCTGGCTTCATTCCCAAGGTTTTTGCAGGCAGTCAGTTTAACAACACGCACTATGTGATGTGACATACTGCCAACAATATGGCTCAGTTAGCAATCTCATGTAATGATGTTGGAGTATTGGCAAGACACATTAATAGTATCACATTAATGTCCAATTGACATCACTGTCCAATTGTGATTATGTTATCCTCTGTCCCACAGTTGGTTGCTGATCAATGGCACAGACCCTGCTGGACAGCTGCAGTGGCTTGTTCAACAACTACTGGCGGCTGAGGAGAATGGAGAGAAGGTGGAGCAATAATTATTCTCCTCCTCACATCCCACCCCCCACTCACTTTCTCCCTGTCGCTTTCCCTCACCGTCCTCCCTCAACCTCCCCCCCCTGCTAAGAATGTTGCATCATCATGATGTAATGTTGTTTTGTACGTACTACAGGTGCACATCATTGGTCACATCCACCCTCCAGCTATGACCAAAAGTTTCAGCTGGAACTACTACAAGATAGTCAACAGGTACTGACCCACAGAGCAGCTTGCATCGGTAGCGATTCCTAGAAGCAGAAAATGCTGCAAGTTTGAGAGTTTAACTACAGTACTGTGGTAGCTAACTCCATAGAAATGGGGTGTTGTAGAAAACATATATCCTGAGAATCTGATCAGCAGATTACCCTATATGGTTGATTTGACACAATCAATGTTTTCCTCCTAGATTTGAGAGCACTATTGTGGGGCAGTTCTTTGGCCACACCCACCAAGATTACTTTGTCGTCTTCTTTGACGAAGACCGAACAAGAGCTACCAAGTGAGCTGAGGGGAAATCCCCTCACTTATTAAGTTAGCTTGACAATGATGCCTTGGGCATGGAGACAACTATCATCTATCCCTCCCTCCCTCCCTCCCTTCCCCTCCATTTCAGTGTTGCCTTCCTCGGACCTGCCGTGACTACGTACCAAGATTACAACCTGGGGTTCAGAATCTACACTATGGATGGGGACTACAATGGGACCACTAATGTATGTTGGTCGGTTACCATGGAGAGTATGTACTCATACTGCATTGGAGTGAGATGGGATCTGTGTATGCAAAATTGAGTTGATGAAGTGGGAGTAGAATAGATGAACTGGGAAGCACATGCTACGTTACTTCATCCAATCCTGCAGGCCCTGCTGGACCACAAGGTCTACTACATGAACCTCACGGATGCCAACCTCACCAACAAACCCAAGTGGCAGTTGGAATATTCCGCCAAGGTGAGAGCATGAAATAATGTACACACAATGGAACCATTCCCAATCATTGTGGTTACGTGCCTCTGTAACCTATGAGTGGGTGTGGTCTACGTGATCTTATTCCACATTGTGCATGCACGAATCAACATTCCAATAGCAGGTACTAAAGGTAAACCAATATTAGCCAATCAATTTTATTGTAGATGATGTCATGCAGTACAGCCGGTGTGGTCACATGACATTTCGTTTGTTGCTCTCCAGGATGCATTTGGGTTGAAGGCTCTCCAGCCGGCAGATTGGGCAGACCTGATCAACCGGTTTGAACAGGACGACGTTCTCTTCCAGCAGTTCTACCAGTAGGTGGTCCACGCCAAGAATGCTTGATGACATCAGGATGATGTCATCATCCCCCTGCATGTCCACACCTATGCCGGTCTAATGCAACACCATGCTCAATAGGACTATACCTATATATATCTAGCCCCACTTCCCATGCTGGAGACAGATTTAGCATGCTAACTTCTTGCATGTAGTAGTCCGTGAAATACAGTCATGCAGACCAACCGTGCAGCTATAGTCCTGCGGCCAATCAAGTGCAATATATGAGGGCCCATCTTCCATTCCACATAATATGGAAACTTGTTTCCAGAGTCATGCACCATCAGAGTGTACTTATAATTATTATCGGCATAACTGATGTACCTAAACCGTTCAACTTCCAATATCTAGCTAATGTTGTTTACTGATGTGAGTCTAGCCTCATACCCAGCCCCGCCCTAACCCGGCCGGGTGGGCCGGGTGGGCCGGGTGGGCCGGGTGAGCCGGGTGGGCCGGGTGGGCCGGGTGGGTGGGCCGGGTGGGTGGGCCGGGTGAGTGGGCCAGGTGGGCCGGGTAGGCCAGGTGGGCTGGGTACAAGGCTAATCTGAGTCAAGTCACACTGACTCCCCCTCACATCAATCTTGTAGCCCATTACCCTCCTAAGCTTGCTCCTTCCCAGATTCTTGTGACAAAGTATAATTATGCTGTGTACAGAAGAGCCGGGGAGGAGCCTGGGAGGAGCCGGGGAGGAGCCTGGGAATCACTTCAGTCTGACTAAGGGTGTATAAAATTACCTCACACATACACTGTCCCAACTATTTTAGGTTCATATTCAAGATGCATGCCCCTGCCTGTGACGCTGCCTGTAAGGCTGCTACCATCTGTAGCCTCAAAAAGGCAAGGAGCAGTGACCCAGATGCCTGCAAAGACAGCCTACCAGCTGGCGTTACCATGGAGACAGTGGAACAACACTTGCTGAGAGACAAACTGATGTGCTAATCCATCACTGTAGTATAGCCATAACTGTACTATTGCTGTTTTGTAGGTTGCCATGGTAATACATGCCATATTATAATCATTATCGGAGGCAGCAAGAACTCACTCTTGCTTCTAACGATTCATGAACCTGTTGGTTGTGAAGCTAAGGTTCTGACTTGTACAAGGTGTCATCGCCATGCCAACAGATCTTCTCATTGAGCCACTTTGTAGTACATACTATGCATGTAACTGGATAAATTCCACTATATACTCTGTACAGCAAGCAAGCCGTCTATACTGTTTGCTGTTGGTACTACAGCCAACCCTCACAACACACAGCTTCCTCTAGCATCAACTGGATACAACTAGCTGCTAAATGGGACTGATTGATTTAGTGTGCAGTGTTATAGCCCTCCTCCACTTCTGTCCACGGATATTCTCTCCCTCCCTTTCCGCTGGATTATCCTGCCCATGCGAACGTTTGCAACCTCTCCTGTTTTTATGGCACTCATCAGCTGAAGCATGGCAGGGGAGGAGGGAGGAGGGAGGAAGGAGGGGGAAGGGAAGAGAGAGAGGAGGAGAGAAGAGGAAGTGGAGGGGATATGATCTTGTGCTGTAAATGTGTGATAGAGAGTTGACACCACATGCACCTCCCTTCAACCCTCCAGTTAATACGTCCCTTGCATGAACACAAAATCTCTTTCTCATCAACACACATACCTGTAAGAACTCTTCTTCCTCGATGGTATAGTTCTTGTTGATGTCAACCTCTGCAATCAGTTCTCTCAACTCCTCTTCTGATACCTTCTCCCCCATCTCGGACAGAGCCTTCTTCATGTCGTGAACATTGATTACACCATCGCTGTCCTGCAGGTCAGAACAACAGCGATGACGTATATCAGTGGATATCTTCTGTCTTTGTTGTACATCTGATACTGATGGTACTCTGCAACCTCCAAGTACCTTGTCAAAGATGTGGAATATCTTGGAGTATTCCTTGGCCTCCTGGTAGCTCAGGGAGATGGGAACGTTCCTAACCTCTGACCTCACCTTGAACCCCATGCTCTCAAGAAAATGGCGTGCACGCGTTAGCTCCTCCTAAGGCCCAGGAGAGGGGGTCATGTGATCAATGCATAGCTATCATGTGACCATTCAAATGACTCAATGAAGTCACGTGATGCATCTCATCATGTGACCAAGAGGAGTCGTGATTCAATTGACCCAGTGGAGTCATGTGATGTAAATAGTCGGCATGTGACTCAAATGTATGTCATGTGGTCCAAATGTAGTCATGTGACTCAGAAAATAGTCACGTGATCCAAACAGCTAAGTCATGATATTCACCGGGAAAGTTATTCCGCAAAATGGAGCAGCACAAATGAAATCGGACATGAAGAGAGTGGACAAGGACAGAACAAGGCTACTACCCACCTTTGCAGTGTCCTTCTTCCACCCGAGCTCCTTTGCCATGATCTCCACGATCCTGGGGAGGGCCTCATCAGCTGCTTGCACGTTCAAGAAGGCCAGTCGGGTCCTCCTGGCAATGACGTCTGTGGCTGTACGTGCATACTCCATCACTGCATACCTGACTTCGGCTTCAATGTAAGGAAACTCCTCCACCAGCTTCTTCCCCACCACGGGCCAGCGCTTTCCCGTCAGTGCAGCCATTTTGGCCACCTCGGGAGCTTTGTCACCATATGAGCTGACCAGGTGTTGTGCAACCTACGGGACAGGGACAAGCCAAATCTGTACCTTGGGTGAAACTAGAAGCCCTAGCCGTGGGAAAAACCGCCAAAATTTAATGATCTGCATATTGCTACATCTGCTATAGTCTTGCGTGGCCAGACCCCGTTCCATGCAGGACAGAGTCTGGCCACATCCGGTAGTGGATTAATACCATGTGGTAGGTGGCTATCAGTATGTTGGTAGAGAATTTGGCATGAGATGGACGCACACGTACCTCCACATCCACACCATAGTCCTGGACCAGCTGGATGAAGAGTGTTGGGTACCAGCCCTCCCCTCCCTCCAGGAGAAACCCATCCGTCTGACATCCCTTTACGTCCGCGAACCTACCGACCTCCACCACTTTGTCCATTGTTTCTTTTGCCATTGATCTGTATGTGGTCCACTTACCTGGAGGTAAGGAATTGGAAGAGGGAGGAGAGGAGGGGAGGGAGAGAGGAGGGGAGGGAGAGAGGAGGGGAGGGAGAGAGGAGGGGAGGGAGAGAGGAGGGGAGGGGAGGGGGGAGGGGAAGGGGAGGGGGGAGGGAGGAGAGGGGGGAGGAGGAGAGAGGAAGGAGGGGAGGGACGGACAGGAGGATTCAAATACCCTACTGTGCCCATTGCACATTGCGAACACCATGGCATCACGCATATGTAAGTACGTAAGTAGCGCTGAAGCTTCACTGGAACTACAAGAAGTATGTCGAAGTCACAGAATAGCAGTGCAGTGACTGTATCCTGCCCCCTACTGCCATCGTGGCGGCAACTATACTGTATGATATCATCATGTGTCATTGTCACAATACAACCCATACGACCTCACCTCCAGCAATGGTGACTAGGTTGCTGTCACTGACTTCAATGACATGGTTCCTTGCAATGGACTGGGTGTCCTTCTTGTTAGGGTCCATTACGAGTGGGCGCAGTCCACTCCATGCTGCCAGAACATCCCCTCTGCGCACTGGGGGAGGGGAGGGAGGGAGGGAGGGAGAGGAAGGAGGCAAGGGAGAGGAAGGAGGGAATTTACATAGCTAATTGTGTTTAATGGCAGCCTTTGGTTCCGCGCAAGCGCACGAAGGGCACAAAGAGCACATGCTTCCCTCTCAGTTGCTGCTGCAGGAAGTCTAACGCTGGTGTGAGCCCAAGTCAAAACCACACAATCAGCTCTGTACAGCCCAGCCTGACTGTCACCATGTGTATGACACTCTCCGCCCCGCCAAGCTCTACACATGTTCAATGTCACCTGGCAGGCTGCCGGGTCTGTCCCAACAATGCAGGGTTCGGCCAAAACCGTAGCTAGCTGTAGACACAAGGATCATGGTCAGTGTAGGCCTAACCTCAATGCTGCCGGATAGTAGGCATTAATTTAGAGAGCGTGAATGGGCTGGACCTCCACCTACCCATGCACATACGTACATATGCACAATGACTCACTCATACTCACACAGTCACACCAAACATGCACACACACACCCACACCACCAACTCAAATCAAGTACATGCACACACATGGTGTGCACGTGCATGCACACACCATTCACACTTACATACACACACACATACCACAAACATACATTTTAGGTCTAGCCACATGTGCAGGAATTGTGCAAGGAAAAACAAACTGACAGGACATGTACCAAGTACTGTATATTGTACCGGGAGTGCACTCCACTTTGAAGTCCCCTCACTCACTCCCTCGATCACCAAGCACATGCACCAGCCCACCAACCACACCCACCCACCCACCCACCCACCCACCCACCAACCACACCCACCCACACACTATATACTCACCCACCCACTCACTAACCAGACAGATCAGGGCTGAGGTAGTTCTTGATCTCTTCAAGTATGAACCGGATGTCCTCCTCCTTCGGGGATGGAGTGGCAGTCAATTCTGAGGGTGTGTCTGTTGTACCCGCGATTGCCTTACCTGGGAAGGTGAACATACAATACACCGTTAGTGAGATCAGTACAGCAATCAGATCAGAATTGATCTTGTGGGATCGCAGTGATATCAGAGGTGGTCTTTATGGTATCACAGTGATCCTGTATGATCAGATCAGAGGTGGATCACAGTGATCCTGTACGATCAGATCAGAGGTGGATCACAGTGATCCTGTACGATCAGATCAGAGGTGGATCACAGTGATCCTGTATGATCACATCAGAAGTGGTCTTACTCTACGAACAGATCAAAGGTGCATGGTCTTATGAGATCACAGAAATCCCGAAGTGATCTTGTGGGATCACAGTGATAGATCAGAGGTGGACTTCACAGTGATCAGGTGGTGTTATGGGATCACAGTGATCAGGTGGTCTTATGGGGTCTACCTTCCCACGGTAAGAAGAAGATCACTCTTCCGTCACTGGTGGCAGGATCCAGCATGCCCATGGAACGAGGGCTGTAATAGCCGGGCAGGATGATGTGGATTCCAGCACTGGGTTGGACGATCTTTGACTTGTTAGGGTCATCCATCTGCCTGACAAAGTCCACAAATGGACCTGGAAGAGTACGAGGGAGAGAGGAGGGGAGAGGGCAAAAGAGGGGAGGGGGGAGGATGGAGAAGCAGAAAGAGGGAGGGGCTTCATGAAACTACCACACAAAAGTATACAAAAGATATTACTACTTTGCACATAATGAGACGTACTATTTGAGACCCTATACACCTCATACCCAGGGTCACCCCCCTCAAACATGTGCCGGAGGAAGAGCCTGGGAGCAAGGCATCTGGGAGCGAGGCCAACACCGAGGCTACCCTTGGCCAGGCTGCAGTAATATTACACTTTCAAGAATAAGAATTTTAACAGGCAGCTAGTCACATTTCCTGTACATGGCCATCATGACTGGAGAAGGAACCAGCTTTCAAGGACCCTCAAAGAACTGGAGGTTTCTTTGCTGATAACATCAGAGCAGGGATCTCTTTACCCTCACCACCACTGCCCAGCAGACAACAGGATGGTGGCTAAATTCAATTTAGTCCACAGTCTACCAAACACCAAACTGTCCCCAGAATAAAGTTATCAGATATTGAGGTCGGCAAGAGTTCTTGCTTGGCTCTTCCTTGCTTCCTGCTTCCACAACATAGCATTCAGCTCACCACCACAGTCACAAGGCACAAAGTTCACTAGACAAGGATGGCTAGCCTTCCCCCCTCTCTTTCTGCTTCCTCCATCACTACCCCCTCTCTTCCTCTCCACCTCCTTCACCATTTCCTCTCCTTCCGTCCCTCCCTCTGTCCCTCCATCCCTCCCTCCGTCCCTCCCTCTCTCCCTCCCTCCCTCCCTCTGTCCCTCCCTCTCTCCGTCCCTCCCTCCCTCCCCCCTCCCTCCCTCCCTCCCTCCCTCCCCTCTACTTCACCTGTTGCGTTGACAACCACTTTTGCTTTTACATCCCACTCCTTGCCAGTCAGCACGTCCCTCATGTGTGCCCCACGAACCACCTCCTTCCCCTCCACCTGCAGAATGAAGGAAGGAGGGGAATGATGAAGGAAGGGAGGGAGGGATGAAGGAAGGGAGAGAAGGGAAGGGAGGGAGGGGTGGGAGGGAGGGAGGGAGGGAGGGAGGGAGGGAGGGAGAGAGTGGGAAGGAGGAGAGGGAGGGGGAGGGAGGAGGAGAGGGAGGGAGGGAGAGAGGGAGGGAGGGAGGGAGGGAGGGAGGGAGGGAGGGAGGGAGGGAGGGAGGGAGGGAGGGAGGGAGGGAGGGAGGGAAGGAGGAAGGGAGGGAAGGAGGAAGGGAGGGAAGGAGAGGGAAGGAGTGGAGGAAGGGAGGGCGAAATGGAGAAAGGGAGGTAAGCCAAACTAGAACCAAGAGTGTCTGTATGTACTGCCTACTAACTGCATTCCCAGGCCACCTTTCATCAGCAAGGTTTGGGAGAGGCCTGGGAACTGGGCCGGCTCTTGGTAAGTAGTAACATTGCAGCGATGCGGTGCTGTGCTGTATCAGTATGTACTGCTACATACTGACGTATTGTACATACTAGTAAGCTGAAAGGGAGGTTACTATCATAATATTGTGACGTGTCAGCACTGCAATATAATTATATCATTCCATCACAGGAGCTCTAGGGAGCAGTAAAATCGGTGCATCAATTGCAGAACTCTCAGTCTACCAGAGGGTACATTCTTACACTTTCTTTGAGGAGAGACGTCACCTCCACGTGGTTTGCAACCTTGGCGCCCTCTCTTGCAGCTGTCAGTGCAATGGCCAGATTCATTCTCGCATCGTTGTGCTGTCCTGTGTGGAGGGGGAGGGTGAAGGGTGGAGGGGTGAAGGGGAGAAGAGGGGGTGGTGGGGGAGAGGGAGAGGGTGGAGGGGAATGGTGGAGAGTGGAGAGTGGAGGGGGAGAAGAGAGGGTGGATTGGGAGTGTGGGAGGGGGAGGGAAGAGGTGGAGGGGGAGGGAAGAGGGTGAAAGAGGGGGAGAATTCGTATGAGGAAGGGAGAAACATGAGGGCGATGATCTTGCTAGAAGGGGAGAGGTGAGGGGAGGCAAGGTGAAACTGAGACAGTGGAAGCGTTCTGGAGTCAAAATCGAATACACAATATCTTCCTTACCATCATAGTACACGATGGCACCACACAGCTTGTCAGCTTTCAGCATGGGGAACTCTTCCAGTGCTCTTCTCTTTGAGACGTAGTAGCTTGGCTTCACCAACTGCTTCCCAGACACCAGGTCATACATCTTGATGCCTGCCCAGAAGTAGGGAACCTGCCACCATCTGGGGGAGAGGAGAGGGAGGGAGGAGTGGGAGGGAGGGAGAAGGAGTGGGAGGGAGGAAGGAGAGGTGAGGAGACAAAGGGAATGGGAGAGGGAAGGAGGGAGAAGCGAGAGAGGAAAGAGAGGGGAGAAGGGGAGGAGAGAGAAAGGGGAAGAGAGGATGAAAAGACAAAAGGGGAGAAGGAGAGAGAAAGGGGAGGAAAGAGGGGATGAAACGTCTCATTCTTGCTATTGGTCATCATTTGCAAGGTTGAGGAGGATGGTGGGTGGGTGCCTGGGTACAAGCCCTGAAGGTGGCTGGCTGGAAGCAAGAGAATGCAAGTGATGTGGTACAGGTACCTGAGAGCTACCGTGCTTCTAACAAGTGGAATGATGCTGGACGGTTGGAGATGTGGGAACACCTTACTGACGCATGTAGTGGGTCCTACCTGTAAACAGGCAGCATGATGGGGAGAGGATTTGAGAGGTGTGGAGCGATCTTCAGCAGGTTGGCCCTCTCGTGGAGTGCTTCCCGGACCATCCGGTACTGCTCGTAGTCCAGGTTGAAGACAGCCTTCTGGAGGTAGCGTACCCCGCCATGGATCAGCTTTGTACTCCGACTACTTGTTCCTGCGGAGAAGTCATATCGCTCTACTAGAGCAGTGTTGAGACCTGGGGGGGGGGGGGGGGGGGGGGGAGGGGTATATGTGAGAGCATCTAAGAATAGGTTATTGCACTCAAGCAGGTCTCTCAGGTGTTTTATAGACATGAGGGATGCTACCTATAATCACCGAGGGCGAAGCCCAAGGTGATTGTATAGGTGCATCCCAAAGGTCTCTAAACAGCTAAGGAACTTGCTTGAGTGCAACAACCAGCTTAGACTATGGGTTATATCTTTCAGTTTCAAACAAGAATTTTGATGAGGTGTCTATTGGATTTCAGGGACCTCATTAAGTTCAAAAGACCAAAGCACATTATGCATACCAAAGTCTAAACAAAATTACCACTTGTCATGAGATATGTGGGTAGACGTTTGTTTGCATGTGTGGTATCATGTCTGCCATTTCGCTTTATACCCACCGACCTCATTCACCTTAATATTCTACTCTCCACACCCCCACACACACCTACACCCACACACCTCTGAGCACGCTGTCCAGTGCGACCCCACATCCGGTAGCCCCGCCCCCAATGACCAGCACATCGTACTCCTCACTCTGCAGGGCCAGCAGCTGCTCCTCTCTGTGGGACAATGAGGGAGGGAATTCAAAATCTCTTGTAACAGCTGCATTAGCACTGGATAACGATGTCATTGCGACAGTGTAATCTTCAGAGTGAACAAGTCTGGGGTTCATACTAGCCTCGCTCCCAGGCCACTCGTCCCTTCCTCTCATGGAACAGGGCTAGCTTCATACTCAATCAAATACATACTGTGATGTGGAGTACCTTTGGATTGAAAACTAGTCCTTCCCAGACCCTCAGCACCAGACTAATCCGAAACTCGAGATCATGTACCACACATTTGTAATCAGGGAACAAAGCTGCCTTATTGGTAACAGTGTGTTCCTTCCCAAACCCACCCCTTGCCTTTGTGTAAACATACATTGGGGTTAGTATCATGCTCTACCCACTTGACACAAACCTATTGCCATGGAGATAGCTAGTACAATAGTGTGTTTGCAAGAGCACAGTGCCGGTGATGTCATCATGCACTCTTCTTGCAGAGTCATATGGATTTGTATGTTGTGTTAGTAACAGTAGTGGGGTCAATGGTCAGTTCAAGGACTCAGTGCTCATGGTACAGTGGATGTTAGTGTTCATGGTACAGCAAATTGCAGTTCCGTTTGAATATTACCTATTCCATGAGCATACTGGGCATGAGACTAGACTCAGCAAGAACTTCCTGTGGGTGGAGCTTCATGGAAATGACACGCCCCGGAATACACTGGAGTCCAGAAGCTACGCATGCACTTTGTAACATTTGCAGAACATAGTTTTGGTGAAAATCCATGCAATATTCGAACGGGACTGCAATCCGCTGTACACTAACAACTCTCCTGAATCAGGTCAGCACTTGTAGCCAAATTAATGTTAACTCTTGCTCAGAGCTTCTGTTGTCCCAGTCTGTGGGTGTGTCCAGGGTGGTGCCTGGTTGCTATAGTTAGCATTAGCCTCGTTCCCAGGCCTCGCTGTCTCGGGCCTGGGAACGAGGCTAAGTTAGCACGTGCTGATCACACACTAAATCACATGCTCTACTTAGTGCAGCCGTACCTGGTTGGAATGTCCAATACTTTTGTGTAGACCTTCCTCTTGGATTCAGCTGCTTCCAGCACACCTGGTTGCCCCTGGAGACAGACAGTTTGCAATGTCAGCTCTGGTACTTGAAAGAGGGTGGTTTGTACGCCGTGCAGAATGTCATGGTGGCTACATGTACATATCCAAGTGTATTCTTGGAGATCAAGGTTACTCGGTCCCCATCTCTCTCTTCAAAATCCCGGTTTTTGAGGAGAGAGCCTGGGACCGAGGCTACATCTCTCTGAGCCTTGCACCTCGTGCATCAAGAGGAAACAAACATGGGCACTTCTTTCTCATGTCACTGTCTTCTTTCTCACGCTTCTGTTTTCAGTATAGTGGCAAGAGCAGCAATAGAATCCGTGTATGCTGACTAAGCTCCAAACCAGTGATGTCCCTCTGGATATGACACACTAGAAGCAGATCAGCAGAAGGTACCATTTTCTAGAGCTTCTGTTTCCATTGCTGATTGGTGAAAATGCTGAAAATGCTGAAAATGCCAACAGAATTCCATATTGACTAAGCCACCTTACATACCAAAACTGACTACTAGTGTTATTACATACTTTCGGAGATCAAGTACTTCTTCTCAGGGAACTTGTTGCTGCTCTTCAGATTCCATGCATTACTACCAATGAAAACAGAAGCGCCAGAAGATGAGCCAAGAGAAAGAATTCCAGGTACGTGCTGACTAAGGTTCAGTAACTTCCAAACCAGTGATATCCCTTCTGATTACAAATACTAGTATTCCCAGAGATCAGCAAGGTACTTCTTTCTTGAGCTTCTATTTTCATCACATGCAGCAACGTCTGTTGACTAAGCGCTTGCTTGTCCTGTAACTTACAATCCCACACAATTACAGATCTGCAAAAGGTGATTTTTCTTGAGCCTCTGTTTGCATTGCAAAGAGCAGCTTGACAGGGAACAGAGGTTACGCAACGTCATGCACATTTTGCAATCTCCAGTAGGCATTTCTCCAGGCACTCCTGATTTTTCACGGCCAGACTATGAACAGAACCTATACAGCATACAGTGTTCCTCGTTCAACCCACACATCAGGCCACAGGAGAGACAGATTGATGATGCCACTGCTCCCAGCACAAATTATGTCTTGTATTTATGATGTTATTACCACTGAGGGCCAGTGAGGGGTTTACCACTGAGGGGTTTACCACTGAGGGTGGGGCTTGAGAAGGAAGAGTCCAGGACTGACGGCTTAATATCTCCTCAGAAGGGCATATGGGCTATTCCGACAGAAATCAGTGCTCTTCTAGGGCCACAGAGTAGATACAACTTCCAGGGCTGGCTTTGAGTCTGAATTTACCACGTTTTGAAGTGGTTATTGGTCTGGCAGGGCAATGAATGTGTATGTACCCATTCCATTATCTATACGTACTTCTTGACGGACCAATATCCACTTCTCTGATAATGAAGTGCCATAGATTCACAATGCTCACAAAAAGCTGGAGGACAACAAGGGGGGGTCACGTCCATAGATTCTGCAGTCACAGCTGCGACCGCGGGTCAAAACTTTGACCGTTCTTTTGCGCGGCTTGACCGTTGACCGCGCTGATTTTCGAGGCTTTGACTGTTGACCGCGCTGATTTTCAGGCTTTGACCGTTGACTTTGCGATAGTATACGGAAAAATGCGTAGCGACTCCACCCCTTCCGGCCAAATTCCTTAGTATACGGGTTGACCGTACGCGGTCACAGCTGTGACTGCGGTGCTTATTGGCGTGACTGCCCCTTGGACAACTCCAAAAATGGGGGGTGTGAATAGTCAACCTAATCTGCCATACCACAGAAGAATCGCCAGACTTTGTCTCATAAAAAGGCTGCTAGCTGTCAGGATTACCCTACTGCCGGAATAGCCCCACCTCAAATTTTGGGGTAGGGAGAAAGAAAAAGTCTGTGCCCCCTTTACTGTCCAAGTCAAGTGACATCACTCAGTGCTCACTTTCTTCTCGGAGACTAAACAAAAGGGGTTGGGCCTTGCAATACGAATATGTACCTAGCCAATAGTATCCCCAGTTTGTCTTGAACCTTGGCCACTCTTTGGTGTAACGAAGTACAGACTGTCGCCAGTGTCGGTGCACAACGAGTGCGGATGTAAACTATGTGAGTGTTAATTGGAGACTTACAGGTGCACGTATGTATCTCCAGCCGGAATAGCCAACTGCTCCCGCGGCCAAGGCACCACCCAGCACTTTCAAACGAAATGCCAGCGCCATGGTTGCACAGCCGGCTTCCTAAAGGGGATATACTAACAAAATACTCCGTATACTTCAGTATACTGCGGAATTACATAATACATGCACCCGCTGTTGTTAGCCACGCCCATGTCCACGTGTAGGTGCTAATACCGTGGTATGGTGCTGGCGGTGGAATTTAAAAGGCAAAAATTCGGATGTTGCTGAACACAAAATGCTGTCTAGCTGAAGGATGTGACTATTGTGTCCGATACAAGACGATCAATTGCTAATGCACAGCATGACACCGCCTAGAAAACGGTTTGTCTTGGTCCCATGGATTTTGTTCGGTTCGTTGATTGTATGCACAAATGCATTCATCTTGCAATGCCCGCCGTGCGAGTACGTTACGTGTCCACCACTTGAGTGTACCAACAGTACCTCGTACACGTATTTGGACAAATGTGGCTGTTGCATATTATGCGGAAAAGCCGAAGGAGATCGGTGTGGCGGAGAGGACAACGCGGGAGGAAACTGCATGCCTGGCCAGAAATGCAGCTACAGAACCGGTATCGTATTGGGCGACCTACGGATGGGACAATGCGAGCCAGGTAAGAGGGACCAGGGTACAGGGTGCCTTATCAAAAACATCTGTCCCGCAGTGCAGTTTTTAAAGATAATACAGCTGTATGAGCATGTATGCATTTCCGTCATGTAGATCTATGTCTACCGGCTAGCATACGTTCCCCAGTGTTGGGGAGTGCAATCTTGGGTGTGCTGAAGTCTCCGTAGTGGGTTGGCGTACTGTTGTTAAGCCCTGGGTAATAGTCTGGGAGGACGTCCGTGTTGACATAGCCAGACCGAGAGCTTTTCATACTAAGTGGCTGCTAACACACTAACCGGGTTTGAGGGCTGGTATCAGCGGTGTTAGGGTGTCCCGAAGATATGCCCACCTTGTAACGTGTGAATTCAATAGCACCTGGTAGCTGTTAAAAAAAAATATTTCAATTTGCAAGCAGACCTTGCTACAAGTTAGTTGGTTGTCATGTGCTGATAACTCATCAACCACAACAGTAAGCTGCTACTGCCTCATTTTGTGTTCTAAGGAGAAATTTACCACAATGATAGTGGAGAAGGTTCTCTCCCTCACTCCTCCTTAAGCGCACTTCAGATCATAGCCCAGTTTACCACAGCGTCCTTTGATCTGTGACAGTAACACGAACCCTCCTCCGTCCATAGTTCCTCCCTGCATGCCCCTGCAGACTCCTTTGGTCTGTGTAATAACACTAGCTGGTCCCAGGGTCTCCATTGGTGGGTGGCTTCTCTTTCACCACTTGATGTGGTGTACCTTTTGTACTGCTAATTCAGACCCTGACCTTGCTTCTTTTGCAACGTCACATTTCCAGATGACTGTCGGCGCCATGTGTGTGGCTACAGAGAAAGATGCAGCAGCAACTATCAGGGTACAACTGATTGCCGGTGCTCCCACCACCGATGCAGTGGGAAATCGAACGTAGTTTGTGGGAACGATGGCGTCACATATCCAAGCGTCTGTCGCCTACAGCAAGAAGAGTGTTCCAGTAGCAAGTTCATCGGTATCCACCATTTTGGGATGTGTCGCTCCCAACCTGTCACCAGTAAGTTGTTGGGAGAACTTTGCTACTAGGTGTTTTTCATTATGAATGGGTTTCGCTCTCTTTCAGCATCCCCACCTCCTGTAACTACTTCAAGGAATTCTGTACCTGACGATGACGACTTCTTTGGTGGTCAGCTGATAATCCCCACTCAGCCACCAGAAGCGGAAGGTGAGAGGGAATGGAAAGTGAGCAGGCATGCTAGTTATGACTGTGATGTTGTGTTTGAGAAACACAATGGGAGTAAACAAGGAAATACTTTCTTGTGGTGTTAACCATCCCTGGAACCTGGATTCATGAGTTTGCAGAAGGTACTGTGTCTATCCAAACTTCCAACCCACATACAACACAACAGCTTTGAGCCTTAGACATCAGGGAAATGTAGGTGTTGTTTCCCAGATGACTATATACATGTTTGTTAGAAGCACCAAAATACCTTGTTGACAGAGGAATACCTTTAGGTGACTATTATCCCTCCCCCACTACAAATTGCTAAATTTTTAACCTGCAAACAATAATATTGGCAGTATGTATAGTATGCACCTGAGGCATAAGTGAGTTCACCTTACCCGTGGTTGCACCTTGAACGAATTGTGAATAGATATTACAGCGTTTAAATTAATTCCCACCCAAAATCTGCTATATTCCAAATTTACTAATTAACACCTGCAACAAGAGGGAAATGTGTAAAATTTTCACCTAGAGGGTTGAAATGTAGTGAACCTATAATTGCGGGTTCATATTATGCTGCTTGTTCTTACAGCTCCTAAGAGATGTCTGCACAAGAACCAATTCTATATTGCCAATAATAAGCTGATCAAGATTAATGTGTGTCTTTACAGGTAAATCTACGTACATACTATGCTGTATAGCCATTAATGTGTGTCTTTACACTAATCTACGTACATATTATGCTGTATAGCTGGACAGACAACTACTTCTGTTTCTGTGGGGACACTACTTTTCCTCTTTAGTACAAAGATTTAGTGCACGTGTGTGGGGGACACTATTTGTTCCAAAGAGAAAATGATATAATTGACTTGAGTTACAATTGGATCTTGGTTCATGCAATTATGAAGTGGTAAATCATCTTCCTATGCCCATGAGCTCCTAATTGCCCCCGACATACTCTGAATCTGTGCCATGCAAATCTAAAGTGATATAAATTACTGTCATAAATCTATTTCAGAATCTGCAACTATGATGGTGTCCTCAGGGAGATACAGGTACCTGGATGTGCAGGTGAGTACATGCTCCCATCACAGTCAGAAGGCCTAGATGGATTTAGTCAGCGTATACGTAGAATATCAAGTGAATGTCTGCAGCTGGTAGCTTGTGTATCCATGACACCTGTTGCACTTAGTACAGATTTACTGCACGATTGCAACAGTGAGTATGAAAATGAGAATGGAAATGGAAAACTATACAAGCATATTAGCGGGACCACCTAGGCCTAGCTCATACAGGCTGCCTCCAAAGCCTACACGTCTATGCCTACCCAAAGTTCACTAAAATTCTGTGCTGATTACTGACAGTATAAAACAGTTTTGACCTCTGCAGATCATCTTGCAGGTGGCACAATGTACAAGCATTTGCATGTTTCCATTCCATTCCTAGTATACAGTGACCAGTATCTTCACTACTTCACTCCATCCAGGTGGACCACCTGAGCCAGACTATGGAGTGGATAAGGATCCAGGTATATACGAAAGCTGTGTGAAACACATGGTTCTATCAGCCATGGTGTGTACTATGCCTGAGCCTCTGTGCAGCCTGTAACTGGCTGTCATACGAGAAGCTTACGTCCCTCCGTATTTGTGGGATGAGCCACAGAACATTTAGATGGGTTAAGTACTGCAGGCACATGTCACCCTTGTTGATGTGTACTGCACAAGGCATTCCTCGGATGTGTGTTTGGGATTTACAAATCATAAATATTCTTGCATGTTGCCTTTGTTTACCTTCCCCTTCTTGTATACCTCTTCTCAGTGAATGGTGGGTGGTCGCCATGGTCACCGTGGTCCAGGTGTGAAGGCCCCTGCTTAAACAGCACACAGTACAGGACCCGCACATGTACCGACCCTTCTCCCGTGTACGAGGGCAGAAACTGCAGCGGGGATGCCATGGATACACAGAAATGCATACCTGCCATCTGTGAACGTAAGCAGCTGGCATCGCAGAGAGTACGTAGTACCAGAATGTGTAGGCACTGGAGCCTAATATCACTACACAGAGTTGAGCCTATAATTGTGGTTCCCTTGGGTAGCTTAGTAGTAGGTAGCCTAGCCTCTCTCCCTCTTCCAATTGTGTGGAAGGAGATCGAGGGCTTGGTTTCGCACTCACAAATGTGCAAAGGTACTCCATATAACTGTTCTGCTGGGGCAGTTGGTTTTAAATAACACCTGGCTAGCCCAGGGAACATCAGTCAAGAGCTACAGCCCCTTCTCCAGAATGAGTGTGGGTATAAGGCCAGATACTGTGAATCCAGACAATATGTTTCTCGATCACCTCACAGGTAACTGCAATTACTCAAGTTGGTCTCCGTGGTCCGCGTGCTCTGTCACGTGTGGTGGGGGGACAAAAGTGCGCACGAGGTCTCTGCTGACAGACGTCGTTAACGTTGATGAGTCTGTGTGCAGACTGCGAGATGTGAGGGTGTGTAAAAGACCCAGGTGTAAAAGGAGTGAGTACACATGTATTGTTGTTGTTGTTGTTGTTGGGAAGAGCCTGGTAGCTTTTGTTGTGAAAGTACTGAGTTACACAACACATTTGCAGAACAACTTCATTGGCCACAAGTTTGGTACTTCGTTTGGTACAACCACCTACCCTGGCAGGAAATACCTTATTTTACCTACCCTGGCAGGAAATACCTTATTTCGAAATGGAAGAAGGTATTATTTGCAAGTGGCTTCACTTTCTTCAGCTGCGGCTCCCTCAGTCGCTTGTCTGCCTCTGTGAAGCTGCCATAGCCAAACTCTACTCGTGGTTGTAGCCCTTTCACTGATGCTTTGCTGAGAGCTGAGCTGGTCCGTGCAGCCAAGAGCTGTGCCGTGTGCAGCTTAGAGATGTGCTGAGAGCTGTGCCGTGCAGCTTAGAGCTGTGCCGTGCAGCTGAGAGCCGTGGCATGCAGCTGAGAGCCGTGCCGTGCAGCTGAGAGCTGTGCCGTGCGGCTGAGAGCTGTGCCGTGCGGCTGAGAGCTGTGCCGTACAGCTGAGAGCTGTGCCGTACAGCTGAGAGCTGTGCCGTGCAGCTGAGAGCTGTGCGATGCGGCTGAGAGCTGTGCCGTGCAGCTGAGAGCTGTGCCGTGCAGCTGAGAGCTGTGCCGTGCAGCTTGCAGCTGTGCCGTGCCGTGCAGCTGAGAGCTGTGCCGTGCAACTGAGAGCTGTGCCATGCAGCTGAGAGCTGTGCCGTGCATGCAGCTGAGAGCTGTGCCATGCAGCTGAGAGCTGTGCCGTGCATGCAGCTGAGAACTGTGCTGTGCAGCTGAGAGCTGTGCCGTGCAGCTGAGAGCAGTGCCGTGCAGCTGAGAGCTGTGCCGTGCAGCTGAGAGCTGTGCCGTGCAGCTGAGAGCTGTGCCGTGCAGCTGAGAGCTGTGCCGTGCAGCTGAGAGCCTGTGCAGCTGTGAGCCGTGCCGTGCAGCTGAGAGCTGTGCCGTGCAGCTACATGTATGATCATGTGAGCTGTGCTATGTTAGCCATGATGGTTGTACACTTTTACTCCTGTAGATAATTGTCGCAGGCGGTCAAATATGAAGTATTTTGTGAATGACAGAGGATGCAGATCAGTCATACCGATCAAAGATTACTACTGCAGTGGCGCTTGCGGAGACTCGGATGAGAACTGTTGCAGGCCAACACGATACTACCTCCACCGGTACATCCCTGTGCATTGTGAGGGTGAACACGTCTACAGGGATCACGACTTCCCTGATCAGATCTCGGAGTGCGGCTGTACCGCTTGTGAGGAGGAATCGGGGATGGGATTGATGTAGGGGAACAAGGCTCGTAGATGTAGTGACAGGAAATGATATTTTGATGCAATGATTTGCCGATGTGATCACTTTGACTGACCGAATACCAATTCGAATTCGATGTATCCAATCTATCTACGTATTTCATTTTTGCTTTCGTTTTGTTTCTGTGTGTGTATGTGTGCATGTACATTTCCCCCCAATGATTTCAACATTCCCAACCACTGGCTAGTGTACACAATTATTGTACATTGTTGTTTTGTTTTTACCAGAATGTTACACATAATGATAAAAATTATGTTTTGAAAGTCATTATGCATGATCTGATTATTATGGCTTGCTGACAATACTTCAGCTCGAGCAAGAGCAGCTCATAAGCTCCTGATAGAGAGATGTAGCCTCAGTCCCAGGCTCTCTCCTCGCCCCGTTTTTTGAGGAGAGAGCCTGGGGAACGAGGCTAAGAGAGATGCAAGATATAAATTTGGGGGATTGGGGAAAATTTCGGAATGTCCACCCCAACTACGTCATGCACTTTGACTACGTTGGAGCATCATGTATGTAGACTGTTGGAAGTACAAACAAGAATTGTAGGGGGGAATTATACCTTAAATAAACAGCAGGATTTTAACCTTTGACAGCAAAGGAATGCAAAGAATCACCTAATATCCCCTAAGACCATTGTAGACCGTCTGTTGTGACTCCTGGTCAAGAATTCTAATAATGTCTGTAAGAGAAAGAGTGATGTATGTAATGACACAATGGTAACGGGTCAGCTGTTGATCCATACACTCAGCCTCGAGCGCTAAGAGCCTGGGTACAAGGCTACAAAGGGGAGGGGATGTGATCTGGGGGAGGGGCAGCAGCTGGTAGAACGTGGTACCGGTATGGCACAACAAAGGGGAGGGGCTGGTACCAGTATGGCACAACAAAAGGGGGAGGGGCTGGTAGAACGTGGTACCGGTATGGCACAACAAAGGGGGAGGGGCTGGTAGAACGTGGTACCGGTGTACGGCATGGCACAACAAAGGGGGAGGGGCTGGTAGACCATACAGCGTCTACAATGTCGTGTTCAGTAACTAACACATAATAAATGTGATCACTATCTAGTAACTAGAGGTGCTCAGCAGAGCACGTACCCCGTGCACTACTTTGACTTGACAGCTATAAGCTTAGGCCTACCACCGATTATTCATACAGCATGCACGATGAGCTAGCTAGGCCACGATTTACAGCGATATCAGCATGCAGAATGAGACACCGTAAGTTGTGGCAGTAATGTTAGAAATAGGGTGTGGTCAAGTTGTATAAATTAGAAGCACGACTTTCACGCAGCTTTTCTCAGCCTCTCGAGTAGATCTCTGGTCTGTGAGTTACGTAGACGCTAGTATTTTCTGAATTCTGACACTTCTATCCTGAAATAAGCCTTCAACAAGGCTCACTCTACTCCCTGCTGCGCATGTGCATGGGGTAATTACGCTTTGTTTGACCAACTAGGGGACATGGGGTTACTAAACGACAGACCAAGATTACAGCTCCCAAGAGCATTGTTTTGCAGGCTGGGTTTTGTTATGTATACTAACTAGACATGATGTTTAACTACATCATTTCATCCCAAAACTGAAAGTCAATATTTGCAAGGGCCTGAGAAACAAAAAACACCTGATATCTCTCAGGAAAGATCTCTCACCTTCGGTGTCCTGCTCTGAAAATGTCCCCCTGGGAAACTTGACATCCACGGTGATGTACAGTGTCCCTCGGATCTTGTTGTTCTCGTAGTTGGGCATGCCTTCTCCCTGCTTCTGGATCTTCGCCCCCGGCCACGTGACCTTGTCTCGGTGGATGTGCACCTTGGGAGGAAGGAGATATACAAAGACTACGTCAAAGACTTGTGCTACCACGAAGGATGGTTGGTTGGCTAATCTTGGGTTTGTGTTGAGAAGCTACTAGCGCAATTCAGATAATACTCTGATAGGAGGGAAAGGAGAGTGGAGTGGGGGGGGGGGGGGGGGGGGGAGGAGAGAGAAGAGAGGGGGGATGTGAGGGACAGAGGGAGGAAGAATGTAGGATGAGGGAGAAATAGAAAGAGTGGGGAGATGTGGGGAGGAAGGGGGAAAGGATATGTGAAGGAGGGGATAAGGAAGGAAGGGGGTATGGGGGGATATGGGAAGGCGGGAGTGCATGATGACATCATCGTTGCAGTGACGATTATGTCATCATGTGCTCTTGGGAAGGAAGGGGATATGAGAAGGGATAGATCTGAGGGGAGATGGGGAACAAAATATTGGAGAGGAACCACAGGCCTACCAAATGTCCGTCCAGGTGTGTTACATCCATGTCAAACCCCACCAGTGCGTCCCGGAGGGATACGGTAATGTTAGTGTAAAGGTCATCACCACGGCGCTCAAATAAGGGATGTCTGGGAGCGGAGCACATGTACAATAATCATGCTAGCAGAAAATGGTTTGATGGATTGCTCTATCCTCATTCCCAGGCCACTGGGAACAACTACATGTGGCTAATTCCAGAATCTGAAGTACCAGATACTGCATGCCTACCAACTTTCGGACACTTACTTTTGTGCTGTGATGACGAGAATGAGGTCTCCTGGCTCCCCGTCAATATGAGGTTCTCCTGAAGCATGTTGAGAAACCATCTAAAAATTTCTCTACATGTTGAAGAATTACAGTATGTTACCTTCTGCAATGAAGGGGTAGTCATAGCCATCCTTCATACCAGGCTCAATTTCAACTTCTAACACCTTTTCCTCCAGAACATACCTAATGTTGAGTCACAGGTGTCTTGTTAGGCATGACGCTTGGACAGTCACATGATCACATGATAGTCACACGAACACATGATAGTCACACGAACACCTCACACCTACCTAATATTTGGACATTCATCACATATTTGCTGCGGAGACATCTGCATGAGAACAAGTCAAGACAGACAGTGTACACAATGACACGTAAGCAGCTACATGAATCATTTGGTCCCACCTGGAACCGCCCAGGCCCAATCTGGATGGTCTTCATCTCGGTGTGGCAGTTGCACTTCCTGGTTCCCGGAGCCGCTTGGGGCACAGGCTTGTATCTTAGCAACTACATAGGAGGAGGGAGTACCCTGTTTAATAGCGTAATTGAAAGAGGTAAAACACATGCACATATCCATACATGTACAAACCTCAATGAATTTCCCCTTATAGAGGTCCTCCAATGAGACATCAAGGTCCATGGTGACAGTACCCCCTCGGGGAATTTCTCGGTGTCCATCATCCCCACCAGTTGAGAAGCGGAACCCAAAGTTGCCAAAAAATGAACTGAAGAAGACAAGGTGAAGTTATAGTAACGTTGTTTTGGCACATACGATGTCACCACACAAGAGGGAACAGTGTACTTTACTCATCTTCATAGCAGGCACAGAATGCAATCTCATACGTGACTTGGCTGTTGCAGCAGAGGTCAGAGGTCATGATGACATACCGGCAGTCGTGTGTTATTAAGAGGTCAGTTGTGTGTTATTAAGCACATGCACCTAGTAACTCAGTGCACAGGAAGAAACCTTATAATGTGGTGCACTTAATTTTGAAATAGGAAGTGCACTTCATTTGGAATTATAGTTGCAAGATCTGAAAACAGCGGAGTTCCTGGAAGACTCCAGTGCTTAATGAAGAGTAGCTTGGGGTAAGAGTCAGACCTGTGCCCAACAGCAAATGAGCTCTTATAAGCAAGCTGTGCTTAATAACGTGTGACTACGGTGTGCCGTCTGTCCAACTGATCACGTGGTAAGATTCCCAAGGCGTTCTCTCTTCATTCAACCCATTACATCATTGTGCAAGCTGAGTGGGAAGCAAGGCAACCAATCATGATGCTGCCTGCTACTTGCATACCTTCTCAGTACAGTAAAACTTGGGAAAAATCTCTGCCTCTAGCATATCAAATGGTGCCCATTAATTGGAAACACATCTCAGGAAAAGGTCAAATTTATTGCACTTACTCAAACATGCCATCTCCATGGTGCACCTGGTTCTTTAGCCCCTCCTCCCCATGTCGGTCGTAAATCTCCCTCTTTTCATCATCCTGTAGGACATCATACGCTTCGTTGATGTCGTGAAACTTGGCCAATGCATCTGGATCGTCAGGGTTCTTGTCTGGGTGGAATTTCACTGCCAGCTTGCGGTAGGCTTTCTTAATCTGGCTGGTCGATGAATCTCGGTTTACACCAAGGATCTGGTAAAAGTCTCGCCTGTGATTGAGGAAATTATAGGCGCAGTATGCATCAGTTCAACAGAAGGCTCTCTTTCTCTGTGTAGTGCCTTCCTAGTCATGCAGAGCATACTGTTTGAACTTCTTTTCTCACCCAGCAAGAGCATACAAGAAACAGCTCCACAAGAGGAGAAACAGGAGGGCCCTCTGAGTAGACAGCAACCGCCAGCCCATCTTGAAACCGGCCGGACGTCTTGAATCGCATGTGGTCAAGGTGTAGGCAGCTCATCCCAGATTTGGAATCAAATACAGGAACGAGGCCCTCCCTAAAAATCTCTATTTTTAGTACCAATGACGTAAAAATCGTTTTAAATTTAGACTGACAAAGAAATGGGATAAACAAAGTTCCTTGCCAGATCTACACGTAGCAGTGAATTGAACTTCGGATTTTGAACTGTTCCTGTTACAGAGAAACGATACACAAAGATCACTAAACAAAAGCGCATCCCTGGGGCGAGTGAATGGCTACTTCAACGATGAGTTTTGTGGTGAACGCCCGCTACAACGGTCAAGTACAGCAACTGAAGATTTCCCCTCACACAACCTGGGAGGCCTTGAAGCAGCAGGTAACAAAATTGGTTTCTGATATTCATTGGCGAAACCGCAACGTTATAATATCTTCAGAGACTGTCCCTTTATTTGCTCCACTGGGAGCAAATTGCTCCCAGGGGAGCAAAAACGTACATGTGTTATAGATCAAGTGCTAGTGTACTTGATGGAATAGTCTGTCAAGTACATTAATTTTAGTCTCAATAACAGGGAGTCTGGTACCAAGACTAGACTCCTTGACCTAGCCCTAATATATATATCACTAAGCCGCAGCTAGTTGCGGTACCGGTTTAGGGAATAACTGGAGTCAGATATCTGACATGGCCCCTTTCACCTATTTCAGTACAAAATGTAGGGGATAGTTCTGTTTGTTTCTTCTGCTCAGCGTCATGTTGAGGAGTAACAGTTGCCTGAGCAATACGCAAACCTTTCCCTCTTTTGTTGTGTTATCTCATGCTCGTAGATCATGTTCCAGGCCCTCACGCTCTTAACGTACTGCATGGGACAAAGAGCTGGGGAGTAGCTTGGCAACGAGGCTAGTGGAAACAGGAAGCTGAGGTAGCCAAGACTAGAACACATCAAGAGGAAACGCACACCATAATCCCATTGGAGATGATTTGCTGCCAGAGACTGAGTCCAATGCTGCTACTGTAGTGCTTCACGTCTCCTTGTGGGAAGGGGATACTGGCACTGGTCCAAATCAAGTTTGATTTCTCAAAATGATTTTGGTTTCATTCTTTGTGTAGCTCCAGCAGAGCTTCCAGCTCTCTACAATACACCTGAGATATGAGGATGATGATGGTGACACAGTGTCTCTTGACAGTCAAGGTGTGTGTGTGTGTGTGTGTGCGTGTGCGTGTGTATGTATCATTGTATGTGAGTGTGTCGGTGTGTGTATGCACATGTGAAAAAGTGTGTACAAGTGACAAGTTGTCTCCCTTTGAACAGATAACTGTTCTCGTGCTGATAACATAATTGTGTGAATATGCTGGCCATTGCTGACAGCTGCTCACATGCACTGTCATGTGTGAAGTGACCTCATGGTGATACACCATACAAGTGCAGTGTCATAATCAGTAATAGACACTACACTAACTGCTATTTCTGTCACATGATCATAATAGCCACTATGGCAATGATGAATTTTGTTACATCTCAGTGATGTCATTCATAATTCACAGCTTTGTGTAGTATGCCTTACAATGGTGTTTGTTTTGCCTACAGAGGAATTTCAAGAAGCTCTGAAAGTTGCTCGTAAACTTGGCTGCCTGCAGCTGAGCATCTCCGTGAGTTGGATTGCATGTGTGTATATAGTAGACTAGTACTGGGGAACTCAAGACCAGGGGAGTGTTGCAGTGGTTTCCAAAGTGCATAGGTGGATAACAGTGCTATGTGAAAACAATTCTAGCACAGGAAATCGCTTACTCGTACCAGCATTGGCCGTTGAGGGTTTCCAAGAACTCAATAGTTTGTAAGGGGACGCGCTTTTTCTGCTTCTCTGCTTTCTTAGTAGGAGAGACTCTGTAATCAGTGATTTCCCTCACACGCACGCACACACACACACACACACACACACACACACACACACACACACACACACACACACACACACACACACACACACACACACACAACACACACACACACACACACACACACACAACACACACACACACAACACACTCACTCACAGACCACTCCACTACCTCCTAGTAGAGCCAGCTGCGTTGATATGCTGCACTCCAAACTTCAGAAGGTAGTTACATTAACAAGCCACCTTCCTGTTTTGAGTGTTCCTCCTGTAGCAAAGGAACTCCAAACTATCACCCTATTATGCCAGTTTGCACTATGTGGTTGTCAGTGATACTGCTGGTGAGGGTTTTGCAAACCAGCTTGTGCAGGATGTGGGTTGAAGCATGAGCTGTGGTTGAAGTAGGTAGCATGCAATCACTACTAGGATTGTAAACATGAGTAAACTACATGAGTAAATGGCCTAAGATGTCAGAGAGCAGTTTAATGGTTCTTCTTCAGGAGCTAGGGTTAGTGGTGTGCCCCTCCCTCTTCCAATATTGACCTAGGGTTCCCCCGTGAGGTACCATCCCTATGGTAACCCCCATGTGGAGCTCATGCGTGCCAGGCTGCACACGGCGGCCACCCCTGGCAGCTTGAGCCAACCCATGGATGTTGACAAGGTACTGCTTGTCCAGCCACCGTCTTGGCACACACATGGGCTGTAGTGAAACAGGAAACAGAGTGAAACAGGAAGCCACACATTTTTTTGTTTCTCGTCTTCCTACAGCCCCCCCACACACAATGGTTGTCTCTCTCTAGTAATACTGTATTCACGCTTGTCACCAGGGTCAGCAATGGCCATCCAAAACAGCCTATGAAACTGCCCGACCGACCCACTGCTGACCTGACCTGCCACTGACCTCCCAACTCTTTTGTGTAGATATTAATGTGTGGCCACAGTATACATGGTCTCACAATGCATTCAACTCCTGGCCACGGACACATGTACAGTGTACACACTCATAGAGTGACCACCCCTTGTGTCCAGGACAGATACTTATTACACATTGTGTGTTCAAGTTTCAGACTGCCTGTATTCTCCACCCCACCTTCCACAGAGCTCTCACCCTCGTCGTCCTCCGCACCGCGGCCACTACTCTGAGCTGGCCCACGCTGTAGGCAGGGAGCAGCGGAGGAGGTCCTCCAGTGGGAACAGCTACGTTGATACCGTGCACGCCAACATTCTCAGGGGTCCTTCTGTTGCCATGGAGGTTGATAAGGTGTGTGGGAGGTGTGGGTGGGGGGTGTGGGAGGTGTGGGTGGGGGGTGTGGGAGGTGTGGGTGGAGGGTGTGGGAGGTGTGGGTGGGGGGTGTGGGTGGGGGGTGTGGGAGGTGTGGGTGGGGGGTGGGAGTGCACGTGGTATGGGGGAGTGTGTGTGGATGTGGTGTGGTGATGCTTTTTCATCACGTTGACATTCGTTGTACTTACATGCACCCATGCACAAATACATGAACACCACACACATGCACACACACACACCAACAGAGGCCTCCTCTGCCCCACTCAGTCAAGAACGACTACATTGAGTCAGTGCACATGAAGCTTGCCACGACTGGTATGGGCCATACTGCTCCTGAATGGGTCAACACCTACATGACGAAGGTAATAGCATTGAAGCGAACTTCTCTTTGGTCTTCAAACTACATAAACATATTTTAAGCTATATAATTATATGCTCCAGTTTAATATTCACACATACTTCCCCCTCCCTCCTCCCCTCCTTCTCTCCCTCTTCTCCTCCCTCCTTCCACTCCCTCCATCTCTCCTCCCTCTCCCTCCTTCCCTCCTCCCTCTCTCCCTCCTCCTCCCCCTCCCCACAGCACTCTCAGACTCTTGTTGATGAGGTTCGTCATGAGTTGGAGGGTGTGGTGGACATGCTGACAGCGGCCAGAGACTCTCCCTGCCCCTGGCCCCCTGCTCCAGGACCTGTGCACTGCAAAATTGTGTGTGACGGATGCAATGGCATCGTCGTGGGAGCAAGATACAAGTGTGGGTACGTCAAATAGTAATCTGCATCTCACACATGCTACATACACGTAGCAGATGTGATGAGAGCTGAATTAGGCAACTGGTAAGACGATGGACAATATTCAACTAAACATTCACCATGTTGATCTGGTTACCAAAAAAACATAGAGATGTGTATAATTATATGCTTGTTCATCTCCTCCCCTCCCTCCCTTCCTCCCTCCCTCCCTTCCTCCCTCCCTCCCTCCCTCCCTCCCTCCCTCCCTCCCTCCCTCCCTCCCTCCCTCCCTCCCTCCCTCCCTCCCTCCCTCCCTCCCTCCCTCCCTCCCTCCCTCCCTCCCTCCCTCCCTCCCTCCCTCCCTCCCTCCCTCCCTCCCTCCCTCCCTCCCTCCCTCCCTCCCTCCCTCCCTCCCTCCCTCCCTCCCTCCCTCCCTCCCTCCCTCCCTCCCTCCCTCCCTCCCTCCTCAGCAACTGCTCAAACTATGACCTGTGTGAGCACTGTGAGATGAAATCCGATATCATCCACCCTCCCGATCATGTCTTCCTCAAGCTGAAGGTGCCCAATACCCATGCTGGACTCAACAAGAAGGGGGAAATGAAGCCTCTTCTTCGGAGGAACATTTACGTCAACTGTGAAAACCTCTCCAGCAGGTACACGGCTGATACACTTACTCCTTTACTCAAGCATACTTCATTTTCAAACAGAGGACGGAAGGGTCACCGTGCAGTTCCCCCTCAAAATAATTATCCTAGGTTCCTAGATTCTACGTCGGCAAGGACACCTCATATCCTATTTTATTGCCACATCACTGCCACACCTCAGAATGTGCATGTGAACCAATTAAGCAGTTGTAAGTCCTCTGGATACCCTGAAGCAACTTTAGGAGTGAAGGCTCATTCTGTGGTGCGCCACGTCTCTGTCTCTTGCCACACCATGCAGTGAGGACGAATCCTTTCAGAAGTGCAAAGTGGGGAAGGAGAAGAGGGCCCCTGCTCATCAGGAACCTCTTCAGAGAGCTCCAAATGGACCCTACATCACAAAGTCCAAAGAGAAGCTTCGGGAGGAGCTGAAGGCTGCCAAACTTCGCAAGAGGGAGGAGAAGAGGGCCCAGAAGACCAGGACCCACGAGGAGCACAGGAGGCACAAGATGTCAGCATCAGTGGCCAAGGTTGAAGCAAAACTGGCTGCTCTACATGTGAATTCCCCGTCGGCAGTCCACAACCCTCCGAGGGCACCATGTGCTGGCGAGTGGGGAAGGGTTGAGCCTGTGCTGCCGCCAGTCTTTGAGGTTCCACAGCGGAAGGGCCACGGAAAGTGAGTGCATGCGTAATATATAGACATTGTGCCAGTGTAGAGGCATACAGTACAGGAGATAATACGTGTGTACATTTTACCAATGTTTATTAGGTACTTGGATGCAAAGTTTGCACACGACACTTGCTATCCAGATGAGAGTGTGATTCCTATCGGAATGCCGGTGAGTCATCGCTGTCACTTGCGACATGACTTTTACAGCAGCCATTGATTGATGCCTGCCTTTCGCGAGATGGACCCAGTTTTATACATCATGTACACACGCACACACACACACTCATGTTTAGTTTGAGAAGGGCTGGGTGGTCAAGAACACAGGCACAAAGAAGTGGAAGCATGTTCGTCTGGTTCACCAGGAGGGTTTCAAACCGGTGACCCCTGAGGTGGATATCCGGGAGGTGAGGCCAGGGGAGAAGGTGGAGATCAGTGTGAAGTACCCTGCTGTGGAGCTGAAGGACCCCGACTACATCAAGAGGTATGAGTGACCGTCATCTGGCAGTGTGTTCCAGGGTTGGGACAGCTCTTCCCTTGGGGCCCTTCTCTTGATAGCCGTCTTCCCCTTTCCTGCCCGTTGGATAGTGCTTTCCATATCCCCAACTGTTTGGAGATGAAACAGTGCTCCATCAACATGTGTCTTTGCTACTCTTTCCATGCAGTTCCTGGAAGCTGATTCACAAGGGCACCACTCCCTTTGGCCCTGCCCTCTGGCTCTCTGTGCATGTGGACAAGGAGCCGCTGATGGTGCGGAGGACTCCTCCTCCCTCCCCTCCTCCCTCCCTTCCCACCGTCCCTCTCCCCACTGAGCCCCTCACCAATGAGGACCTCCTCAAGAGTATCGGCTTCATCCCGAGTGACGCTGGCTCACACTTCCCTCCGTCCATCTCACTCTTCACCCCCCTCCCTCCGCCCGATGCCCTGGGGGAAGGAGAGGTGAAGGAAGAAGAAGCCTCCATGATTTCACTGCCCCCTGAGAAACCCGAGTCTCTGAACCTCTCAACAGAAAGACTTCTCGAGACGTTTGAGATGGTGGAGACGCCGAAGTCAGTGATCAGCTTGTCGTCCAATGACAGCCTGCACCAGCCACCAGAACCGACCACTGAAGGTGAGTGGTGTGTAGTCTGTAATAGGGGAATGCCTTTGTGAATGAAGTAGGAGTCGTAATGTTGAAATTTTGTTAATGCTTGCTCTTACAGATGGTGATGAGGTGGAGACGGCCAGTGTTATTAGCCATGCCTCGGATGATTCTGACGACTTTGTTGTCATCATTCCCGATTGCTTTGATCTGAACAAGCCCCTTCCTGGTTACGATTGTGACCCGACCCCACCTGCCAATCAGGATCAACAGGCAGAGGAAGTGGAGAGTATGGTTGAAGAGCCACCGACACCCCAGCCCACTGAAGAACTTCCCTCAACTGAATTGCCGTCACAGCCCCATGGCACGACGTCCCCCGCGGTGACTACCAGCCCTCCAACGGCTCGCAAGGGTAGCTTTGGCCGGGTTACGTTGAAGACTGTGAAGGATGGTGGATTCCGCAACCCATTCACCATCGCAACGGGCTTCATGAACACCATGAGTGACCTCGTGGAGGAGCATGTTCGCTTTATCCCTCCTGTTCTCTGCGCCCCTACTGTGACGACTGAGGACCGAAACGAAAGTGATAATGAGGAAATGTTTGAGGTGAGCAAAACGCATGATTGTTGATCATTTTGGTAAGTCGGACCATCACTGGATTCCCCTTCCCATTTTTGGGGCTGTGTGGGAAGAACCTTGGACGGTCAGAATTGACGAAATGTAGTGCCTAGTGCTCTAACTGAAACATACTGTAGCTGGGGTTGAGACTCCATTTTCTCATGAGGGCAACAGTGGAAATTGGAACATTCAAAATTACACTGGTACCATTATCTCTTACACTTAGGATGCCCCTGAGGCTCCACCCCCCATCACCGACCAACCAGAGACCACTCCCACTGCCCCACCCCCTCCCTCCTCCCCTGAGCCACAGCCGCAGCCCTGGATGAGGCCCCAACCAGACGTGTCCCAGTGGATCCGACAGGAATCGGATGGCTCCCGGTGGGTGTCCAGTGACCAAGACGTCAGCCAGTGGGTGCCACGTGACCAGGTGAGAAGTTTCAGAAGTCATGTTTCTGAAGTCATGTGACTTTCTAGAAGTGCACAGGTCACTCCAAATTAGACTTTAGTTTCCCATACTCTTCCTGTCCCAGAGAAGACTGCATGATTCGACTGACCATTATTCACCTTGCATCATTCATCAGCCTCAAGATTTCATGTTTCAATCGTGAATCCTACAGTAGTTGTGCAATTTTCCAAGAGGCAGTTTCACAAGTTGTTTTTCCATGGTCTTTGACCATACATTCATAGTATATAGTAACAAACAGTGACAATGGAACACACAATCATGCAATTTCTAGAAAGTGTGCCTAAGTTGGAATGACTGGTGGCTAGCTCGTAGCAATCAATATCTTGTGGTGCATTGTGAGCTATGAACTCACACACTGGCTTTCCCTCTCCTCTAAAGGATGCATCCAAGTGGGTGCACAGCCCAGACGTCTCCCAATGGGTCTGCCGTGAGTGGGAGGGACCCCCTCTTCCACGGAGCCCAATGGAACGGCTTGTGGCAATGGGGTTTGCTGACCGTGATCTCAACGCCCGCCTCATGAGGAAACACAACAACCAGATACAGGTTGTCATCAACGAGCTGCTGGACAAGCAGAACTGGGCTTCCAGCCGCCACTGAGACTAAAGCATGTGCTGAACTGTTTGAGACAGCTGTAACTACGTAGTATACGTGTTTGTAAGTACGTTTCATCATGCTATTCACCACCAACTCTGCTAGAGCAATATGCCTGCCTGTGCCTGTACACCCTCCAATTGAATGACTGTTATATTGATCATGTTGCAAAAGGTCTCTCCTTCGGATCCTATGGCCGCATGCTCCAGTATATATCATAGGGCTTGTATAACTATGGTATAGCATCTGCATGGACTATTGATTATTACGGATTGTTCTTCCAGATCATGTCAGAGGACAACATATCAACAGGAAGAGATCATGTGACTCGTACTACCCTCGGGTTATGGGTTGTAGCCAAGCTCTTCTCTCCACCACCACACCTCTGGTCGATGTGTACAGTGGCAAAACTGCTTATATATTCCTTCCTTGGCTGGAGGTGTGATTGGATTGCAGACCCAGTACTTGCATGCAGACACATGCATCTTATAGTGAAAACGTGGCAGCTGACTCTTCCACATCAGTGACTGAAAATAAACGTGCCCACTCAAAGCATCACGTGCTGTGGATAACATCCTACGGCTGATTGCCATGTCCAGTAATTACTCCTACCTATCTACCTAGCAATATTCAGCAATTGACGTCTCTTCTAATGTTCACTGAGAGCTCAGCCACTCCTTGACAGACTGCGTGCTTCTCTGCAGCCACTTGGCATTGAGTCGGATGGCCTCACAGTTCTGCTTGACCACCCGGTCGGCCGTGGGGCAGGGGTTGTCCTTGTAGAACTGCTCCACTTCTTGAGCCTTCTCTTCAGTCACAAATCCTGCTGTGGCAACCTGGAGAGGCCGGCATTCATAGGAAACACCCGTTATAGTACTCACTATACAGCTGAGCTAAAAGCAGCTTGTTCACTGGCAAAACAGGGAGGCCTACTACGAGTGGCATGGCCAGTAAGCTAACGAGGGAGGCCTAGTACGAGTGGCATGGCCAGTAAGCTAAGGAGGGAGGCCTAGTACGAGTCGCATGGAGGGAGGCCTACTACGAGTGGCATGGCCAGTAAGCTAAGGAGGGAGGCCTACTACGAGTGGCATGGCCAGTAAGCTAAGGAGGGAGGCCTAGTACGAGTGGCATGGCCAGTAAGCTAAGGAGGGAGGCCTAGTACGAGTGGCATGGCCAGTAAGCTAAGGAGGAGGCCTAGTACGAGTGGCATGGCCAGTAAGCTAAGGAGGGAGGCCTAGTATGAGTGGCATGGCCAGTAAGCTAACGAGGGAGGCCTAGTACGAGTGGCATGGCCAGTAAGCTAACGAGGGAGGCCTAGTACGAGTGGCATGGCCAGTAAGCTAAGGAGGGAGGCCTAGTACGAGTGGTATGGCCAGTAAGCTAAGGAGGGAGGCCTAGTACGAGTGGCATGGCCAGTAAGCTAACGAGGGAGGCCTACTACGAGTGGTATGGCCAGTAAGCTAAGGAGGGAGGCCTAGTACGAGTGGCATGGCCAGTAAGCTAACGAGGGAGGCCTAGTACGAGTGGTATGGCCAGTAAGCTAACGAGGGAGGCCTAGTACGAGTGGTATGGCCAGTAAGCTAAGGAGGGAGGCCTAGTACGAGTGGCATGGCCAGTAAGCTAACGAGGGAGGCCTAGTACGAGTGGCATGGCCAGTAAGCTAAGGAGGGAGGCCTAGTACGAGTGGCATGGCCAGTAAGCTAACGAGGGAGGCCTACTACGAGTGGTATGGCCAGTAAGCTAAGGAGGGAGGCCTAGTACGAGTGGCATGGCCAGTAAGCTAACGAGGGAGGCCTAGTACGAGTGGTATGGCCAGTAAGCTAACGAGGGAGGCCTAGTACGAGTGGTATGGCCAGTAAGCTAAGGAGGGAGGCCTAGTACGAGTGGCATGGCCAGTAAGCTAACGAGGGAGGCCTAGTACGAGTGGCATGGCCAGTAAGCTAAGGAGGGAGGCCTAGTACGAGTGGTATGGCCAGTAAGCTAACGAGGGAGGCCTAGTACGAGTGGCATGGCCAGTAAGCTAAGGAGGGAGGCCTAGTACGAGTGGTATGGCCAGTAAGCTAACGAGGGAGGCCTAGTACGAGTGGCATGGCCAGTAAGCTAAGGAGGGAGGCCTAGTACGAGTGGCATGGCCAGTAAGCTAACGATGGAGGCCTAGTACGAGTGGCATGGCCAGTAAGCTAACGAGGAGGCCTACTACGAGTGGTATGGCCAGTAAGCTAAGGAGGGAGGCCTAGTACGAGTGGCATGGCCAGTAAGCTAACGAGGGAGGCCTAGTACGAGTGGTATGGCCAGTAAGCTAACGAGGGAGGCCTAGTACGAGTGGCATGGCCAGTAAGCTAACGAGGAGGCCTAGTACGAGTGGTATGGCCAGTAAGCTAACGAGGGAGGCCTAGTTGTGTGTCCTGTGTAGTCGGTTACTGCAAACAATACCTAGACAAGCAAGCTAAGCTCTCACTGACAACAATCATGGTGACACTCACATCCACAATCCTTGGGAGGAGAAAGGCTGCCTGGTAGCGCTCCTCGAGCATCGACCACTTTTCCTTCACAAAGGTCCATACCATCTCTCGGGCACGAGGACTGGATTGAGCAGCTGAGAACAGCAAACCCCATGTGTCCCCAGGCCTCACTTTGTCCTGCAGGACAAAAAAAGCAGGACAGACTTACAGCGAGGGTACACTCTTGGACAAACCATTAGTTTACTGAGTTAGACTCTCTAGAATACAGAGCAAGACCCACTAGAATACAGAGCTGTACATCTCACTTACACTCATGGCAAACTCCAGGCACCGTGTGGTCAGTTTCTCTGTCTTGCCACCTCCGAGGCTGCGATAGACTCTCACCTTCTCTTCATTCATGTCCGAGGTATCGTGAAGCTGGAGGAGAGGCATTGAGACAATGCATGGTAGTTAGCAGCTTACTGCACACACACACAGCTTGGCCTACACTAATATTATGCTGTGGTGATGAGGGGGTATGCACACACCCCCCACACCCACACCCACAACCACACACACACATCCACACCCACACCCACCCACGTCCACAACATCACCCCCACACACATCACACCCACACACCCTCACACCCACCCACCCACCCACACCCACCTGGACAAGCTGATCGAATGTAGTCTCATCTCCATTAGCCAGAGCAAGAGAGAAGACAGCTCCCTTGAGGTCGGCAGGGAGAGAGGTGGTCCCGTCAACGTGATCCCGGAACCGCTTCTTGGCCTCCTCAATTGTGTCAGGATCACCATAGTGACCATACTGACCAATCACAAGGCTCCGCAGCATCGTGTCCAGGGGTGCTATGGTGTGGGAGGGATGAGTAACCAGGGAGTGGATTCTATATTTGGAAAACAATGACATTGTAAACCACTGTGGCTAATGAGGGCCAAGGGAAAGTGTACCAGGTCCTATAGACCATGCAGAGGCATCACCTCCAAAAGACGTGAAGGTTTCCCTCTTCTCACTTTTGGAGGGTATAGCTAGGGTTAAGTGAAGTGTGCATCACCTGATGTCATTAATCCTAGGCCTACTGGGTTCTTTTCTACTCTTCCGCTTACAAACGCGTTTTATTGCCAATTAAGGTAGCATTATACCTTAAATTTGGGTTGCAAGACCAAATTTCAGTTTTTGTGCTGAAAGGAACCCTACATCCCTATAGAAACCACAGCTGGAATATCACAGTGGAATCTGTACAGAAAAAGTGGTTTTGAGACTATTGACCATGCTTGTTGCAGCTAGCCAACACGCAGTTTACAGTTTACAGTTTACAAATTAACACTTGTCATGTTTTGAACTTCAAACTACAACTGTGCAGCTGCAGATGTAACAACAACGGTAGCTTACTAGTACCTGAAAGCTGAGCTGGCGCTCGGGCATATCAGTACGCAACAGGTAATCAAAATTTGAGGGGTGGGGCTGGGTGTGCATGTGATCGCATGTGATACCAGCAGGCCATGTGCTGTAGTTCAGAGTATATCTGCAAACATCGTGCTGTAAATCTGCAATCTGCTAACATCGTGAAGGATGTTCACTGCCATGCCTCCTAAGGCACGGTCTCTTCATAGAAAGAAACGGATTTTTCAAGGCAACCAACACTGTGTGGATGCCAAGCCCCGAAAGGGTCGAAAAAAGCCGAAACTCTCTACTCCGTGCGATAGCGAGATAGAACTCGAATGTCATGAAGACGGGCCTGCTCATGGCACTCTCTCTACATCTCTGTCTGTGCAGAGGCCTTCTGCTACTGCCTCACACCGTAAGCTTGGTAGTAATACCTCTACTCTTTATCCCATGTCAAGTATGCCTAGTACTAGTACATCAAGGGTTCCCGCACATACTACATCTAAGGGAGTGAGGAGGAAGATTACACATTCACCAATACCAGATTTTACTTCCAGTGAGAGTTCAGATGAGCTTGAGAGCTCGAATGGGAGTAGTGAAAGATCAAATGAGAGTTCGGGGTCAGTTGATGGACATGGTGTTTGTGACGATAGTTTAGAGACGATCGACTTTGAAGATGGACTTGAAGTTCCTATAGGTTACCGGCTAATTGATGTGTCTCACCTTGGCACTGCAGTATCATGTCTTGAATGCCCCGGATGTCATACGCAAAATCTTATCTTGTGTGAGGCCTCTTGCAAATATGGCCTTGCATCCATCATGGTGTTTCAGTGCATGCAGTGCAACCACTCGACGAACATGCAAACATCCCGGAAGATCGTCCGATTTTATGACATAAATCGAAGAATAGTCACAGGTATGCATCTTATTGGGCGTGGTCTAACAGATCTTGAGACATTATGCGCTGTTTTGAACATGCCAAAACCAATGACCCCAAATACTTATAGCAACCATGCAAAAGCTCTCCATGTAGCAGCTGTGGATATCGCAAAGCAGAGTATGCAACGGGCAGCAGAAGAGCTCAAGTCAGTAGTCAGAGAGCATGGTGTAGACGTACAGACAGCAATAGATATAGAAGTATCCTGTGATGGCTCATGGCACAGGCGCGGCCATTCATCCTTGTATGGTCTTGTTGCCGTAATATCTGCAGAAACTGGCAAAGTGCTTGATTATACTGTGAAGAGTCGATTCTGTGTGAGTTGCATGAGGCATGCTCGTCTTGATCCTCAGTCAGAGGAGTACCAAATGTGGAAACAGAGTCACCTAGTTGACGGCAAATGCTTGTTTGATTTTGATGGATCTGCTAATGCGATTGAAGCTGCTGGTGCAGTTGAACTTTGGAGTCGGTCAATGTCCCTATACAACTTACAGTATACTACTCTTATTGGTGATGGTGATAGTAAAGCCTATTCGGCTGTCGTTGATAGTAAACCATATGGTGATATTACAATAACGAAGAGTGATTGCATTGGTCATGTACAAAAACGCTTAGGTACTGCACTTAGGAAACTAAAGAAGACTTGGGGCAAAAGGAGGTTGAAGGATGGGAAAACAATTGGTGGTCGAGGCCGTCTTACAGACAAATTCATTGACAAACTGCAAGGCTATTACGGTAAATCAATCAGAGAAAATGGTGGGAGTGTTGATGCGATGCAAAAAGCTGTCTATGCTATTCTCTACCACAGGGGATCAAGTGACCGCAAGCCGATGCATAAATACTGTCCGAAAGGTGCAGACAGCTGGTGCGGATGGCAGAGGGATCGTAAATCATACACACATCATGGTACCATTCCTCCAGCAATTTTTGAGGAACTGAAACCGATCTTCACAAGATTGTCAGACCGCGAGTTGCTTGAGAGATGTGTCAAGGGCCAAACGCAAAATGCAAATGAGTCACTGCACCATGTTATCTGGCAGCGTTGCCCCAAGGAGAGATTTGCCGGAAGACACACAGTAGAGACAGCTGTTGCCCTTGCCGTTGCATCATTCAATGATGGAGCCAAGTCTGTTTGTGCCCTACTGCAGTCAATGGGCCTTGGAGAGAGGGATCATACCCTGCAGGCTTTGGTTCGCAAGGACAAACTTCGCCTTTATCATGCTGCTTATAAAGGTACTGAGTTTCGTAAACAAGAAAGAAAACGTAAAAGACGAGCAAAAAAAGGCAGAGATGAAACCCTGAAAACAAGAGAAGGTGATATGTATGTTGCTGGTAGGTTTTAGACACTTTTCCGAACCTTTTCTCAAAACCATTATTCTTCTGTGCTTCTAGAAATGCCAACTGTCCATATTCCTTTCAAGTAATTCAGAAGTTTGTGCAAGTACTTATGAGGTTATGATATATGCAACATA
Source organism: Axinella damicornis (assembly GCA_963931865.1). NCBI lineage: Eukaryota > Metazoa > Porifera > Demospongiae > Axinellida > Axinellidae > Axinella > Axinella damicornis. Next base: position 1,179,512 of record OZ007505.1, on the reverse strand, counting down.
CCAGTCATTGAATGTATTTTATCTTTTCTACTGTAACATCATGGCACAGTTGAAAGTGTATGTCAAGCAAAATATTAATAGTTGTGCCTCAACTATGGTAATTAATGTAATTAAGATGTCTCTCACCATATTTGAGGTTTATAGCAATTGGATGGGATTACTGATTAGGCAAATGTAAAATGGTGTGCAATGATGTAGTGGTTCAGGTGTCATATTCCCACTTGTGTATGTAATAATTTGAATTGAGTAAGAATATATAAATGTGATCGCTATTGAAACTGCTGCATACTTCACCATTTCTGGTAACTCCAAAGGTGTATCTTTAATTACCTGAAAGCTTCAATTCAATATCTCATATGGAGTACAAGCTAGTCTGAAGGTATAATGCTACCTTAATAAACAAAAACAGGATAGGCCTGGGAACGAGGCTACTCTGGCACATTATTGTAATCACTAACCAGTGCACACAGGAAGTGACACAGTGGGTCTATTGTAACTCACTGTCAGTGTCCTTGGCATCCCAGCCCAGTCGTACCACGCTTGGGCCAAATATCTTCCTTGCAAACTGCTTGAAGCTGTCGTAGAAGTCAGTGTAGGAGAAGATTCGCTTCAATGTGGAGAGGTTGGAGTTGAGGTTCTCCCAGACCGTGTAGTTGGTCTCTTGTGCGTAGGAGGCAATCAGACGGAGCAAGTCTACCGTGTTACCCACACCAGCACGAGCCTGGGAGAGGGGGGAGGAAAGGGGGGGGAGGGGTGAGAGGAGAAGGAGAAGAACATGAAGGGGAGAACAGAGATGGAGAAAGAAAGAAACAGTGAGAGCGAGGATGGTGGGTGGGGATGGAGGTGAAGAAGCTCCACGTTGAAGTCTAACTCAATGGTGGCATTTCAATATCCCCTCAAGACATGGGAGAGAAATTTGAAACATGCTTTTATAAGCAGGTTGGCCAAGAGTGACTTGTGCATGAATTTGCCTGTAACACGGCTGGAAAGCATGCAGGATGCTCGATATATGATCATCATCACCCACTAGAGCAAAGGCATCATTCTGCAGTCCCAGTCTGTCTGTGGGAGGGAGGTCTCTCAGCACTGGCAGAAGTGGGGAGAAGAGCTCCGTTGAGTAGGATACACGGTAGAACCCAACACGACCTGGGTTGACCTGGGGAGGGGGGAGAGCTAGTCACTATAATATACTGCTTAGTATAACACTGTTAATCCTACATCTATAAAACCTACAATATAATAGTTCTATACTACACGGTACGCATTAATCTGATATACCACTTGGTTAACCAATCAGATTGGTATTACACATTTTTCTCGAGGTACTGCTGTAATAGAAAGCTGATTGGCGAATACTTTGCTTAGTAACGCCGTTGCAGAACCTGGTTGCTAGGCAGCCTATACAGCTTACCTTCAGTTCAGCTCAGTATATATACTCTCAGTAAACCTCAGTATACTCGAACTACACCTCAAGCTATATACAACCACAGCAATGCAATGAACAAAGTAATACGTCTCAAATCCCTCCCTCACCAGGACCCAGTCATTGGCCCCAAGGCCCTCGAGGGTGACAGTAGTTGAGGGCTTGTCCAGGACAAAGGTCAAAGCACTGCGGTTCTTGCTTGTTGCTATGGTAACTGGAATCTGCCATTGCATGGATTCATATCCTGTGGAATGCAGTACCAGCAGTGCAGTACATGTGTGTGTGTGTGTGTGTGTAAGTATATGTGCATGTGTTGAGCATGTGTTATGTGTGTGCATATGTATGTGTATGTGCATTTGTGTGTGTGAATTTGGTTGTGTGTGTAGCTATAGTTGGGTCTGCTGCTACACTATAAGGGCCCAAACAAGTACACTTTCTGCAGCTGTGCTCTTACCAGTGATGTTGCCATCAGCACAGAACTTCTTCTGTGAGATGGTGAGCACCTTCTTGTCTCCCTCCTGCATGAGAAGGCAAAACCACGATCAAATGGACTCCAAGACCATGCAGGAGACTTTAAATAATGACCCAGAGGATTGATGCCTTGATCACTTCACCTGTTTCCCGTCCACAGAGAGAACTGGGTACCCCATCTGCTCTGTCCATGTGCTCATCACTGCGGCAACGGGCTTCTTGCTAGCCTCCTCCAGGTGTGCCCAGAGGTCCTCTGGGAGTGAGGGAGGGTGGGAGGGAGGGTGGGAGGGAGAGGAAGGAGGGAAGAAGAGGAAGGGAGTGGGAGGAGGGAGGGAGGGGGAAGGAGAATTGCTTGATGACGAAAGTGTGTGTAAGTTCTAGCGAGATTTCCCTCACCAGTCTTGGCATTCTGGTAGGCAAAGCTTGTCAGGTAGCTGTTCATGCCTTTACGGAAGTCCTGAGAGCCAACAACGTCGAAAGTGAATGCAGTTGACCAAACAGTACTGGGTTATACCTTTGATTAATTACTGTTTAGCAAGATACAAATTCTGTATATAGCAGATCTTCAAAGGATCTAATTGATTCCAACACAGGAATTACCATCTTGGCCAGTGTCAACATTCTGATCATGTGACTATCACATGACTTACCTCCTTGCCTACCCAGGTATACAACATCCGGATGATGGAGGCTCCCTTGCAGTACGAGATGGTATCGAATATCTCCTCCACCTCAGAAGGGGGGCCTACGGGAACCTGTCAACAGATGAGATCATGTGACAGTTAATTGCAATTACCAGTGCTTAGCTTCAATTCCAGTCCTCCCCAGCCGCTTCCCCAGCCCTCTTGTTCCGGGGCTCTCCCCAACCCAGGGCCTCCCCTGTTCCTCGTTCCAGGCCTCTCCCCTCATTGCCAGCTCCTGCCCAGTCTCATTCCAGGCCCCTCCCTTTATCCCCAGCCCTCTTGTTCCTGCATCCCATCCCCAAAGATGCTGTCAGTTACCAACCGTAGCTGAGCTTGAGCCCAACTGAAAGGTCACTGGTAGTTTCCTCGTGCACTTTACCTCAATGGGGTGGCTGTTGGCAAGGGCATCCAGGTTCAGGGCAGCGGAGTATTCCCGGCTGATGAAGGTGTTCCAGATCTCGTACTCTGGGTGGGTGAAGTCCACACAGAGGAACTCGATCCAGGTGGCAAACCCTTCGTTGAGCCACAAGTGTGTCCACCACTCCATGGTGACCTGGACATGTGACAGTCATGTGATGTAAGGCGAACAACACCAACCATGTGACATAGGGCAAAGGCCACGTTTTGTCATGTGACTTTGGTTAAAGGTCATATGTCTGTCACGTGACACAAAGTAAGTCTCCATCAATAGGCATGATTCAACTCTCACGAGCCGCATCACAAATGGCACGCACTTCTTACCAAGTTTCCAAACCACTGGTGAGCAAGTTCGTGGCCTGCAAACATCAGATCAAAGTTAATGCAGAGAGAACTGAACTGTGTAACAGCGAGCTGCTAGCTCACCCACTACAAGAGCAACCAGCTGCTTGGTGATGACGGTGGAGTTCACAGGGTCAACCAGTAGCAGCCGCTCCCTTGAGGAGAAGGGGTACAAAGTTCAATTAGTTTAATTGGGCAATAGCCAGCGATGTTATTTCATCTTGTGATACGCTCAATTATCATAACAGTTGCCACCTACATAATGTCCTGATATGCTCACCCCACAATATCCCACACTCACCTAGTGAATATTGATTTGGTGGGTCTGTATTGACTTAACTTTTGCACTTTGTACTCATGATAATGTGAGTACTGTCTACTTAACGGGGAAACCTGGATTACCTGTAGGTCACAAGGCCCCAGTTCTCCATAGCACCTGTAGACAGTCAAGAATGACTGAGCGTGTGTGTGTGTGTGTGTGTGTGTGTGCGGTGGTGGTGGTGGTGGTGGGGAGGGGGGGTTACCTGCGGCAAAGTCAGGAATAGCAATGAGGTCCATCTTGGGCAGTGGGTATGCCACGTTGAAGTAGTCCTTATAGAAGGGCAGGGTCTTCACAGAAACCTACAGAATTAAACTCTCAGTTACATGTTACCCTCACATTCCTCCAGTCTCCCTCCTCCCCCTAGTCGTCCGTCTCCACACCCCCTCCCCCTAGTCTCCCTTCTCCCCCTGCAGCTGGTCGTCCGTCCCCCTAGTGTCTCCCTACTAAATCCAATACTGTGAAGAGAAGTAAAGGGCTCAACCCTCCCCACTCCACACATGCCCCTGCCCCTCTCCACACACGCCCCTCCCCACTCCACACACACCCCTCCCCACTCCACACATGCCCCTGCCCCTCTCCACACAGTCCCCTCCCTACTTACATCCAGTGCGAACCTCCCTTGCTCTGCCTTTCCCACGGGCGTGTACACCCTCACAAGCACGCCATTGCTGTCCGTATCCTCCACAAAGTCAAACTCTCCAACGACGAACGCCAGCAGATACACAGACATGATTGGAGTGGGTGCAAACGTTACGCGTTTCAAGCCTCCATCAACGTCTTCACAACTAGTCTCATTCTACAGGAATATGGCAGTGACAATTATCATGAGTCAATACTGTAACACCTTTGATGCCAGGTCTGGGAATGAAGCCATGTGGCATCTCATGGTCTGGGGACCGGCAGGTCTCACAATAATTTTTGCAAAAGTGACAGTCTCTACATCTGGACTATGACAGACACTCCTAAGTAGTGACTACACATACAATCATGTCCATATCAAACTCTGGTATCGGAATGGGTGGACGTAGTGCCTGAGATAGCCCCTGACACATACATTATTCGTCTGGTGAGAGGATGTTATTGTGAGCCCCGGACTAGGCTCATACAATACATGGTCAGGAATGAGACCCTGGTTTGGGAACCAGACTGTGCCATGCTAGGTACAGAAAGGACTCAACTATACAGTCTGTGGATTGAGGTTATATATGTTCTGAGAATGGGACCACAAGTAGAATGAGACTAGGAGCATGGTATGTATATAGTACCATGTTAGAGAGGGCCACTCTGTCCTTGGGCACAACGAGGGTGACATCAAAGGTAGCCTTGTGAGCGGGTTCATCCCAACAGGGAAGGGCTCGGCGGGCATCCGGTGCCTGAGGAGTGAGAGGAGAGAAGGGAGGATGAGGAGGGGGGGGGGGGGGGGGGGGGGGGGGGGGAGGAGGGGGAGGGGGATGAGAGGAGGAGGATGAGGCGTGGAGAGGGGAGACAAGGAGAGAGAGTGGGAGGAAGGTCAGGGGCTGCATGATAACCTACATGAACAAGCGCCAATAATCTTTTAATGGGCTCCAATTTGTATACTCAGATAAGATAACAGTCTATTGTGTACTTAGAAACCATAGTGCAAAGTGAAACAGAAAGATAAACCTAGCCTGAACCTGTGGGAATGCACCCATGGGTACAGCTGCTCCAACTGCCAGTCCCATGAGTGACCACAAGTGCCTATACAGCTGTATTTTGGCCACTATAGACAGGTGGCTGCATGGCAGAACTGGCCAGCAGTGGTGTCACTGCATGTGGTGACCATAATAGAGGGGTGGCTGCCTTAAAGTGACCAGGTTCCCCTGTATATATATGTGGTACTCTGTGGTGTGGCCCATCATGTGATTACCACCAGACCGGGAAGGAAATACAGTATGTCATTTGTCAATTGATTGAGCAGTGTCTTAATATTCACTATAGTGGCTTTATGAAAACTAAGGACACCAAGACTCAGCATCTCCACCCTATAATCAAGACTCATGTTTGGCATTTATGTCGAGGCTTCCACTATACCTCAAACTGAGTGACAGCTGCATATCTCTCCTCCCCCGGGTGGTCGGGGTGGGTGTACTTTGAGCGGTAGAACCCTCGCATCTGGTCGTTAAGGATCCCGGTGTACTGGATGGCCAGAACCACTGACCCTGCTGGGAGCTCCGAGGGAAACTCCAGTGTGACAGTCTCAGCATCACTGTCAAAGGACACGGCAGCATCTGTGACGATAAGGAAGAACATTTTATGAATGATCATCAAGTGACTGTCATATAGTCATGTGACACCCATACACAGCCTGCATTGCAATGATCCTCATGTGCCTCTTACAGTCATGTGACACTCATGTATTGCAATGTGCCTGGTTTGTAAGTTGCTTGACAATGGCAAGTGTCATTTACAGTTGACATAAGTGTCTGCATCCAACAACCTCGGTTTCCTTTTACCTCATTCAGCCCTCAGTTGAAAATTAGGGGATGGTAAGGCATACTATATTACACAAACTGCCAATTACATGTGTACATGTGTTCTTGATAGTGACTCTGTGAACTGTGCATTGTTTGCTCTGGATGGCTAATTACTATCCAATCTCTGAAAACAAAGGGAGGTGTATTCAGGCCCTATTAGAGCTGCAACGATATATATCGATATCACAATACATAGCGGTGATAGGTCAAGCGATACAATAATCGTCAGCTAAACGCGAAAATCGACTGTACATGACGGCACGTGCTGAACCTCGTGGTAAAAATTATTACAGCTAGTTTGCGTGTGTCAGCTACTTTGCGTGTTTACAGCTAGTTTTTTGCTGGTTACTATACTGTAGTTTGAAGTTATTGTAGCTAGCTCATCGATCTGTGGTGAGAGCGATGGCTAAATGCGATAGTTCCCAATAAACGAGCGAAGAGTTGGGTGTGGCGTTACTTTTGTTTCCTGGCGACTGTTTGGGAGCGATAACCAAAATGAAGGACGTTGTTTGTTACTTGTGCCTGGACTATTTGAAGGCCAGCAGGAAATCACGGAGTGAGTCGTCGAGTAGTACATGTAAGCAGGTGACATTGGAAGCCGCGCTATGTCGCACACAACCACTGGCTCTCAATAGTATGTGGGTGCATTACATAACCGATATATATCGATACATCGCGATTAGAATCTGACCGATAATCGATACAGTACTGAAGGGTATCGTTGTAGCTCTAGGCCCTATAGAGCATTTTCATCAAGTGACGTAGCTCTGCATACCTCAACAACATTTACAAGTAGACAGGAAATTTGTACGGGGGAATCTGCTGGTTTCTCACAGGTAACACATAGCAATCTGCTGGTTTCTCACAGGTAACACATAGCAGGTAGTGATATTGAATATACTTGCAAGGTCAGCCCATCAGCCGCCAGACGTGTGCATCTTTTTTGTAATGATAAGTCTCTGTTCAACCGATCACATGCACCTCTCTTTGCGTGACCACCATATCACATGAAAACGCTCCATCGGTGGAGGGGACACCAGGTGTATGCGGAGGGTGCATGGTCACAATAGATGCACCAGGGAACCCTGAAACAGCTCAGCATAGTCATTAAGATGAGTGACTGCATGCTGACATCTCACCTTGGTCTCCCTGGACGTACTTGGCAGAGGAGATTTCTATCTCTGCACAGTTTAGGACAACCTTCTTCGTGGGGTTCTTGACCTGGGAACAGTGTGAAACGCACAAGTCATGGCTGCAAACTGTGAAATCAGATGTTTCTCTTCGCATCCACGCACCGTGATATAGCAGGTCAATCCCGTCACAATATGTACTATTCTAGCTGCACAATACTGGGAGAAAGATTCTTCATAACAGGAGTAATTTAACGCATTTCACTTCCTTTCTAGGGGTTGAATGTGACCTTCTAATTGGTTGAATCTTAGCCATTGCACGAGCTGTGATAACACACATGGTATTTCAGCTATCTAACTACTCCTCGAACTTCCTCCCCTCTGATTTTCTAGTAGCAGCCGAATAATTTACCTCGCATGTGAGGTCCAGCTTCCCCTCGAAGGTGAGCGCCTTCAAGTCTGGTTTCAGCTCCAACTTGTAGTTGCGCGGGACCACGTCCGTAGGCAGCCGCTCGAACGGTTTCTTCTCCTTGTCTGCCATTTTGCAACAGCTCGCTACCAGCAAGAACAACAGAAGGCGCTCCTTACTCAGTCTCCAGTTGGAACTGTCTCGGGACACGAGGGACATCAGAATGGCGGAAGATGTAGGCGTGGCTTGCTTTTGCAGACTAAGGGGGCGGAGCTCACATTATTAAAATGACGTAACTTACGCCTAGGATATATATCGATATATAATAATATTAGCCTCGTACCCAGGCCCTCACGCGCCGGAACGCGGAAGAGGGCCTGGTGACACTTGGCAAAATTCCCGTATGTGCACAGTCAGCATAACTGCGTAATCGATTACATTCCTTACTTGGATGCATTCGAAATCACGCGGAAGGTAGCTGTTGGTGATGGCTAAGTAGAACGTCCTTGCCAAGGAGCGACCAGAGGTGAGTTTTGAAGGCTAGAACAGCGGTTTTATCAAACGGCTACACTTTTCACGGGGTAAAGAATGTAATTACTACGCAGTAATTGGAAATGGACGAACGTGATTCGCCTACCCGAAATCAAGACTGCTGAGCTCAGCACACACGCGTTTCGCGTGTGGGCCTGGGAACGAGGCTATAATAATATATCGATATCGATATAGATATTAGATTAGTCTCGTGCCCAGACCACACCCCCCTCGGGGTGTGGTCTGGGCACGAGACTAGATATAGATATGCATGCATGATCGATCGCGATCTAGCATGTGTCTAGGATCAGGAGGCGCTAGCTAGCTAGGCGCAGGCGCTAGGCGCCTTAGGCGCTAGGCCTATAGGCTAGCGCGCGCATCATGCAATCACAAATGAGGAAAATGCCTGGTAGGCCCCAGACCCACAGCATGGGTCGCTTCCAGTATCACTCCCGCGAATACTGGAAGCGATCCGTGCTGGGGTTGGTTTGGAGTACAAGGATGAAGGTCCCAGGCCTGACAGATGGAGGTCTTTGAACGAGGCTACCCCTATTCTCCTACCTACGTTGCATATAGCAGCAGCTGACTTCAGTTGCACAGATAAAGTTACTGCATGGTCATTCTAGTATAGTGAGAGGTGCTACTCTAATCTTCAGATTCTGCTTCAAAGTCAGTTTGAACTGCTAATTTCTCAAGGGAGTAGCAAATAATGTTGTATTGGTTAACGCCGGAGATTCGAAGAAAGAGCAAACGCTTCTCATCCTTGCCGCACAGCTCCCTCCAAGTGCTACACAGCAGACCAATTTGATGTCCTGTGAGTTCATTGTTGCTGAGGTCTAGGGCAAAGGTTGCCAGTTGGGGAAGAGAGAAGATGGCTTCAAATAACAGCTTGAGATCTGAGTCGGATTGTTTTCCAAGCTCGATATCAACCAAGGCCAAGTGTTGTAATGATCCTACCTTTGACTGCTTCAGCAAGCCATGGATCAAGCTGGCCAGGAACACGTCTGAGTGACCGGTACAAGAATGCAGCTGGAGATTCCTCAGGTTAGGGTTGGTGAGCAGACGACCAAAGAAGTAGTCATACGGTGGAGAATCAGGGACAAACTTGCCATGGAGAACTAGGTTTTCAATCTGTAAGTTGTGCTGCTTCTGAAGCAGGTTAGAGACGTGGGTGTCTGGTACTCGAACATCAGCAAGATGAAGTGTGCCAAGCTTCAACTGGGAGTGGTGAAACAACCAATTAGCCAGATCTGTTGGGAATGTGACATCAGAGATGTGGAGTGATTTGTGTAAAACTTCGTCCTCCCTGCTTGAGAGAGGTGCCGGAAAACAACTCCCCTCCACAGATGGCTCACTGAGGGCAGGTGGTCTCATTGCCACCTTGCAGAGACATAGCTTTTGTTTATGGGAGGAGGGACTTGCTAGGAAATGGTAGAGAATTTCCTTCATGTAGATGGCTGGGATTTCAATGTCGGTAAGGGTAACTTCCCGAAACTGAGGCTGATGAACGAAGGTCGTGATAGAGCAGTAGAGAGGATGGTATTCCTTTGCTGTAAGTTGCGGTTTAAGTTGCGGTAAGTGCTCCAGGTGGAGTTTCTCAAGAGAGCTCTGGTGGTCGATGATGAGGGACAGCTTCTCGGGAAGGTTAGAATGAGGGCCAATTTCATGCTTACCAACTGCCACAATGAGGCTCTTCAGGCTGGAGTGTGGGGTAGGTACAGCAGGTTTAGACATGAACTCGGACGTTGGTCCACAGCTGGCATCACTGAGATAAGGGGAGATTTTATTGATGAGCTCATCGACAAAGCCACTCGGACAAGACTTATCCACAATCACAGCCTTCAGCTTGGGCTTGCTGTTAGCTAAGATAGAACCCAGAGTAAAATGGGATTTCACCGTACTGTTGCATTTTCTTGGAAGAAACGTCACTTCCTCTGTTGCGCTCACGAACTCCCCGAGAGTGTCAGCAGCAGCTTCTGGGTTGGAGACCCAGGTATCAATTTCTGGTAGTGGACGCATGGGGTCAGTTAAGTAGCCGGAGAACCAGGAGCCGCGCATCGTTCCTTGGGGTTTGTAACTTAGTGGGATGTTGACATATTTGGGAAAGTAATGACATTCACTCATCACTGCCTTCACTAAGGTTGCCCACTCCTGTGGTTCGTACCTATAAGGCTTCTTTAACACCGCGTGGAGGGTGGATGCATGGCTAGGTGGGATTATGCAGGCACCATGAGAAGGATAGTGGTGCGTGCAATGGACAAACTTCATAACTGACTAGTGAAGAGCATAGAAATCTCCGATACCAAAAGGGCGTTCATGTTCATAAACACCGAGGAGGTAGGCTGCTGCTCTCAGGAGTGAACCCTCTAATATTTCAGATATTATTTCAATGAAGAACTCGTCCTTTGGAGTTATTCCTGTAAAGGCGCTGGAGTGGCGTGAGTTGTGAGATGTGATGATTCGTTTGGACGACACTTCTTCCCACACAGCATCCATGTCAACATCCTCTGTCGCTGGTGTTCCTTCCAAGTAGCACAAGTTGGTCGTCGGCATGTTGACTAACAACAAGCGGCGCAGCCTCATGGGAAGGTACCCAATTGTGTACAGATCTGGACTGGTCAGAAGGCAGAGGTAGCAACATTGCTGTAGAGTGAGGGGGATATCGGCCATCCCATCCGTATCACTACATCAGAGATTAAGAACAGAAAAGGTCACAGGAGCCCCAGGCTGATGGGACTTAACTGTCAAAAATTCCTATCCTTATCCTTAAACTAATTCCTCCAAAATAGTTTCTCACAATATTATCATGAACCTTCACACCATGTACTGTTCAAGATGAGGCACAGGAAACGGAAGGGATACATGACCACTGTAGACTGCTACATGCCCAGGGAATGGAGCTGTATGTAGCCACGAGTCTCAAAGCATCTTGCCTAACTGCTGAATACCAGTCTTGTAATCATCGAAGTAGACATGTATCAGCACTGTCACCAAGGATAATTAAAACGGAACGTGGATTGGAAACGGCAATACAAATGATGTCACAATCCGTGTTGCGCACGCTGGCGTTAGCCTCGCTCCCAGATCAGACTTCTTCCTGAAACTCAATAGCCTAATGCAGCAACCACAGAAGCATTGACAGCAAGTAGTTTCATATCGCTAGGTGCTTTCTTAGTCGAGATAACCTAACACAAGTAATCACGTGTCACAGGCCCAATTTAATGACAGAGAGGCTGCGTACCTAGCTTCCTTTCTTACGAGGGAAAAGAAACTCAATAGCCTCATGCAGTAACAACACAAGCATCGGTAGCAAGTTGTTTCATCTCTCTGGGTGCTTCCTTGGTCAAGATAACCTAACACAAAGTAAGCGCAACGCGGATTACGTAGTAATTTTATATTGCCGTTTCCAATCCACGTTCCGTTTTAATTATCCTTGCTGTCACTGGTGCAAATTAGGGACTTGGGTACAGAATAATCTGTTCCTGTTCCTAGGGGGGGCCCGGGGGGAGCTTGTGGAAACGTATTAGGATCTGTTCCTGGGGGTAGCAGTGCAGTAGTTACTTATCAGACCTTAATATACCACCAGCCAAAAGTGTAATAAAAATATAGGCGTTTTATAAACCAGTGTAAATGTGATAAAAATGAATGATAAAAGTGGTCCATAATTATCAGACCTTAATATATGGCTTACCATTGTCTCTACGCTGTACTCCAAGTACTGAGCACAGACCTCCCCGCGAGACTATCACAGTGCACAACAGCCGTTGCGCACATGACCTTTGACCCTTCCGTTGGCGCGCGCAACCGGTTAAAATTTTTGGCGGGAAGTCATGGTCTGGTATGGTGGAGCGCGCATGCGCGACCGGAAACAGCCGAATTAAATACTGAATTTGTAGCAAGTTTTGGCGGGAAGTCGGGATGGCACACTCGCTAAGCACTTGCTTTACAGCCTGGGGGTTGAGTGTTCGTCTCCCCAATAACCGAGTACGAGTCTGGGCCACTCCGTACACACCGGTTCCTGACTTCCCCGCCTAGCAGCATGAGTACGCCGGTTCCCATCTGACCACCGAAGCTAAAGGTGTCTGGTAGAAAGCAGGTTAGCCTCCTGTGATTCCAGACACGCCTATCCAGCGCTCCTGGGGCAGCACACTTCGGTGTCTGACCTTTCACGGAGGGATGGGTGTGTTGCTAGGTTGTATTTTTTTTCTTTTTCCTTTTTCCCCCTTTTTTTTCCAAAGGCCTCTTTTTTTTCAACTCATGGAAGGCCTTTCTTTTTCCCCCCGTCTTTTCCATTTTAATGCATAATGAAAATAGGCCTCGTGGATGGCAGTTGCTAAGCTTCTCCTTCTCACTGCCCGGTTAGGGAACATTAGCTACATTACACAAGATAGCACAAGTCATGTAGCTCCCTAATACACAGTACAGCAAATTGGTGGGTCTCAAACAAACAATTAAATTATAATATGTTATACTGAGGTACAGACCTCTGTAGTTATAATATATGGTGGTATACACAAGAAAGATTGCTGGTCTAACAGGAAGTATATAGGCCTAGGGCAATGGGTTACGTAGGATATGTTAGGGTCAGGCTAGTACTGAATGCATGTGTGTCTATAGCTGTTACCTAGTATTACCTTTACCAGTACATTTGTATGTACTTCCTACTGGACCAATATCCATGTCGAAAAGAAGGGGGGGGGGGGGGTTTGAGGCCTACTGAATCTGGCTTCTCACCACCAGGTCTCCTTGACATGGAAGTACACGTCTCAATTAAGGCCATACCCTTCATGTTGTGTGGGAAGAGTACCGGCCACACCCTTCATGTTGTGTGGGAAGGGTACCGGTGTACGTGCATTGCATGCAAGCCCAATGTAGCACTTTAATACAGAATGCAATCTCATGGCATCTTATGAAGAGTGAGTGAGAGAATGTCAGACAAAAATAATAAAATAATAAGTACAGAGGAATTTAAAAACACATCAACACACAAAAACTCTTGTATAAGAGAATGGGGGGTAGTGCATGCACTACACGTATAATAAAAATTTAGATATCGTCCTGAAGAGATCTAGTCCTGTGACATGGATGCCTGAGGGCAAAAAGAACAGAATGGTAACAAAAAGGCTGCATGGCAACCCGCCGCAAACAGTGCAAAGAAAGATTTGTTGTGCCAGTGAAACACTGTACTGAAGACTATATCGTCAGTGCACATCACATCGTCAGTGCACATCACAGTGACCAGCACTAACTTACTACTGACATACCAGATGAGTGTGTTTGTGGCTAAGCTCCAAGGTTCTTTCCAGTGAGGATCTTCTTCGATGGCCGACAGCTTGCAGCCATCTGTGTCGCTGGCACTGTGGAGCCTTTAGTCTGCGTCTAGGGGGCACAATAAAAAGAATAAGCACAGGCAGGGAGGAGGGAGTGGTTTGCTGGTGTGGTGGATGCTTACCAGCCCAAGAATTAAAAAGCATGTCTGCATGATGCAATGCTGTACATCAGACTGTTATTATATCAGTGCATGAGTGTGTTCCGGCTTGCTGAGCATGGTATGCATGCTGTGATTACACCCTTCCCACTCAGAGGTGGTTGCAGTTACACACACACTCACGCAATGCACGCACACAAGTGCACACACGTACACACGCAAGTACCCATGCATGCATGCACGCACACAACACACACACAATGAGTCCGGTCTTCTTACCTAGGGTTCTTTAGAAGTACTCTATCCAGAATGAAGTCTTTGCAGTCCAGAGAGAGATTGATAAACTCCCTAGTGTCTGTGTCCAGGTGCATACCGATGATGTTGGTAATGGTGGCGTCATGTGTGGGTCCCACGAATGGTGACGTACCTGTTAGCCTGCAGAGGGAGAAGAGGAAGGGAGTGGAGGTTCAGAACGAGAAGTAGGACCCAGAACAGAGGGGGTCCGGTACTTTCGGAGGACACTAGCATGTTTTACTGTTTGGGGCTCACATGAGGTACGCAATGGTCCCCACACTCCAGATATCTGCAGCTGTAGTCAATGGCTGCAAGTTGACAACCTCTGGCGCCATGAACTCCGGGCTTCTAGGCACCTCGTTGAGCTGGTTGCAGGCCTCGATGTATCTTGCTGTGCCAAAGTCACTTATCTTTAAGTCACTCTGGTCAGCTGTCAACAGAATGTTCTCAGGCTGTTGGGGGGGGGGGGGGGGGGGGGGAGAAGAGGAACGGAGGGGAGCGGAGGGGGGAAGAGGAGGAGGAGAAGGGGGAGAGGAGGGGAGGAGGAAGAGGTGGAGGATTTGAGTGCGTGCAGTTTAAACAGTTACCCATGCATGGCTCTCACTGGTGAATCTACCATAGGAACCAGGGGAGAGCGTGGTGTGGTTTAGACAGAGGTTAACGTACGGGACACTGCTAGTTTGGCAGGCATGTAGGCATATTGTCTTAACCACAAGCACTCAGACTGACTGGACTTACAGTGAGGTTGCAATGAATGATGCTGGCCTCATGGAGGTACTGCAATCCCTCCACAACCTTCCGCAGTAATCTGGAGGCCTCCTGCTCCGAGAGGATCATGTGATCTGTCAAATAGGACTGTAGATTGCCACCAGGTAGGCTGTATCAGTGAAGCGAGGATACAAGGAAGGGATACCATAAAATACCTGTAAGTCTAAATTAACAATTCGTAGTCAGTCAGTCCCATTGTGTGACTCATCCCTCAACACTATTCGACTGATATGCTTCATCTGAACTGATAGACCAGCTACCATCAATCTTGTGACAAGCTCGTTGAAATATGTGAGGGTCATGTGACTGTCAAGTGAGGGTCATGTGACCATCAAGTGAGGGTCATGTGACTGTCAAGTGAGGGTCATTTTGATACTAATGCAACAGCCATGTAATGCCCAGTGGGAAGAGAGCTATGACAGTGGCTGTTCGACTTCAACAACTTACTATTCCAGCACCAGGGTGATGTGTTCTTTGCTCTCAAATGCATCCTCCAAGCTCACAGTCCGAGGATGAGCCAACTGGTGGTGAATCTCAAACTCCCGCGTGGCCAGGTCACGATGAGCTGGAAAGGTGCAGGGGATCTGTTTGGCTGCAAAATGTCGATCTGTTGATATCTCTGTGCACTGTCTCACTACCGCAAATGTGCCCCTGGGGAAACACAAGAGTGTGTGGGGAGGGGCAGAGAGAAGTGTTGCGGCTCAGTCATACATCTATAACGTAAACAGTGATGTGCACTATGGTTTATCGAAATGTCTCCAATAGAGATATATATTCGTTAGCTCAGCACAAAACGAAAGTAGAGTCAGTTAGTGGGCTGGCCATTGTATACACAACACGGTGAACCAGTATCTTTGTTCTTTGTGCTGTTTTTGAGTCTCCAGTGCCCACACAATCCTACTTTCGGTCTATCCTGGACACCTTACATGTGTGGCAACTTTATATGTACTAACAAAAGTTGAGTGGGTTACTGTACAAATTCTAAGTTTCAAGTTGGACTGTTATGGGCCGTGTTTGACTGTGCAGTAACCCCTTTCTGCCAACCTACCTTCCGATCTCTTCTCCTGGTGTGTACTCCAACTCGAATGAAGTTCTTTTCATCCGCACGTCCATAGCAGGGCTGTTACAATTGAGTGCAGAGTCCATTGCTATGACAACAGGGGCTGAGGGTTTGCTATAGGGGCTGAGGCCTATCTCGTTTACGGCGGCCACACGGAAGAGGTATGTCATCCCAGGTAATAAGTCCTCTATGACATGAGCGGTACTGTCGTCCCTGGACACGTCCTCCCACACATCAAACTCAATTCTCCTCCGCTGAAGGGCGTAGTATGTGATGGGACAGTTACCGTCTGAGGCGGGAGGAAGCCAGGAAACAAGAACAGAGTTGTAGCTGCCAAGGATGACACCATTTACATCAGTTGGGGGACCTGGTGTGTCTGTGTGTGTGAGTATGGGGGGGGGGGGGGGGGGGGAGTGTCAGAGTGACTGATATGCTGTACTGTTGGAAGACATGAATTGTCCCACAAACACAGTACCTATACCAATCATTCACAAGTGGCCAGTAAGCACACAAACACACCTAGCACAGTGAGGTGGGTCTCCATGGCAACAGACCCCAGGCTGTTGAGAGCACAGCACATGTACACACCCTCATCGTCCCGTGCAACGTCTGTGATGGTCAGCGAAGTAGCGCCACCGCTAGTCTGGATCACGGAACGATCAGATAGCGCGACCGCCTCGTCCTCATGCTCCCACACCACACTGGGCTCAGGGGAGCCAGAGACCTGGTACTGGATTGAGATCGAGGTCCCCACAGGGGCATGAACATGAGTGGGACCATCCCAGAGCTGGGGCGGGGCTGGAGGGAGGGGTGGACAGAGAACGTGTTAATTTGGACTAATTCAGATTTGTTATCCAACTGTGTTATGTCTCTACCACCGTATGATCATGGGAATGTGGGAAACCTGCTGCTCAGAATGGTATGAAGGATGATAGTGCAGGAATGAGGCTATAGACAGTGGGGTGGAATATGGGAATGGGACTTGCAACGGAGATGGAATGGGAATGAGGCTCACAGCTATATGAGAGGGAGACTTACATTCATTTCTTCCGAGTTCTTCAAAGTCAGGTGGGAGGGGGCTGGGGCAGAGGGCAGAGCGAGGTCCAAACACAACAGTGGAGTCCGCTGCAACTGCTGCCGTCTGTGTGTGTGTGTGTGTGAGTGTGTGTGTGTGCGTGTGTGCGTGTGTGAGTGTGTGTGTGAATGTGGGTGTGTATCTGTATGATAAAATCTTAAGCACCCCCTCCCCACACACACACACACTCACATGCCACTTTCTTCTGGCATTGAAGGCCTTCAGTTGAGAGATATCCAGGTGAGCCATTGGCCATGGGGAAACAGAGCCGGCTGCCACACCCCCCAGTGTCTGCAGGGATGCAATGATGATGTAATGATGATGTAACTGGTTTGTGGTAATGACATGCCACACCCCCCAGGGTCAGCAGGGATGCAATGATTGGTTTGAGAAGACATGCTGCTACTGCTGAGACAGCTGCTGGCAACTGGCAGTGCCAATGATGTCATCATACTGACCGTGATCCCAACTACATGTATGTTACCATGACAACCCACCTTGATCCAAATGTGCTGCCGTGCTTCAGTTGCACTCATACGGTACCTGGAGGGGGACAACCTGCTGTCAAGGAAACCGCACTACAATCACTCGCTACTGCTTATCAGACCTGCTTCAAGGGCCTGTTGGACATGCATGACAGGAGGCACTCACTCTGGAGACTTCTGCAGCAGTGCTGCAATGAAGTCCTTGGCATCCTGAGAGATCTGCTCAAACTGGGTGCTGTAGAAGTCGTATCTTGCTTCTCGTACTCTCTCCACTACCGTAAGAATGTTGTCCATGAAGAATGGAGATATGCCACTCAGTCTGCATGAGGGTAATCATGTGACAGTCACGTGACCACAATGTGATTTGTGACATGATGTGACAACTTATATTCACATGACTACCACCTGATGCGTGACTGTCATGTGACTGGACTCACAGGACGTAGGTGAGCACACCAACACTCCATAGGTCAGAGGCTAGGGTGGGAAGATCCATGTTCACAACCTCGGGAGCTAGGGTGGGAGGGAAGAACGAGATCTAGCGTGAAATCAGAACTCAAGGTGCAGCCGGTGTGTCTATACTGATGATGAGCATTGTGTGTGTGTGTGAAGTGGGATGAGGGGGATGACGTACAACAGAACTCGGGGGAGGAGTTGGAGGCAGGCGTGATGTCTGGAGTGAGCTCTCTTGCAGAGCCAAAGTCAATTAGCTTCACCATTGGACCTGCTAGGAGGATGTTCTCCGGCTAGTGTGTGTATGTGTGTGTGTGTGTGTGTGGGTGTGTCAGTGGAGGAAGTGTATGAGGGAAGAGAGGGCTAGGGTCTGTGCCATTGGTGAACCCCCTTCTGGGTTACAAACATGCATGTTATGTCTAGCCTGGTTCCCAGGCCATGTGGAGTCACTACTATGCTGGGCCTGGGAATGAGGCTTAGTTTTGGCTAGCCTCATTCCCAGGTCCCATATGAAAAATCGTAATGTACAGTGTGAGTTATGCCCAGGTGGTCACTACTTTCACTGTAGGCGTCATGTGACTATCATGTGAGTACCATTAACTACCTTGATGTCTAGGTGAGCAATGTCCATGTTATGTATGCACTCGAGAGCAGAGAGCAGTTGAGCGATGTACCCCACTACAACCCCCTCTGTCAGATCATTGTCCACAATGATGCGCTCTATCAGCTCTCCATCTGGGATCCTGGGAGGAGAAAGAGAGAGAGGGGAAGGACAGATGGTCTTGTTTACAATGTGCATTACGAACAGTGATATTACTGAACATATCAAACCATGTGACAATCATGTGACAGTTGCGGGGCCAAACTCACAGTTCAGTGACAATGATGAGGTTCCTTCCACGCTCAAAGGCTTCATGGAACGTCAGAATGTAGGGAGATTTTCCTGTCACCTTGAGCAGGGTTTCCACCTCTCTCCGTACCTCTGGTTTCTTCCTGGTACGCAGTCTCACGTACTTTGCTGCCAATATTGTGCCAGTCTGTTTGTTAACACACTTATGAACAATGCCAAACCGACCTCTGAGGAGGGAGGAGGAGAGGGAAGAGAAGGAGAGGGAAGAGGAAAAGGAGGGGGGGGGGGGGGGGGGGGGGGGGGAGAGGGAGTAAAAAGGGAGGGAGTGGAGAGAGGGACAGAGAAGAGGAAGGTGGGAGGGAGTGGAGAGGAGAGAAGGGAAGAGAAAGTCACTGAGTTGTGTTATCAGTATGCAGAGCTACGTATGTACAGTGTAACGATGTGCGCAACATCTCTGACAGGTGTACCTTCCCAGCTCCTCAGGCAGGACATCGTACATGGTACTGACGGAACCTCTCCGCATGTACTGCGGTTTGGGACTCAGCATTGTCAAACTGCCATCTTCAGTTCCTATCTCATCAAATGGAGCATCGGTGAAGTCTGTGGCAATGGGGGGAGGGAGGGAGGAGGGCCAAATGAAGAGAATATTTCCTGCCATCTAGTGGACTGCCATCGGTCACATACTTCCCAAATGAAGACATCTAACCCCCTTCGGCAACAAGTGCAGAGACAGTACACTCACCTCGTGATGACAAAGATGTTTTCTTGGTGCTTGGAACGAACCATCCTCTACCCTTTGTGCTTGCAACCTCTGAGGGCTCACTCGGTCTGCTTGCACCAAACTCATTATACGCTATCACACGGAACTGGTACGACACGTTTGGTTCCAGTGTCTTCACGATGAAGCTGTTCTTGGGGTGCTGGACGATAGGCTGCCATTGGTCAGAGCCAAGCTGCAGCATCTCGATCTGGTAGGACAGGATGGGACTGCTGCCATCATACTCTGGTACTAACCACTTCAGTTTCATGGAAGAACTCGTGACCCTTGACACAGTCGGCTTTTGTGGGTGAGTAGGTGGGCCTGGAAGGAGGGGAGGAGTGTGTACAATATCTCTCACATGACCTATACCATAACCTACATCTTTCTACATAACAGTCATGTGACCTACATTCTTCCCACATGACAATCACACGACCTACATATTTGGCACATGACAATCGCATGACCTACCATGGATGCTGAGCATCATGCTGGCAGAGTTGCTGCCCTGCTGGTTGGTGATGTAGCAGGTGTAGATCCCTGCATCTTCGTACTGGAGTCGTATCACCTCCAAAATACTCGAAGTTGCACACGAAGTGATTTTTGTACGGTCGTCTGAGACCACATTCTCCCTGTCCCTTCGCCACACGACTGAGGGGTTGGGGTAACCATTGAAGGCGCAGCTGATGGTTGCTGTATTGCCGTACACCAGAGTCATGTCAGTCGGGGTCATGGTGAATTTCGGAGTGGCTGTGCGTGTTTGGTGAGGTGTGCATTGAGAGGTATAATGTGAAACAAATAGAACAAAAAACCTACAACAGGCTACAACACGTGCGGTTCCCAGGCGGTCACCCATCCAAGTACTGAACAGGCCCAACACTGCTTAACTTCGTGATCAGACAAGAACCGGTGTATTCAGTGTGGGATGGTCGTAGGAACAAGTTGTAAAGAGACAACGGGCTCATTGTTTTTTCGTGAGTACAGTGTACTACAGGTAAGTCACAAGGAATCATGACTACACTTTATTTACTAAACAGTACTTGTTCACTCATTGTAACTTTCAAGAATCACTTCTCAAGTGAGTTGAAAAGCATCTATAGCCTCATCGTTCACAGTGACACAACTAGCACCCCCAAACACATACGGACAATAGAATTCCCTAAACTATAGGACCACAAGTCTCAAATTTGGAAGTCCTTACACACCATGTGTCTATCGTAAGTACATAACGAACTCGGATCCAAAGGAAAGGCAAGTCCAAGGGGAGGACCCAATGCCATGACTCACTTTCCATCTTCCCCCCACGCACACTGTCTTTCCTCCGGAGAAACCCAGCGGGGATGTTCCCCTCAAATGGATGCTCGTCCTTCGTACGGACTCGAAGGGAACCGGATCCCTCCACCTTCACTAGCTCCACCACCTCACCAGGCGCCAGCTGCATGTCGTCGCCCCCTTCCATCACAATACACTCCATCACTATGTACTCGGTCCCTATAGGCACCTGGGGATCACATGATAGTCACATGATTATAACAGAAGTACATACTAGGGATCACATGATCACATTACATGATACATGATAGTCACATGATCACATTACAATGTACATTGCCCCTGACGGGAAGTACATACATTAATGTCCACACCTTCATTTGGCATTGGGCAGAGGTTGAGCAACAACGACTGCAGTCACATGACATACCTTCTCCTCAAGGGGAGATCGAGAAGGGGAGGTCATTCGAACACCTGTGCTGGAGTGGGGGCGACGCAAACTCCGGGTTTTTGCTACCTCACGATCCTTCCGGATACTTGACCGGCGAGCAAAAGTGGGGCTCCTTGAGAGGTATTCACCTGGCACAGAACTGCTTCGTTGCCGTGACAACATGTTGGCAACTTCAGTGTTTGCCTTTCGGATGAAGTCATTTGATTGGGTGAGCCAGAGGTCTCGAACGGACGTCTTTGGAGCTCGGAGGATGAATTTCGTGCCACTGAGCATTTCATAGATTATGATGTTGCGTCTGAGGTCATCCATGTCTGGTGCCATTGAGATTTCATTCAGCTGCATGAATAGACAGGTGGGAGTTAGATCACATGATGAGAAGATGACTGTGGCAACTCACCAAAAGTTCTTCCTTGATCTCATAAGTGTCCCTGTCCGAGCTGTTTCTCCGCTTCTTGGAAATGATGAGGGCACGCTCAAACAGAAAAACCCTTCTCTCCTTGAACAGCGGTTTGGCCCCTTCCTGGAAGGCAAACACATCCTGCAGGAACAAGGAGTGACCCTTACACGGTATGAAATATGCCCATCCCTGTCAGAGACATTTCAGCAGGTGATTTAGTTTCTGAGAATACATCCACAGAGCAATAGTTTTCTCAGCCCTTAGGATAAACAGTTCAGGTTTGTGTCTGGGCAGATACATGTCTGAGGAGTAGTACTTAGTGTACACAAAATGGCATCTGAAGTACCGTCTCGTGTTGTAGGTGGTCAAGAAAGCTGACAGGAGGTTGGGGCTGACCAACTCTGACCAGAACCTTATTGGGTATATTTCCTGAATGTGCTAAACTTAACCATCGCCATGAAAATCAATTGTTATCTATTTGTTCATAAAAGACGTAATTCCGCCTACCCTACAATGTACTGTATGCACATTACACATCATGGGCAGGATTCTTCCTGTAAAACTCTGTATACTTAAGGGTCAACACAGTAATGGTTGCAGGCAGGACGAACCTGTAGAACCAGTTCCCCGTAGTTCTTTCTCTCGATTCCCTCCATCATGCTCAGGTGGACTGCATTGTTGGCCTGCATGGAGATCCCGCGAGTCACACGCAATGCCGCCTCAATTTTGGCAACCTCCAGCCCGGCACGAATGCTGTTCTTGTGGAAGTCAGCGAGCAGTAAGTTGTACTTCGTGATTCTTTGGACAGGCAGGATGAGGTAGTCAGGGAGGTCAAGTCTGTCTCGCAGCTGGGATCGAAGTTCCTCGAAGTAGGGGGTAAACTCCCGATAGATGGCCTCTGATTGGCTCTTGTTCCTGCAATAAGTGACATACATGTGGAGGTGCTCCTCGGCTGATTCAAATGTGTCTCCAAGTTTCGTGGGGTCTGACTCACACTCCGCAAGTGCTGGAAGGAAGTGCCTACAGAGAGCAAGTCAGAGAGGACGCAGACTACCTTCTTGTCAGTACAAAATAGAGGTTTCCTGTGAGAAGGAATTGTGTTGCTACTCGTATGGCAAGGACACTTTTCAAATTAACATAGCATCTCAGGTTTGAGACGCAGAGCATCTGAGTTGTGCCTTGGTGAATCTCAGAACTGAAGCCACCAGATCTTGCCCTTTAGCCACCTCACAGTGGAAAACATCTCCCATGTGTAATTCATGCACTGAACGAGAATTGGGCATATAGCCTGAGTCTAGCTTCTGTGCCTTGGCAACCAATTGAAATGTGAACTGTAGTTGCTATTGTACCAGAAAAAGTCCATTTCTTGTCTATTAGTGCAGCTGGCATATGCGCAATATGTATATATTGGCTTACTGTTTGTGGAAGTTGCATATCTTGGTGAGATTGCCAAACAGGCTCTTCTGCAGACTTTTGAGCTGTCTCGGTGCAGATGGATCGTCTACAGCTGGTACATAGTTCTGTGGATCACATGATCAAGCAAGGATGTCACATGACAAGGTAAGCGTATCACATGATGTTAACATGATTAGTAAGAGTAGCCAACCTGAATGCAAAATTCCAGCTTCTCGACGTAGTCGCACTCACTGCTCACAATCTCTGAGAGCACAAACCTGCGAATGAAACCAACCAGGGCATGACAGAACTATTTAGTACGGTGGTTTTAAAATTTCCCTATAACCAAATTGTTATTGCAACCAATATGACAAAGTGCTCCCATGCTCCTAGATATATGACACACCCACCTTCTCCGCTCCTCAGCCTCCGCCCTCCTTTCCTCGTCATCGTAGGCCTCCAGGACCTCGGGGGAGAAACAGTTGGGCTGTCCAGGTTCGGAGAGGTCGGTGGAGGTGTCACTGTCATCCGGGTTGGAGTGGTAGTGGAAGCGAGGGGGGAGGAGGTTCGGGTGGGCTGTGGGAAGGCATGGACACGTATTGGGAGGGTGTTGCCAGACTACTTCTTGGAGGTTTGACAAAGTAAGCAGTACTGCCCCACCATACAACACTGTATGGCTTTAAACTGCTTCCGACGGGCCTGACAATATTTTAGATGCGCCTCTCTACTCTACATATGATTGCGAACTTTTCACTAGCCATCACTAGTACGTCTCTATCTACTCAATTTAGGTAACACTTAGGAAGGTTCCTAGGATTAGAAGATTTCCATACCTTTTAAACGAGGCTGAAACCAAGTGCACCAAACACAATGTAACGTACCATATCCCCCGGCATCATAGGGTTTGAGGAAGGCAGCTGGCACCCAGCCTTCCACTGCGTCCCGGGCCGTGGTCTTCACAAGACACCATTCGTTCCTGGAAATGTCAATCACCTCAACCAGCTCTCCCGAGTACACGGTCAGCATCCCACCCTCCGAGGCCTGGTAGTCAGCGAGCACCACCCAGAGAGGGGCCGAGGAGGGGGACTGGGGGAGGGAGGAGTGGGGAGTGGGGTGTGAGAGAAGTGATGGGGGGGGGTAAGGGTGAAATCGGCCAAACTGCACGATGTGACTTCTCCAACATGAGCATCACCTGAATCTAAAGATGCCCAAAGAAGGTGTCATACACTGTGGAAATGGGCACGGCTCGGGGCATGTTGCTCAGTATATCACAAACCCTTGCAAGGTCAAGGTCCAAGCCACATGGTCACCAGTGGTTTAGCAGCATAGCAATGCACACCAGTTTCAGACTATCACAGAGTGTGATCGCTGGAACAGCTGTCAGTACACGTCAATGGAGGTGACTGCCTCTGTGCCTCTGTGGTACAAAGCTATCCCGGCCAGTCATGTCTGTGCCAAGTACTATGCTCTGACTCTGCATACCACGTGCACACACTACCACACACTAGCTGCCACAACACACACACACACTGCTGCTACACTACATATCACCATGCACAGTGACAGCCAACTCACAATGATCACAGCTGGTGGGTGCAGCTGGGGTCTCCTCTCCTCCACGAGGTTCTCTCGGATATCTGGCAGGGAGTGGAAGATGTAAGGTACCCTCCTACTCTGCCTGCGCCTCAGGGTCAGCACTCTGCCCAGTGGCATCTTCCCAACTTCACACTACACACAGTCCCACTGACAGCTGCTTGTAACACCTGCTACAGACTTGTGGCTCTCTCATACAGACTTGCGGCTCTTTCACACATTTAACACATCTGTTAGCACTAATGGCGTCTCCTAGGATATCTTTTGCTAGTACTGGTAGTCTGGAAGGAGGATTTTTCTAGCTACAGAAATCACAACTACATCTGCAGCTAAACTAAAGTTTCTATTGCACAATTATGGCACTTCATATGGCAGGTGTAAAATGTTCCCATTAGCTGTGCATAGCTGAAATAGGTGTCATCCCATGAAGGAACCTCAAAGTAACTCCTGATTGCCTGGCAGGTGCCTAACTGCAAATGTGCTAATGCCAGCTATTTACCACTTCACTGTGTAATCATTGCCATGGTAACAAGACAAGAACACAGCATTCAATTGGTCAATTCATTCTTCCAACTGTTAAGCATTTTTTGTAGTACTGAACTGTGAGGTGAAAGGTTGCACTTGTCAGTTACCATAGCTACAGGATCATATGAGCCATCGTTTTGTATTACCACCTCTTCACCTACCACAAACATATGATA
This sequence comes from Axinella damicornis, assembly GCA_963931865.1. Lineage (NCBI taxonomy): Eukaryota > Metazoa > Porifera > Demospongiae > Axinellida > Axinellidae > Axinella > Axinella damicornis. Next base: position 1,154,307 of record OZ007505.1, on the reverse strand, counting down.
ATTCAAGCCATGTGATTATCATGTGACTCACATGGTGCAGGCTGTAACTTGTTGCTGGGGACCCACCCCTCAATCCCGGGAAACCCGTCCTCGGGCATGGTCTTCACAAGCCACCAGTCCTCCCTCTTGGAGTCGAGGACGCTAACCAGCTGGTTGGCAATGAGGGACAGTTGGCCAGGCAGCTCAGCTTGGATTTCCGTGGATGACATATAGGGGTGCTCACTGCTAAATACCTTTTGGAAGACGGGGGAGGGGGGAGGGGGGAGGGGAGAGAGAGGCGGGGAGAGGGGAGAGAGAGGCGGGTGAAGGGGAGAGGGGGGAGGGGAGAGGGGAGCGGGGAGCGGGGGGATCACATGCATCTGCCACTGTGTGCATCTGCACAAGGATAACAGACAGCCAATTGCAGCAACCACCTGCCCTGGGTACCATAAGGACAGAACAGTAGATTTATGCAGCTGTGTAGCTACTGTACATTTCTGGACCAATGAAATTACTCTTAGCTAGATGATATGGTAAGTTCTAGACTGGTAACTGCCATTAACCCTTAGTCTCATGCCCAGATTCCCACGCCCACAGAGATCTAGAAGTGTGGCACATTTTGGAAACCATTTTCTGGTAAAATTTTGACAAGACACTTTTGGAATTAAACCTAAATTAGAAATCCTGTTATATAGGGTGACTAGCTAGCTGATGTGCCATTTCTGCCAAAAATGGACCAATGAACCAAAATTGGTATATACACATGTATTAGGAATAGAGAATGTTGAACTAGGTATGAGTATGTGAATGAGATATGAAGCTGGGAATTTTGCCATTGTGTTCAGCATAAAAAGAGCTTTCAAATGATGCCCTTAAAATGATTTTTAATCTCAGTCACATTTTTGTCAAAAATAGCAGTCGGCCAAAGGCTATATATATATAATCCACGGTTCTTCACGATTTTGGGTCAAAATTGAACTGATAGCAAAATGGACATCATTGGAATGCTCCATTCATGCTGATCACAATGGTGCAAATCCCAGCCTCGTATCTCATTCCTAGCCCAAGATACCTAGCACACTAGTCTGCTATGCATAGCCTCCTTCCCTGGCCTTCTACATACACTACTTCTACACTGACCGCTTACAGAAACTGGAGGTATAGAAGGCCTCAGAACGCTCGTTCATGTGACCATGAAGACGTCATTTGCACCCTCCTCATCATGAACACGTGTTTGGGTTAAGGACAATTACATGCATGCGCAAGCAGTGGAAACTAGGCCCTTTCTGCTCCCTCTCTCAGACCTGGGAATGAGCAGCCAATGACATGAATTTCATGACCATTCTCACCCCCTGTAGCTGTGCCTCTGACGGCTTCTCAGGCACCCTCATCCCAGGAGCAGCCAGGAAGGAGCTCTTGTAGAGCTCACGACGGTTCAGATTGATTTCAGAGGGAGTGCGACCCCTTGGAAAAGATGGAGGGAGGGAGGGAGGGAGGGAGGGAGGGAGGGAGGGAGGGAGGGAGGGAGGGAGGGAGGGAGGGATCAAGGGAGGGAGGGAGGGAGGGAGGGAGGGAGGGAGGGAGGGAGGGAGGGAGGGAGGGAGGGAGGGAGGGAGGGAGGGAGGGAGGGAGGGAGGGAGGGAGGGAGGCGAGGGATCAAGGGAGGAGAAAGAGAGGGGGGAGTTCAAACTTCTTATCACAGCATGGCATACACACACCACACCACGTACTTCATCATGAGCCTGCTCAGCTCTCCCATCTCATCCATGAAGGGCTCCGGGGGAGGGGATGAGGTTCCGTCTATCACCCTCTTCTCAAGGTAAGTTGCAGGTACCCATCCCTTCGCAATGGACACCCAACCCTTTAGTTCAGTGTCAGTTGGCGTCACTAGCCACCAGTCGCTACGGGAGGCATCCAGCACCTGATGGAGATGGTCATGTGATAATCATGTGACAAGTCATGTGATAGGAAGCTACTGTTGATGAACACATGCAAGCAGCAAAGGTAACTGACTGGCTTTGGGGGAATCCACAGGGATGGAGCCGTACCCTATCATGTGACTGTTCCACCCACCTGCACATGCTGTACCCTTGACTATCATGTGACCGTTCCACCCACCTGCACATGCTGTACCCTTGACTATCATGTGACCGTTCCACCCACCTGCACATGCTGTACCCTTGACTATCATGTGACCGTTCCACCCACCTGCACATGCTGTACCCTTGACTATCATGTGACTGTTCCACCCACCTGCACATGCTGTACCCTTGACTATCATGTGACCGTTCCACCCACCTGCACATGCTGTACCCTTGACTATCATGTGACCGTTCCACCCACCTGCACATGCTGTACCCTTGACTATCATGTGACCGTTCCACCCACCTGCACATGCTGTACCCTTGACTATCATGTGACCGTTCCACCCACCTGCACATGCTGTACCCTTGACTATCATGTGACCGTTCCACCCACCTGCACATGCTGTACCCTTGACTATCATGTGACCGTTCCACCCACCTGCACATGCTGTACCCTTGACTATCATGTGACTGTTCCACCTACCTGCACATGCTGTACCCTTGACTATCATGTGACCGTTCCACCCACCTGCACATGCTGTCCGGCAGTAAGTGATATGTTGGTCTCTTCCGTGGCCTCAAAGTCAGCAATGGCGACATAGACCTCCACTGGGTCAAACTCATCAAGCTCAGTGGACCCAGGCTCACTCTAGGAAAGGTGAGATATCACATGACTGTCACATAAGTAATTCAGTGTCTTGCTTACAAAGATTAGAATCTGGTCTGGGAATGAGTCTGGAGATATTTGGTACACCAATGTACATTCACAACAGGAATGCACATTATATTTCTAACACTGACAAGTGCAGTTTCGACAAACCTTCACAGCTGCATCTTGAAGTCTCTTCAACTCATCTAAGGCATCGAGTTTCTCAATCAGCTGCTCGTGGATGGCTGGATTCAGATTCGGCTGAGAGACAGTGATGGTTGGCACTTTGGCAGGGTTGTAGCCAAAGAAGGAATGGGGAGACGTTGGGGAAGGCACGGGGCTGAAAGACGATGGGAGGCTGTGAAGGGAGGAAGGAAGGTACCCACTTTCATGCCCGATGGACGAGTCTTCGATGTATTTCGCTACGAGAGGATAATGGATACCAGGGTGTGATATGCTGCGTTTGAAGACTCGAGGATCATGATACCCCTGAGAGGTTTCACGATGGGTGAGCGATCTCTGCGGTTTCCTTGGAGGTTCTTCAAATGTCGGGTGGTCGGAAAGGTGTTCCAACGTGAGATCTGAGACAGGGTCTGTCCGCTTTAGGGTTGCGCTCTGTCTTGCTGTTTCCAAGTCTTCCGGCATGTGAAACTGCTCATCAGAAGTACTCAAAATGGCCATGGGCTCGTCAATTAGGAGACTCTGCGGTGGTTCATACGTTCCAAAGAGAGAGTTTGGCATCACCATGACGTTTGTTGACACTTTTGGATTCGCATGTTCACCAGGTTGTGTGTCTGCTGAAGCATTGGCGTCTTCACCTATCTCAGTCTGAGGGACTTCCTGTCCAGTCTCTGCCTCAAACAGTTCGTTCCGGACTGGGCCAGGTGGTTTTGGAACGAGACTCATAGAAGGGACCAATCCTTCAGTTGGTCTGCCAGTTTGTGAGTCTACAGTCTTCACCAGCCACATGTCGCCATCACTTATGTCCAGAACTTCAACTGCTTGTCCAAACGTGAGGGATAAGCCGCCTCCTCTGCCTCTGTAGTCCTCGTTGGCATAGTAGACATCCTCCACCAGCTGCGATACAAACTAGAGGAGGGGTAAATGAGGTCATGTGACTAACCATTGTGTCATGTGGTTTTGGTCATGTGACCATAATATGGAAGTCATGTGACTCAAATTTGAATCATGTGATATTAGCAAGAGTGTCATGTGCTATGTGCAGTGATAAAATTCTGATAGGAATTGTATAACTACAGTGAATCGTGTGCAACTGTACCTCATTGGGAAGCTGACGAGGTCTGAACAAGATGGATTCCATTGCAGTGGAGTGTTCTGATGTCACCATGCTTGACGTGCCAGACTCTCTGGACAGGTGGGAAGGATATGGGAGCTGGGAGGTGCCAGACGCATGGCTGCTGATAGTGGTCTTGGATGTGGGGCGGCTAAACCCAGCTGTGCGGGAGTGTGTGTGTGTGTGTGTTGAGTGTGTGTGTGTGTGTGGGTGTGTGTGTGTGGGTGTGTGTGTGTGGGTGTGTGTGTGTGGGTGTGTGTGTAATGTACAGTGTACTTGTACGTAAGTCAGTGACAAGGACCTGGTCACACGCTAGTCACACAACTTTCTAGTGCACCAGTTTTGAGTGCTGCCACCTGCCACTCACCCACTCACCCACCCAGCAGTTAACTCACCACCAACTCACCCAGCAACCCACCACCCACCCACTACCCACTCTCCCACCCACCCACCCACTCACCCTCCCCAGCAGGCCTGAGACACATGGATGGCAGGAAGCCCTCTGCCTCCAGCTCCCCCGGAGCTGGGATGGTAAGAACCAGCCAGTTGCTGCCTCCCTGGTCCAGCACCTCCACCAGCTGTCCCTTCTCTACCGTGAGAAACTCTTCTCGGTCGGAGGAGAACGGCTCTACCACCACATAGAGGTCCTCGTCTTCATTGAGCTGGGTGGAGATGGAGAAAGAGAGGGAGGGGGTAGATGTGAGGTGGGGAGGAGAGAAAAGATGAAGGCTCAACTCTTTCTGTCATTCACAACAGTGCGTGTACCTCAGGTGCCTGAAACTGTCCAGATGTCAGCGTGGCCAGCTGGATGTTGGCAACCTGCAGATTTGGTGGCTCATCACTAGCAGAGGCCTCCAGTCTTTTCGGCATCTTCTTTGAGCCCTTTCTCTTGAAACCAGGGTCCTTGTCCTCGCTTCTCTTGACTACATCCCTGTCTTTTATCGATTGTTTCTTCTTGAGGGAGCCTTTTCGTTTGATGGAGTCACGTCCCTTGAATGAGTGCCTTCGCCTCAGAGACCCAAACCAGCCGGGGTCAGGCTCCTTCAGTGGTGGCTGCTCCAGGGAGATGAAACTCAGGGGTAGCGGTTGGTACTCCTCCCCCAACACAGGCAGTAATTGGTCTGAGGGTCACATCACAAGTCATGTGATAATCATGTGACAGTATTGTGTAGTGTGTGATGGCATGGGGCAGTCATGTGACAGGAAACATGAGAATTTATGAGTTACAGAGCACAATTTGAATTGTTTACTGACCTTTGGGTGTTTTCTTGATGAATGCATTGATATCTCGCAACCATAGTTGCTTCACCACGACATCCCGAGATGATGGCTGAAGGAGGACGACAAGAAGCTAAAGTTTCTTCCGAGCAGGAAAATAAATTGCATCAAGTTGGGACCTCTTTCTTACCTGCAGCACATAGAGTTCACTGCCAGAGGAGAGCGATCCCTCAAAGAGGGCAAATTTGTCCTTGTGACCTTTGTACGTCTCCACCAGCTGCAAGCCACTGGTCTGAGTACAGAGACGGCATAAGATGGAAACTCCCCCTGAGCTATAACTATCTTTACAAAGGTTACTGTAAGGCATTTTCTGCTCTCGAAATTTTGTATGGGATCTCTCCTATACTCAAATTTCTATATGGGATACAGGACATGTCTAGAAACAGCAGAAACACCTTTGAGTTGATACACTACATTGACATTAGCGGCATCAACTGAAGACTCTTTGCGGAAGTTCAGCCATGGAACATCTACCTCAGTGTAAGCTAAATAAGAGCTATAGTCTTGTCTAGCCTTGTTCCAAGGCCCTACCCAGCTTTTCGTCACTTGCTGGGTGGGGCCTGGGAACGACGCTAGGTCTTGTCTAGCCTCGTTCCAAGGCCCTACCCAGCTTTTCGTCACTTGCTGGGTGGGGCCTGGGAACGAGGCTAAGTCTTGTCTACTGCTCTTCACTCCTCAACTCTACACCGACTGTGGTACCAATTCACAGGAATGGACTTCACACTGATAATAACAAATACAGCTGTATAATCACATGATCCCATGTTCCATACTGAATGAGGTACCAATTCACAGGAATGGGACTAACCTCAAGACTGTCTGCGTACACATAAGTGACGGTATCAGTTGCCTCGTCATGCATAGCTCGAGTAAACACGATGTAATCACGATGCAAGAACACATGAGAACTGTAGGGCTTCTTCTTTCTTGAATTTTGGGAAGTGTACACGATGAACGGCTCCATGCGGATCATGTGATCTTCGTCAATTGAGAATGGGCAACCCTGTAAGTTGCTGATAGCGATGGCATTGTCAACAGCTCGCAAGACAAGCTGCACAGTCCGCAGAGCATCCTGCAAATCATTGTGCAATTATGAGATTAGACGATGCACCCCAATCATACTAGATTAATGTACATGTGCACCACTTGAAATTTAGCAGATTGAGTGCCAGCCTCACTCCTAGCAGAGGAACTGGTATGGTAAACTCACTAGAAGGACGTCTCGGGTCGTCACGTCACCCTGGGGTTACTTCGGTCAACGCATCCACCAGCTCATACTTACAGCTATCCTCGCTCCCAGGCTGCTTGTAGGCGGCTAGCTTACAGCTATCCTTGCTCCCAGGCTGCTTGTAGGCGGCTAGCTTACAGCTATCCTCGTTCCCAGGCTGCTTGTGGGCAGTTTGCTTACAGCTATCCTCATTCCCAGCTATTCTAGCTCCGTATGAGGCATAGTTGGATGGAGAATTATCTAACCTACCTTGATCGTGCTGACACCATAGAGGAACTCCTTCTGGGCACACATGAGAAGTTCTTTGAGCAGTTGGTTGTACTCCACCAGTCGAGTCTTAGGCCTGTGTGTGTGTGTGTGTGTGTGTGTGTGTGTGTGTGTGTGTGTGTGTGTGTGTGTGTGTGGAGGTGGGAGAAGTAGGTATAGTTAGATATGTGTAGCTACACAGGTGTGCATGCTCCACAGTTTAATGTAGATCTATCTCTCCATTGGTCAGCTGCTCTACATAGCAACTACAATCCTCCCAATGCGTACAGCCTGTGGACACATGCAGCCAGTTATTAAACCCCCGGAGTTATTAAACCACACTTTTTTTAGCTAGTTAACAACCCCCTACTCACTTTGTGTAATGTTATTAACCCCCTACTCACCTTGTGTAATGTTGGAGCAGGCTCATGTCGTCTCTTTCCTCTCTCTGCAGGTCTTGAAAGAACGTTCCTCCGTACTGTGATAGCACCTTCACCCCCCGGGCCAGGTTGCGGATGAAGGGAACGTAGCAGAGGAGGTCCGGTCCATTGTGAATGAGACAGCGGCACACCTCCTCGACTGACCCTCTGCACTCGGTCAGCTCACTGTAGAGTTTCCTGGAAGAGGGTGATGGAGAGCACAAATGCATCTACGTAGTTGGTATGGTGAGGATAAGTCCTCTGAGACAATTCCTTCTGGTGGTTAGCCCTGGACTGGGCCAAGAGGACCCAATCCATGGATTTCTAACTCACCTCTGGAAGACAAAGATTTCCTCCACGTTGGCAAAGATAGAACTGCCCCTGCCCTGCAAGAATGTTGGCAGGTGCTGGTCGTGGAACGACGGGAGGTACACCTCCACCAGCATCTCCAGAGAATAAAGGTAGGTTTGCTCCGACTTCAGTAGCTCTTCAAGAACCACACTGTGTGCGTGTGCGTGTGTGTGTGTGTGTGTGCGTGTGCGTGTGTGTGTGTGCGTGTGCATGTGTGTGTGTGTGTGTGTGCGTGTGCATGTGTGTGTGTGTGTGTGTGTGTGTGTGCGTGCGTGTGTACAATAATTATGCTCTATGTCTTTCATGGTATACAGACTCTACGATTCACAGTCCATATTAAAGGTCAAAGTTCGGCGGTCAGAGTTCATACCTCATGCTCTTGAAGACCCTCTTCTCTTTTCCACTGTCTGGCTCTTCCTGCGGCCCATCCGTCTCGTCCTCAGATAGTGATGAGGGCGACAGCGTCTCTTCCGAGGATGCAAAGACATCAGAATCTGATTCAGACTCACTGCTGCTACTACTGAGCATGTGGTCCAGGTAGTACCCAATGGGGGAGGGGGGGCGTGGCGGGGGGCCTTTGGTGGGAGTTGCTGATGCACTGCTGTCAAAGTCCACAGGAGGTTCAGGTCGAGGTGGCTCTTTCGGAACAATATCAGGACTCACGAATCGCTTGCTGGAGGTGGAGAGGGGAGGGGGAGAGGAAGACCACCTGGCATTGGGGCCCGAATCAAACATGCTCCTGAGGTTTGAAACTTGGCCTGTGAATTTCATAGCCCATGGCTTCATAGAGGTTGGACTGAACTTCATGGTTCGTGACACTTTGGGTGTTGGGCTGTGACTTTCTCCCTCCTTTTGTGACGAAACGTTGATGGTTATCAGGGAGACCTTCTGGATAGGATCGCCGTGTTTGATCATCGCTCGACAAACTCTAGGCAGAGTGTTAGTACGTCTCAGCGTGTCATCGTACGGAGGAGAGATGACATACGTCGACGAGGTGGACATTCTCCGACGGGGCTTGCGAAACATTGGGTCGATGACTCTTGAGGCACTGGAGACAAATACCCTCCTCTTTCTTAGCTTGTTAGAGGGAAGGTCGATGCTAACTTCAGTTGAAAACTCAGTCACCTCTACACCAGAGGCTTTGCAGGTGTCATGTAGCGTGAAGACTTGAGGAGAAGGTTGTTCAGAAGCCACCATAGCCTCAAGCTTCACAGTGGCACTTTCAGTAACGACTCTACGCTCGACTTTGGGAGTGGTCTCGTCAGCAGGAACTAGGTTCACTATCACCTTGGCCTTAGCTGGAGCGGCGTCCATTGGCTTTTCACTATCCACTCTCTCATTCAGGGCAGTGACCTTCCCTCTCACACCCTGCTTCTTGGGTGATTGCTCCTTCTCTTTCCTGGTGTCCCGAGCTCCCCTTGATCTCCCGGCCCACGGCAGAGGCGAGACCTTTCTCATCTCAACCGCTAGCTTGTACTGGGTGAACTTCTTCACAAGATTAACGAGCGTCTGTTTAATGGCAATCTCTGTAGCTGAGGAGGAATCAGATCGCTTTGCTTTACGTTTCGTCTTACTCTTCGTCCGTGGTTCTCCTAAAAAGTTGACACCCAAGAGTTTGCAGATGATCTCAGCTTGGTGCTGCAAGTTTGTTAGTCGTGTTGACACACTAGATACCCTCTGGTTGCTAGGCAATTCTTGTGGTAATACATCCTTGCATGCTTCTACTGCTATGTCCATATCATGGTCAAGCTGAGGGGGAAAGGAAGAGAGGGGGGAGGGAGGGAGGGAGGGTGGGAGGGAGGGAGGGAGGGAGGGAGGGAGGGAGGGAGGGAGGGAGGGAGGGAGGGAGGGAGGGAGGGATGGAGGGATGGAGGGAGGGAGGGAGAGGGAGAGGGGGGGAGGGTAGGAGGATTAAAATCAGCCTCAGACTACACTGTGTTACTGTATGACTATAAGTAGTCACATTTCTAGACTCTCGATCAGTACACGAGACAGGGCTACACTAGAATACTGCAGCTAGTGTACAAAAGACATACATGTATGAGAATGCACAGCACACACACACACACATACATCTGCCAGCTATATCCAACCATAACTCACCAAGTCATTTCAGCCAAGCTACCTAACTTGCCTAACTGTGGCAGCTGTGCCAAGCTGATGGTATATGTAAGTATGTTGACACAGGAAGCATTTCAAATTGGTTGCTGTGAGTGTAAGCTAAGAGGCTTCCTGCAATATGCAATATAGACACAACTTCAGCCCATATATGCACTGAGTCAGCACCAGCAACAGCCAGAGGTTTGCAACCAGTGCACTTATCACGATGGCTGCATGGTCACATTCTGGGATGGTCTGGGAATGAGACACAGCTACTAGCTGGCACTTGCAGTGTTAGCGTTATGATGTCATCATGAGGTTATGTTTGTCGTCATGGTGACATTATTATGATGTCATACTGACAAGATAATGGCATCACTTGTATCAGACTGGAAGTTGTACTAGCTGATCCAATACAACTGTCTGCAAATATACAATGTACCACCTACAAGTAACTTACACCAGGGGCATACCTGCTGTGAGTTACGGTAGAAAGCAATCGCCTCGGAGAGGGCCTTCTGTCTGGACTCCACCCGCATTTGTAGGTTGCTATGGAGATTCCGCATTTCCAGCACCCTCTTTTTCAGTTCTGCAGAAGCAAAATGTCCGCCAGCTAGCATCTCCTCGCTGTGAGATAAGAGAGACTCGACTTCTGCGGCTATGCGCTGTTGGGAAGAGGATGGAGTAGGGGAGGAGAGAGAGGAGTGGGAGGAGTGGGAGGAGTGGGAGGAGGGGGAGGAGGGGGAGGAGGGGGGGAAAGGGGAGGAGGGGAAGGAGGGGGGAGGGGGAGGAGGGGAGGAGGAGGAGGAGGGGGAGGAGGGGAAGGAGGGGGAGGAGGGGAGGAGGAGGAGGAGGAGGGGAAGGAGGAGGAGGAGGAGGAGGAGGGGAAGGAGGAGGAGGAGGAGAAGGAGGGGGGAGGGGAAGGAAGGGGAGGAGGGGAAGAAAGAAGGGAGGAGGGGGAGGAGGGGGAGGAGGGGAAGGAGGGGAAGGGGGGGAGGGGAAGAAAGAAGGGAGGAGGGGAAGGAGGGGAAGGGGGGGGGGGGGGGGAAGAAAGAAGGGAGGAGGGGGAGGACAGGACAAGAAGCGGAGGGGTAGACAGAAGAAATGAGGAGAGAGATAGTGAAGGAGGAAAAAGCGGGAGAACAGGTAAGGGTGTAGCACGAAGAACACATGGTCTATGCAACATTCACTCTTTGCTAGCTACTTATGTGTGGTAACAAGGTTCCCCCTAAAGCCCTGTCTATCGACAAGTGATTTTGTTGCTTCATTAGAAAGGTTTCGTTCCATTCCAGTATCTGAGGAGAGCTGGACTGAGGTCAGTGAACTGCACACACGTACCTTTGCCCTGGCCTGGAACTCCTCGTGCTCCATCAGCAGGTCCTCCGCAGTCTCCAGCGAGGTCCCCAGATCCACCCTGCTCTGAAGAAACTTCTCTGCCGAATCCCTGAGCCAGGAACAGATCTGGAAAATATTAAATTTGTGGATAAATAACTTGGAACAGACTGCTTTAATTTCGAATTGGCAGATAAAAGTTTGGTGAGTAGTTAGAAAACAATCTCCAATCTGATAAATACAGACACCGCATTTTTACAATTAGAACAGTAATTTTAAACTGATATGGACAATTAGAGCAGACCTGGTCACTGCTCATCTTGAATGCCTCCCAGTCAATAGTCTGCAGCCTCCTTTCTCTCTCCGACCACATCTCCATGAGTGCCAGGTACCTCCCTTCCAGTTCTCCCAGCTCCACTGCCACTGACGTGCACGCACCCCCCACCGACAGCATTGTCCTCTTAACCTTTGACCCTGCCACCTCCAGCATTCCTGTTGTGACCTCAAGGAACTTCTCACCTATGGGACCCGAGAGAGAGAAACAGCAAGAGAGATTGAGAGAGATAATTTCAAGTTTTACTTCAGTGACAGCTGTAGCTACAAGATATCACTAATTTAAAACTGCCCACCTAGTAATTTTGCACGAGGGTAGATACTCCCCAGATTTTTCACAAGGGGCTGGTATTCGCCAAGCAGCTGCTGTGCAGTATCCATGCCAACATCCTCCTCCATTGGTTGACAGAGAAAATCATCCAGTGACTGGATGATCAGGTTAGCCTGTGAGCGAGGACAGGAGAGAGGAAGGGAGGGGAGAGAAGGGAGGGAGGGAGGGAGGGAGGGAGGGAGGGAGGGAGGGAGGGAGGGAGGGAGGGAGGGAGGGAGGGAGGGAGGGAGGGAGGGAGGGAGGGAGGGAGGGAGGGAGGGAGGGAGGGAGGGAGGGAGGGAGGGAGGGAGGGAGGGAGGGAGGGAGGGAGGGAGGGAGGGAGGGAGGGAGGGAGGGAGGGAGGGAGGGAGGGAGGGAGGGAGGGAGGGAGGGAGGGAGGGAGGGAGGGAGGGAGGGAGGGAGGGAGGGAGGGAGGGAGGGAGGGAGGGAGGGAGGGAGGGAGGGAGAAGAGAGGCAGGAGGGAGGGCATATTTGATATAATGTTCCAGCTCAGACTGATGACAGATACCCCACTAATGGATGCATGATGGTGACATGGTGGTCACATGACTTCTCACCTCCTGGAAGAGGGAGGAGAAAGTCACAAACATCTGCAGGATATTCAAGTGTCCCTGTAGGGACTCCCTCCACCTTTTCACCCTCCTCCCCACCACCGAACAGAGCTGTTCAACTGATGACGCCAGATCTGGTGACTCCGACTTCAGTGAGAGCAGGGCTTCGATCACATGGCGTATCTCCGTGCATGCAGGCTGTGTGTGCATGTGTGTGTAGAGTGTGTTGACAGTGAATTGCACTTACTATACTGTGCGACATATGACAGAATTAAGTTGGTCAGCCTCTCCTCAATCAAAATGCTCCACCTGGGAGGGTGGAGCATATTGATTGAGATGTTGATCAAAACCGGCAGGTGGTTCTTGGTTTGATAAACCTTCTACTGCACAGAATCAGCACCTGAATGGTTTCCAGGAAGACTTTGTACTGTGTTTTGAGTTTCTCGGCCACCTCCACACTGTCGCCCATCTGCGTGTGCTCAGAGAGGAAGCTGTCACATTCCGATTCCAGCCACTTGAGATGCTGTGGAATGGAACCAGGTGTAAAGTACAATCAAGATTCTGGAAACTCGATTGCTCAGACAATAGCAGAGTTGTAACTTGTGTGCTATACATAATGCAACACTTGATCTTCTCTACCTTATAGGCTTGGTTCTCCAGTGCTTCGTATCTCTTGGAGTACTTTATGGCAGCCACACTATTCTCTGCAGGCTTTCTGACTGGCTCTGAGTGCCTAGGGCTTTTAACCGGCTCCAAGTGCCTTGGGGTAGTTACCAGCGCTGAGTGTTTTGGGCTTTTGACCGACTCCGAGGGTTTTGGGTTTTTCACTGGCTCCGAGTGCCTTGGGCTTTTGCCCAACTCTGAGTGCTTTGGGCTCTTGCCTGGCTCCGAGTGCCTTGGGCTTTTGCCCAACTCTGAGTGCTTTGGGCTCTTGCCTGGCTCTGAGTGCCTTGGGCTCTTGACCGGCTCCGAGTGCTTTGGGCTCTTGACTGGCTCCGTGTGTTTTGTGATTTTGACGGGCTCTGAGTACTTTGGGCTCTTGACCGGCTCCGAGTGCTTTGGGCTCTTGACTGGCTCTGTGTGTTTTGGACTCTTGACTGGCTCTGAGTGTTTTGTGATTTTGACGGGCTCCGAGTGCTTTGGGCTCTTGACTGGCTCTGAGTGTTTTGGACTCTTGGCTGGCTCTGTGTGTTTTGGGCTCTTGGCTGGCTCGGAGTGCTTTGGGCTTTTCAATGGCTCCAAGTGTCTTGGGGTTGTCACCGGCTCCGAAGCAATTTGAGGAAAGTGAACTTTCTGGAAAGAAATGGTACTGGATAACCAACTGCAGTTCAGTAGACATAACATTACGTTAACCCAACCACTGATGTTCATATACATGCAAACATGTTTCCTTCTACTGTTTGCTGTCTGGTTCAGATCCTACACTGTGCTGACAAGGAAGCTTCAGCCTCGATCCCAGGCCATGTCCTGGGAACGAGGCAGCCACAGTCTTTTGCAGTGTTGCCATTATTGTAAGTGGGATCATAAGTACGCACTAATTACAGCGACAATAACCTGCTTGGCCTGTGCAGCAAGGTTTAGTGCGTTCTGCCACAGTTCTTCAACGTGGCGTTTGTGCACCTCCAGAGTACCCAGCTGCGTGTCAATTCTGCCACCTGCATTCGTAGCACGTGTGTGTATAGGGTTGTGATCTATCAAGGTACAGTGTAAGTGTATGATGGATCTCTCTGTATTGTATGCAGAAACAGGAGTCACTGACTGATCTTTTCTAGCCCTCTTTGTTTCACTGTATACGTAGCTGTACCTCCCAGCACACAGCTGTGCCTATACCAGCACACAGTTGTATACCTATCAGCACACAGCTGTACCCACCAGCACACAGCTGTACCTATACCAATACACAGCTGTGCCTACCAGCACACAGCTGTACCCACCAGCACACAGCTGTACCTACCAATACACAGCTGTGCCTACCAATACACAGCTGTACCTACCAATACACAGCTGTGCCTACCAGCACACAGCTGTATACCTACCAGCACACAGCTGTACCTACCAGCAACTGTGCCTGCCAGCACACACCACACACACACACACCTGGGTCAGAGGGATCCACTGGAGGTCTTCGTAACAAATCAGCCAGTGACCCACCATCTTGCACTACGGCAGAAAAAAGTTTGTCCATTTGTTGTAACATTGGAGCCAGCTTGTTGAGGTAGGCTCCAATTGGCCCCTGATGACTAAGAGAACTCGGGTTCAGGGAAGCCTCCAGATCACCAAGGAGATTCTGCAGCTGTGTGTGAATACGTCACGTAGTGGTTGAAGCAAGTGACAGACTAGCTAGGGCATACCAACTACATGTATACATAATACAAGTAGTAGTCCATCGTGTACCTGGTTGAGGTTGCCATAGTAACTAGTAGCCATATGCAGTGTGTTCCTTCTATTCTCCACTCTCTGCAGAAACTTCTCCCAGACAGTGTGTAGACTTGCTGTCTTGCGGACTAAATCCGGCTGAAAGCCTTGGATCTGAGCCTCCACACTTGGGGCTTCTGTGTGCAGCTGTTTGACTTGGTGAGTATACTCCTGTGAGGCGAACAGGTGGGAGGGGAGGAGGGGGTGGAGGGAGGGATGAGAGGGAGGATGTGAGGAGGAAAGGGGAAGGGACGGAGGATGTGAGGAGGAAAGGGGAAGGGACGGAGGATGAGAGGCATGGAGTCAATAGGAAGGGAGGGAGGACGAGAGGAATAGAGGTGAATAGGAAGGGAGGGAGGGGGGTGGGAGGGAGGGAGGGGGAGGAGGGAGGGAGGGAGGGAGGGAGGGAGGGAGGAAGGGAGGGAGGGAGGGAGGGAGGGAGGGAGGGAGGGAGGGAGGGAGGGAGGGAGGGAGGGGAGGGAGGGAGGGAGGGAGGGAGGGAGGGAGGGAGGGAGGGAGGGAGGGAGGGAGGGAGGGAGGGAGGGAGGGAGGGAGGGAGACACGAGTATGATCCTTTCATGGCAATCCCTCATATCCCTCACACACAGTACTCACCTTGCAGGTTGAGTCGAAGCTCTCAAATTCAGCCACCTGCGACTGAATGGCACCATGGGTCTCCCCAACACGTGAGAATAGGTGCATCTTCTTCAGTCCCTGTTCCTGTAACCATAGCAACACCTAGCCAGAAGTGAAAGACCATGTGATAGGCAGTTCGTGCAGGAGTCGATCTGCACAAGTGTTGCCACTAGTGACTGGTACTGTAGCCTGAGGCTGCCACCAGTGATTGATGCACACCTGCAATACACAATGGATAACCTCTGAACTTTGACCTCACCTGCTCAATGTTCTGTTCAAACTTGCAGTAAGTGAGGAAGTCTTCCAGCACAGCCTGTTGCTGTGGTAATGTCATGGCAGCCTCCACTGCCCTCCTCTCCAGTTCCTCAAGTTTAGTGCGGAGGAGAGAGAGGGAGCGCTTTGTGTTTTCATTGAGCACTCTGAAGGTGGGGTCTGCCGTCAATGGGCAACAGAGACGGTCTAGAAGAGAGCTGCCTATGGCTGGGGTGGCAGCAGGGAAGCGGAGAGGAGGAGAGGGAGGAGGAGGGATGAGGAGGGAGATGGAGGAGGGGAAGGATGAGAGGGTGGAGGAGAAGGGGAGGGAGGAGAGCTAGTGAACAAGGAAGGTCTAAGCATATGAATGGTCACATAAGTACTGTAGCAACAAAGGAAAGAGTCAACTTGGGCTTCTTACAGATGCATTCCTTCATCTTGTGTACAAGTCCCTCCCTGTTGTCCGCCATGTCCCTCAATCGCTCCTCGACCAGTTGGGGGGACTTGGGAAGCTGGTGGATGGGAGTGGTCCAAAGCAAGTAGCGGGACATCACCTGCAGAGGAGGAGACAGGAGAGGGGAGAGGACGGAAGGAGAGGAGGGTATGGGACAGTCAGAGGGGGAGGATGGCAGGAGAGGGGAGAGGATGGCAGGAGAGGGGAGCGGACGGCAGGAAAGGGGAGAAGATGGTAGGAGAGGGGGGAAGATGGCAGGAGAGGGGAGAGGATGGCAGGAGAGGTGAGAGGATGGTAGGAGAGGGGAGAGGACGGCAGGAAAGGGGAGAGGACGGTAGGAGAGGGGGGAAGATGGTAGGAGAGGGGAGAGGATGGCAGGAGAGGGGAGAGGATGGCAGGAGAGGGGAGAGGACGGTAGGAGAGGGGAGAGAATGGCAGGAGAGGGGAGAGGACGGTAGGAGAGGGGGGTATGGGACAGTCAGAGGGGGAGGATGGCAGGAGAGGGGAGAGGATGGCAGGAGAGGGGAGAGGATGGCAGGAGAGGGGAGAGGACGGTAGGAGAGAGGAGAGGATGGTAGGAGAGGGGAGAGGACGGTAGGAGAGGGGGGTATGGGACAGTCAGAGGGGGAGGATGGCAGGAGAGGGGAGAGGATGGCAGGAGAGGGGAGAGGATGGTAGGAGAGGGGAGAGGATGGCAGGAGAGGGGAGAGGATGGCAGGAGAGGGGAGAGGATGGCAGGAGGGGGGAGAGGATGGCAGGAGAGGGGAGAGGATGGCAGGAGAGGGGAGAGGATGGCAGGAGAGGGGAGAGGATGGCAGGAGAGGGGAGAGGACGGTAGGAGAGGGGAGAGGATGGCAGGAGAGGGGAGAGGATGGTAGGAGAGGGGAGAGGATGGCAGGAGAGGATGGCAGGAGAGGGGAGAGGATGGCAGGAGGGGGGAGAGGATGGCAGGAGAGGGGAGAGGATGGCAGGAGAGGGGAGAGGATGGCAGGAGAGGGGAGAGGATGGCAGGAGAGGGGAGAGGACGGTAGGAGAGGGGAGAGGATGGCAGGAGAGGGGTAAGGATGGCAGGAGAGGCGAGAGGCCGGATGGCAGGAGAGGGGGGAGGATGGCAAGAGAGGGGAGAGGATATTAGATATACATGTAGTAGTTGAGCTAAAACCGTACGTACCTCTTCTGACACCAGATGAAACTGCTGTGCAACCACGAGTCTTGCCCGGCACTCAACAGCTGCCCCAGAGAGCCTCTCCCACGCTCCCCCCAGCTCCTCCAGCAGCTCCGCATTGGGACGGAGGTCCAGATGACAGGCCTTGCGTGTCCGCTGCACGGCTGAGAGCAGGTCACAACCATACCGGTAGGTTTTCTGGAGAAGATGTGAGGTGGGAGTGGTGCAAGAGTGAGGGGTGAGGGATGGATGGAAGGAGGGAGGGTGGGAGGAGTGAGGGAGGAATGGAAGGAGGGAGGAGGGTGGGAGGAGTGAGGGAGCAAGGGAAGGAGGGGGGAGGGTGGGAGTAGTGCGAGAGTGAGGGGTGAGGGAGGGACGGAAGGAGGGAGGGACGGAAGGAGGGAGGGAGGGTGGGAGGAGTGAAGGAGCGAAGGAGGGACAGATGGAAGGAGGGGGGAGGGTGGGAGGAGTGAGGGAGTGAGGGGTGAGGACGGAAGGAGGGAGAGAATGTAACCATAAGTGAAGTAGACACACTTCCATCCAGGATCAGGATCAGAGTGGGTCAGACTTGTACAAACAGGTTCATACATGTACGGTGGTGCAACCTTCCTCCTCCTCTACCTACTCTCACAGACACACACACAGCTTCTCACCTTCGCTGTTTCAGTGAACTTGTCATGCTCATTAATAATATGTTCCACCATTTGTCTGGAGTCCCCAATATCACCGTGGGTGGAGGCCACCTGCAGTACCATGTCTGTGAGCCATTGCGTCACCTGAGGTCATGTGATAATCATGTATTCTTGTAGAAGATTGCAATTGCAGTTAGATGTATGATTACGCAACTATGAACATATTGGAAGGGTTCACATGACAGTCACGTGATACACTGACCTGCATGGTGTCCTTCTCACAAGAGAACAGCTGCTTGAACTGCTCCAGCTGTAGCTTCCTGGCCTCGGCCAACTGCTCCACTCTCTTCCTCTGGCTCTCCACCTCCATCACCAGGTTCTCCACATGGCCAATCCCAACGGAGTAGTCTGCCCCCCCTCCCCCTCGTGCCGAGCGGCTCTCCAGCGCACGTTGAGTGATGGCATCCATCAGGTCCAAGAGGCTGTATAGATTAGCACAGGCACACAGACAGCATTAACGAAACATGTCCCACATCAAAACTCTGGGCTGTACATTACAGAGACAGGGGATGGCTGTGCTTGTCTTTCTACTGATCATCTTTCCCAAGGAGATCGCTACGCTCTCTACTTTAATGTTATGACCTGGAATCCGTGCTTTGACTGCCAGCATGAATCTGATCCAGTAAAGCTTACGGTGGGGGAAGGAGGAGAAATCACTACACTAGACAAACCTGTTTGCCTCTTCGATGGCAGTCTCAGCCATCTGACTCAGCTGCTGTACTGTGTCATTGTGGTCGCTAAGCAACTGTTCAGCAACTGACAGGTCACCAACTGAGATCTCCTGTTTAAGCATTTCCATGGTATCTTCCCAATGGCCTCTCCACTGTGTGGTTGTGGGGCGGGGAGGAGGGGAGGGGACAGAAGTGGGAAGGAGGAAGGGGAAGGGAGGGAGGGAAGAGAGGAAGGGGAAGGGAGGGAGGGAAGGAGGAAGGGGAAGGGAGGGAGGAAGGGAGGAGGTAGCAGGGAATAATATCCCATATGACATCATACAAAGACCATACTGTTTTTAATACATGGACCTCTCTTTACTTTCTCCCCCCTTCCCTCCCTCCTCTCTACCCCCTTCTCCCATCCCCTCCCACCCCCTCCCTCCACCTCCCTCCCACCCCTCCAACCTCCCCCGCCCACTTCCCTCTATCCACTCACCTCCCTCTATCCACTCACCTCCCTCCACCCACCCACACCTCCCTCCACCCCCTCCCCCACCCACCTCCCTCCACCCACTCACCCACACCTCCCTCCACCCCCTCCCCTTCCACCCACCCCCACCCACACCTCCCTCCACCCCTCCCCCTCCCCTCCACCCACTCGCCCACACCTCCTCCACCCCCTCCCTTCCACCCACCCCTAACTCTCCCTCCCTCCCTCCTCTCTACCCCTTTCTCCCACCCCTCCCCCCCACCTCCCCTCCCCCTTCCCCCACCCACCTCCTCCACTCCACCCACCCACCACACCTCTCTCCACCCCCTCCCCTTCCCACCCACCCCCCAACTCTCCCTCCCTCACCTCATGAATACTGGCATGCAGCCTCACGGATCCATCCACCACCTTCCGTCTCTCACTGAGGTGGGACTCAAACTTGGAGAAGCGAGCTGTTCAGCTTGGCAACCTGCCTCTGAAGACTGTTAGCAGCGAAATGGTGAGCTCCAGTAAACCGGTCGGCCATTCTGCGGAGCTGGGTCAAACTGTTGTACATGCTCTGGTCGGTAACAAGAATAACGTACCAGTAAACTCACAAACTTCCAAACAAACCTTGTATAAACATGTACAAGTGTAGCTTGGCCAAGTAAGGGAATGGTACTACACTCATCTTGCACGAGCAGTCCTGCCAAGTCTCTCCCAAAATACAGTGGAACCTTTCCTAGTACAGGACGCCTTAATTTAAGGACCATTCAGGATAGAGCTGGGACAATATATTGATTTTGCAGTATATCGTCCATCTATGGACCCAATATCAATATCAATACGGGCTACTCAATATCGATATATCGTTTTAAACCGATATTGAATCCATATGGCAATTATTGAGTGCATCATCTTTCACATGCACTGTTCTAGTTCGGTCAATTGTTGCATGTATGTGAAAATAATCGTACAGTTGTGTGAGCCGTATGCTACTGGATACCAATCCAACCCACTACCCAATATATCGATATATCAGCAATACAATAATCGATATGCAAAATTTCAATATCGCCAGCACTAATTCAGGAGTCCATCCTTTCAGATACTGTACTATTCAGGACACATTTTTGATCTATATTCGAGGGGCTCTACGTGCTCTACACATTGTTTACAATGGCACTCACTCTCGTCTTGCTTCGAACTTCTCATGTTGCTCCAGGATGGTCTGCACTGTGTCCATAGACTCTCCGATATCCAAACGGTTAGACACCATATCCTCAGCTCGTGATTTGAGCCAGCTACGGACCCTGGGGGGAAGGAGGGAGGGAAGGAGGGAGGGGAGGAGGGAGGGAAGGAGGAGGGGAGGAGGGAGGGGAGGAAGGAGGAAGGAGGGAGGGAAGGAGGGAGGGGCAGGAGGGAGGGAAGGAGGAAGGGAGGAGGGAGGGGAGGAAGGAGGGAGGAGGGAGGGAAGGAGGGAGGAGGGAGGGAAGGAGGGAAGGAGGAGGGAGGGAGGGGGAGGAAGGAGGAGGAGGGAGAGAAGGAGGGAGGGGAGGAGGAGGGAAGGAGGAGGGGAGGAGGGAGGGGAGGAAGGAGGGAGGGAAGGAGGGAGGGGAGGAGGGAGGGAGGGAGGAGGGAGGGAAGGAGGAAGGGGAGGAGGGAGGGAGGAGGAGGGGAGGAGGGAGGGGAGGAAGGAGGGAGGGAAGGGAGGAGGGAGGAGGGAGGGGAGGAAGAAGGGGAAGAAGGAGGGGAAGAGGGAGGGGAAAGGAGGAGAAGAGGGTAACAGGGGAGGAGAGAGTGGAAGGAGGGGGGCAAGAGAGAGGGGTGAGCTATTAGCATGGTCTGCAGTTCCATGTCAGTAGTACATTGTAGGTACCAGCAAGCTGAGTTTTCACACTGCAGGTGGCAACACTTCTGTGGTGCTGTCCACCAGGGACTAGGAGCTGGACAGCTGATACAGTCACGGCCATTGTTGGCATTGTAAAGCCAGCAGTGAACACAAGGCTTGTCGGACTTTCCGACTTCACTCGAGATCTCTTAGTCACTGCATTAACTTAATCACTGACCCACACACACACACTCACCTTCAGCATGGCCTTCTCAAAGACTCTCAGCTGCAGCATCTGCTCAAAGTGGACTTTCCTCTCCTTCCACACGTCCTCAAGCTGCACCTGTCTCCTGCCTGATGTTCTCCAGCAGGCGTCGGATGATCGCCACGGCATTGATCTTGTCCGGAGTCACACTTGATGCACCTGCCTCATCTTTACCCTGTGGAGGGTGGAGGGGAGGGGGAGGGGGGGGGAGGGGGGGGGAGGGGGAGGAGGGGGAGGAGGGGGAGGGGGGAGGAGGGGGAGGAGGGGAAGGGGAGGAGGGGGAGGGGAGGGAGGGGAAGGGGGATAGAGAATAGATAACTCTCCACACTCACACACATGCCAGTCAAGGCTCCAGATTTTACGTACCTCGTCCAAGGGCACACAGGCATGACCTGGGAATGAGGCTAGGTTTGCCCTGACTTGCATGTACATTGTACGTTCAGTTTTAACTGCGGTTATACTGCAAATGGAGGACGAAAGAGGATGCCCTGCTGAGCCCACCTGTTCCAGAGCCCTCAGGAGCTCATTGCCTTCACGAATGGTGTTCTGCGGTGCCTTCTTCAGCTGGTCCTGGATCTGCATGTGGCGTCCCAGGAACTCCTCTGCAGTCTCGACGTCAGCCGCCTCCTGATCGAGGTGAAGCTGCTGCTCCACGTGGGCTGTGTGCTCCATGAGCGCATTGAAGGAGGCAATGAAGTGTTCCAGTTTCTGTGGAGAGGAAAAACTGATGTTACACCCCATCCAGGCGTTGGAGTCATAAAAGGATAAAATGACTTCGTAAAAGAAGGATCACATGACTTTAGAGAAGGCTCAACCGACACTGTAGAATGATCACATCATTTGTACATTGATGACATGACTTTCTAGAATGATTGCATGCTCATGCAGAGGTCACATGACTCACCAGCCTGAGCTCATGCAGAGGTCACATGACTCACCAGCCTGAGCTCGATCCACTCCTCGTGGGTGTAGGGTAGGAAGCCTCCAAGGTCAGAGGTCAGCTGGCTAGACTCAACATGGCGAATGAGCTTTTCCACAACTGATATCATCACCGTCTGTGTGTGCACATGTTACGGGTACAGGTGGTATGGGCACATGTTATATGTGCGTGTGTGTGCAGTAACACACAAACTTATCCCCATCATAGTCTCGTTGCCAGTCTGATACTGAGATACCAGAGTGAGATTGAGTTGGTAGACTTGATTTTAAGCAGACAAATCATGTCCATCCATTGTGCAGATTCTAGGAATACTGCATTCGACTGTGTAGTCAATACACTGCATTTCCAGGTTTGAAGGCAACTATTGCGCATCTGTTATTTTTTGAGAATGCAAAACGAGAGCATTTTATGTTCTACATTGTGCACCACAATAACTCACAACTTGTGAATTGAAACAAGCATATGCTACGTACTGCATAGCATGTGCCAAATACTTGATCACACTAACTAGAACTTACGGAGAACTCGAGTTTTCCCTTCTCTTTGCTGTGTCCTCTGGTAGTGGCTGTCTTCTTCCAGAAGTGACCGGGCTGGATGATGTAGACCACGTGGATCTGAGCAGGGAGAGCCTCCTGTGGGTGTGTGTAAGGTCATGTGACACCATGTGATCCAACTATCAAGGTCATGTGATCCCATACAATGAGTCACATGATCCACCCACCTGTAGTGCACGTAGTATAAGTTTTGTGTTGTGCCAGTTAGAGCTGCGTGCATCAACAATGACGCTGAAGCCATACTCTTGCACGTCCTCACTGAGGGAGGGCAGAGAGCAGGAGGGAACACAAGCATCAAGAATACAAATGGTGCTGGTGAGGGAAGTACTGCACCACATTCAAGGTGTAAAGTCAAACCACTCTCTAACCTAGCCTCATACCCGGGCCTGGGTACGAGGCAACCTCTAACCACACCTACTTGGACATGTGACATATTAACACTAACAGTATGCTCATCGGGTGAGTCACATGACTCTTTAACCCCACCCACTCAGACACATGTGACACAGCGCTACTAACGTTGGTATGCTGGTGAGATACTGCACCACTTTCCGAACGTCGTCTCTGTTGTAAGTGAAGGTCTTGGGCTTGGCTGGGAAGGTGATCAGAGACTGTCCCTGGCGGTCTCTTCCCCCAGTGAGCAGAGCCATCTGCTGCTTTAGGAGGTCCAGGATTTCAGCAGCAGCCACGGGGTAGTTGACAGAGGCTGTGTGAGTGTGGAGGGGTGAGGTGGTGGTGAGGGATGAGGTGTGTGGTGAGGGTGTGAGGTGGTGGTGGGGGATGAGGTGTGTGGTGAGGGTGTGAGGTGGTGGTGAGGGGTGAGGTGTGTGGTGAGGGTGAGGTGTGTGGTGAGGGTGTGAGGTGGTGGTGAGGGGTGAGGTGTGTGGTGAGGGTGTGAGGTGGTGGTGAGGGATGAAGTGTGTGGTGAGGGTGTGAGTGTATGCGAGTTTGGAGTGAGGTGTGCGGAGGGATGAGGTTGCAGTGAGGGGGTGAGGGTGTGTGGTAAGGGTGTGTTAGCGTGGAGGAGTGAGGTGCATGGTGAGGATTTTTGTGGAGGGTGGGTGAGGTGCATGGCAAGTGCGTGTGTGTGTGTGTGTGTGTGTGTGTGTGTGTGTGTGTGTGTGTGTGTGTGTGTGTGGAGGGATGGTGTGCATGTGTAATAGGGGTCTTTTATAACAATCAACAGATGTGTGATGTTGTCATAGCAACACAAATTGGAAAGGTTGGGTGGAGCCGTGTAGTACCAGTGTGAGCAGGTGGCACCCTGGAACGCCATCCATCAGGTGTGTGCAGGATACAGGCAGCTATGCTTGCAAGTGTGGTCTGGCAACACACCTCGTGTTGCTGCAGTACCACATACTTGAGACACAGGTGGTTCGGCCGATACCTTCGGTAGAGGTGCCCACACAAATACATGCAAATACATATCTTCAGTATAGGATTTATACGTCCTTTCAGTGCCTATACCCCTATACTATACACCTTCAGTATAGGGTCTAAATATAGTTCTACACTGCACTGCATGTATTCATCCCAAATACTGCAGCAATTAACCAGGCTATAACAGGATTAATTTGTAATGGTGTGGTACGTATTTTAATAGCACTCGCAATGCAGTCAGGAAGTAAATAGCACCCAGCTTCACCTTGCGCTATTTTACACTTCCTGACTGCATTGCTCATGCTAGTAGCCTATTACATACAGTATAGCCCCTACAAATACTTGCCCTCCCGCCTATACTTCACACTGCCAGTAGATATCGTACTTCGGAATATACTATCCATGCCCATACCATCAGGTTCAGCCACAGAAGGGTCAAGCATGTCAATCAAAATTAACACCATGGCATCTGTGTTGATACATTGCGTATAATTCACAAGCGCTAGAATGAAAGTTCAAACAAAATCAAATACCTTCTTAACTGTCTCTACACAAAGGCTATTTTTGGAAGCAGTCTGGCTATGCGCTGGCATGGCGATACAAACATGGCACAGATGGCTGTTCAACAGAGGAATGCGCAGCACACACAGACAGCTGCCCCCCTTTAGGAAGTCAGTTGGGACAACTTGACCCAGCCCTGCCAAACCGACCATACGTATAATGTTCGTGCACACATGGTCTCATTCCCAGACTCTGATCCTCATGCAGTGGAATGGAATGAAACAGGACCAAACATTGTGGAGAGCATGTGACAATTCTATCACACAACCACAGGAAATTTTGGCTATGATCGACTATTGCTTTCAATGGTTGGAACAGAGAATTCGTCATGTCCACCAGCCAGTCAGCCAGCCAGAATCTCCCTCTGTGAATTGCATAATTATTCTATTGCTCTATCATTGGAGCCTGGATTCAGGGTGGCAGCAATGTCTTTCATTGAGCTCCATGGTGACTATACAGCACCCAAGGTGTCGAGGTCGGGAGGCTGTCTGGCTACAATGCAGGGGATCACCGGTGTACACACATAAAACAGTTTCACGTAAACACCAGGAATTTGCAAACACAACAGAATTCTTCTAGTGCGATGCCTGGTCTGGGGACACGTCACATGACCAGGTATGCACACGTCACATGGCAGTGTACACGTCACATGACCAGGTATGCACACATCACATGGCAGTGTACACACGTCACATGACCAGGTATGCACACATCACATGGCAGTGTACACACACTGCGGTAGTACAATCCTGCCAGCAGAGTTTTTTAGGAGGGCAGTTTTGACAGCACAGC